>JALIGW010000003.1:147480164-147992664 GCA_023053685.1 Diadophis punctatus similis
TCATTAATTCATTAATATTCCCTTTTGTGTGGTTTGAGAACTGAGGCTAAGAAATAATAAGATATCTAGTGCCGTAGAGCTGAAAAGGCATTTAAACCCAAAAGATTCAGATCTACAGCTTTATATAGAAACAGAGGGGTAAATCAGATGAATTTTAAATTATCAAGCTTCGCATTAATGCAGAAATCATCCTATCTTCAGAAGAATTTATAGACTGTTTCATGAGCACTAGCCATAGGTAGAGTTTCAGAGACCACTGACTTAACAAGTCCAACTAGAGCCGTAGTGGCGCAGTGGTTAGAATGCAGTGTTGCAGGGCTAACTCACTGCTCATTCCGGGAGATCGATCTTGACCAGCTCAAGATTGATTCAGTCTTCAATCCTTCTGAGGTCAGTAAAATGAGGCCCCAGATTGTTGGGGACAATATGCTGACTCTGTAAACCACTTAGAGAGGGCTATAAAACACCGTGAAGCAGTATGTACTGTAAGTCTAAGTCAAAGGTCTTCAAACTTGGCAACTTTAAGACTTATGGACTTCAACTCCCAGAATTCTCCAGCCAGCATAGAAGTCCACAAGTCTTAAAGTTGCCAAGTTTGAGGACCCCTGCCATAATCATTCCTTGATGCTTTTTTAAAATGTCTGGGAGTTGAAGTCCACAAGTCTTAAAGTTGCCAAGTTTGAGGACCCCTGCCATAATCATTCCTTGATGCTTTTTAAAAATGTCTGGGAGTTGAAGTCCACAAGTCTTAAAGTTGCCAAGTTTGGGGAGCCCTGGTCTAAGTGCTATTGTTAGCTCAGGTAAGTCCTGGCATAACAGGAACAGGAAAGAAATAATAAATGGGTTGAGTGAAAGTTGTTTGCCATTATCTATTGCTTTTTGGGGGGGAAAGATTTTTTTTTTGTTTTAGTTTTCCACTCTAGTCACTGGATTTCCTGCCAATCCCATCCAAACCATAACCATCTCTGACCTTATTTGTTTCATTTTTCCCATGACCAACCAAAGTGAATTAGCTGATCTGGGCTTCAATCTTTTAAGGAACCACTTCTTTTTGCCACTTATGCCAATGTGCCATTATTTTCTCTGGTTTCTCTACAGGTAGTCCTCAACTTGCAATGGTTTAGTGACCATTCGAAGTTACCACAACACTGAAAAAGTGACTTATGACCATTTTTCACACTGATGACCACTGCCGCATCCACACGGTCATGTGATCAAAATTCAGACATTTGGCAACTGACTCATATTTATGACGGATGCAGTGTCCCGGGGTCATGTGATCAACTTTTGCGGCCTTCTGATAAGCAAAGTCAATGGAGGATCCAGATTCATTTAACAACCATGTTACTAACTCTACAATTTCAGTGATTCCCTTAACAACTGTGGCAAGAAAGGTCATAAAATGGGGCAAAAGTCACTTGACAACAGTCTCACTTAGCAACAAAAATTTTGGACTCAGTTACAATCGCAAGTCAAGGATTGCCTTACATTTGTTTCTCAGTTGCAAGATATTTCTTATTCTATGTATAGAATAAGTTATAGGAGCTAGAATCAGCCTTGCACAATGTCGGAAACAAAGGGATATATACCAACTGAAAATATAATAATTAAAAAAATTCTTGACTGTGCTGAATTAGACAAAATGACGATGGAACTAAATGAAAAGGAGGATTTGGAATACTATGAAATTTGGCTTGAAAAGAGAAAGCAAAATAAATCTGTAAATAATTAACTAAGTAGTGTAAATATGATGATTCTCAACTATGTTAAAATGGTACAATTATATCAATGAATAATAATTAAATACCGTATTTTTTGGAGTATAAGACGCACCTTTTTACCCTCAAAAAGAGGGTGAAAATTTGGGTGCGTCTTATACATCGAATGTAGCCCCACGCAGCCACCCCCACCCTTTGGCCTCTGCCTGCCAGCAATCTACCTCTTTGCAGCAAACAGCAGCAGAGCCTGATTTGCACAAGAAACTAATTAGCAGCCTCCCGACATACAGCTGACAGAGGCTTGCAAGCCACGTGGTAAAATGAAACTAACTACGGTGGCTGTAATGAGACAAATTGTTGGGAGATAAACTGCGTGCAATGTTAGATTGCTGAAATTGCAAGGAGGTAAGCTGTAACTGCTATGGCCTAGAGGTAGAGCTCTTGCCTCACAATCAGGAGGTTGTGAGTTCTATCCTAGGTAGAGGTAGATTCTGTTAATATGTTATTTTGTTAAATGTTTGTAGAATGTTCAAATTATTAGACTTAGTTTTTAAAGACTGCTTTATTATTGTTCTAGACAACTTAACAAAATGAAGAAGCTTTTTAAAATAAATGCTTGCTCTGAAGAGGTCCATTGCTATTGTATCTTCTTTTAAATAGCAGAGAATACTGCCAGAAAGCCACATCAATTTTAAAGATCTGTAAAAGTATAATCTGAAATGTCCTGTTTTAGTATTAAGTATTAGTATTAAAATAAGGCAGCTGAATTAAACCCTGACTTAGTCATGTTTGGAGTAGATCTATTTAAATAATTGGGAGGAGTTAGTATGATTACATTTAAGAAAACTTTCTGGGATTAATATACTGCCATAAATGTACATTTCTCCAATTCTTTGCTATTTCTATGGGTCAGGCACACATGCACAGAAATACACAGCAAACAGTGTACATTATCTGTGCTGTTTGCTGTTTGCTGTTTGGCAAATTGCTGGGAGGCAGAGGCCTTTTTTCCTTGTTTTCCTCCCCCAAAACTAAGGGGCGTCTTATATTGTGGTGCGTCTTATACTCCGAAAAATACAGTATGTTAATGAAAAAGACTATATAAATATGTTAATGAAAAAGATTACATAAGCATGAATTTACTGTCGATATAAATTGCTGCATTATAACCCTAGAGGTTATGTAGTGTAGTTGTATGGTATGGTATTGTTTTGTTTTGTTTTGTTTATTTTTTGTATATGTGTTTTTTTTAATGTAAATAACTCAATATTTTTTTTAAAAAAAGAATAAGTTATAGGAATGTGCTTGTCTCCCTCCGCCTCTCTTTTTGTTAATCCTGGGATGGTTTCATTCTCCTAAATCTAGCCCTATTTTTTCCATCACTGTCAAAACAGGTGAGGTTCTGCTCCAAATAGTAATATGAAAAATGAACTTAGTAAAATTGTTTGTTGTTCCAGGGGCACCCTTTATGCGAGTCCTGTAGTTAAACGACTATAACAAATAGTGATAGCCTTCAAAGTCCATTACGAAAGAACTCTTGCCTACCGTTTTATTGACTGTCAGAAAACAATCCCCATTTTGTACAACAATAAAATCAAATTTAGTGTAGATTTTCTCAAGGTTAGAGCCTGTAACTTTCTAACATCAGAAGTGGAAGGTGCCATAGGCCTTAACAGCTCACCTTACCCTAGCTTGAAAAAAAACCTGAACTTCTGTCATAAGTTCTGTTCTAGAGAAAGATGTTTCACAACATTCTGATGTATGACCACCTAGCAACACATAGTCATGGCCTCAGAAAATGCTTCCAACTCCTGGTTTCCATTCATCTGAAACATTGCAACTCACTGGGGAAAACTGAAAAATGCCACTCTTATACCAATGAAGCTTTCCCCCCCCTCTTTCTCTAAATAGAAAAGCCAAGATACAAAGAAAATGACAGCATAAAAAGTCCCTTTCTTCCCAGTGAATGGTTTTTTTTTAAAAATGCTGTTAAGGGGGCAGAACATGTTTATGTAACAGCTAGCAAGTCACCGCCAAGCTTAATTTAATTGTGGTTTTTTTAATCCTTTAAAATCTTGTTCATTACTGAACAATTATATCCTGAACTTACTTTTAAACAACTATTATACCAAGGCTGCAAAATATTAAATAGAATCAATTTGGTTGACTTATAGATTTTCATGATGTGGAAGCTAAGAAAATAATGAATAAACCTGCAGTGGAATGTAGTCTGGAGGCCCAATAGGGAGAGGCAAAATGGCAGCAGAGCTTGGAATGTCTGGTAGACAGGAAGAGGGCAAAGATAGTTCACAGAATATATCTCTAGTTATGCAAATACTGGTAGTTGCTTTACAGCCATAGTGGCGCAGTGGTTTGTGTGCAGTACTACAGGCTACAATTTAAAAAACATAGCTAAAAACACAATAAGAACATTAAAAGCACTCAGTCATTCACACACTCATGGGCCTCCATCTATCAACTATTAGGCTCAGGCCTGCCGAAAAAGTCAGGTTTTCGCAGCTTTTCTGAAGGCCAATAGGGTGGAGATAGTCCAGATCTTGGGGGGTAGCTGATTCCACAAAGTAGGGGCCGCCACAGAGAAGGTCCTCGCCTGAGGGCCCGCCAGCCGACATTGTATAGCCGACGGAACCCATAGCAGGCCAACCCTATGAGGTCTAACAGGTCGTAGGGAGGTATATTGTAGGAGTTAGAACCCACTCCTGAGTTTCCTAATAATTTTATTATTTTATGGTTGGGGGTCACCACAACATGAGGAACTGTATTAAAGGGTCACAGCATTAGGAAGATTGAGAATCACTGACTTAGAGAGTGGTTGTAAACACACATGTATGCCCTAGAAACTGAGTCTAAAGAGAAATCTGCAGCCTACCAAACTTGTTATCAAACAACCTCAACATTACAGAGCCTATTTAATGCTCTTTCATCCATAATTTCTTCCGTGATAACTGACTGTATGCAATATTATACAGTGTAGGAAATCTACGGAATGGATCGTTGATATATGTTGATGTCAGCATGACTTTTTTCCAGTAAAGGAACAATATACTCAATATTTTTGAAGTTGTTCTGTTTATTATATAATATTATATAAATATTATTATATAATATTATATAAACATTATTATATAATATCTAGATCTCCCTTCCCCCAAGCAGGGAGGCTGTTTATTATTAGTCCTAGAAAAATCCATTTTAAAGGATTTTCACTAGTGCCATTAAAAGGTGTGAGTAATTCACAGACAAACCAGTCCAAGCACAAATTGTTGGCCTTTCTCAGAAAGAGGTCACAACATTTAAACTGGCTCATTACATTGCAGCCGAAACAGAGGTTGTGTCACACATTAATTTATTTCTGGAAAACTCATTGGCTTTTAGAGATGCTTAGTTTTTTGGAATGATAAACCAGCCACTTGGAAACTACATGATGCCATGGTCTCCAAGAGGTTAATTTTGATTCCCTGCCTTTATCCTGCTGTATTTTGGCAGATATTTGACTAGCGTGCAATGAAGTCAAATACCATTACAACTATAATAAACATTTTTATCTTATCCTGTTTTTGGCATTGGAGGTGTTTACCTAAATAATGAATAAACAACAGTCCACAACAACAGAATGTAGCCAGTAAAGGAAAGTAGGGAAGCCTGGTTATGATAATAAAAACACTCAGATGAGCAATTTAGGCTGGAGAGTCTGACAGTTTTATTCTCTTGGCCATCAGGACACTTCTCGGGGTGAAAAATGTCACAGTTTGGTTCCTTCCAAACACAGTGACTTGAGGTGGAGCTGTGTCATTTCAGTCACCCAGGACCATGTCAGGGGTGGGTCCTAACTTACCTCGCTGCCGGTTTGCTTCCTCCCACACGGCATGGCCGTGCCTCGTGAATGCACACGCACAAAGCGCGCACACGCATGCACAGTGACAAAAAATCCAAAAAAAGAGCTGAAAACAAGATGGCGATGCATGCGCAGTGCCAGAAACTCGGCTTCTACACATGCTCAGAAGAAAAAAAATTAAAAAATTAAAAAAAAATCCAAATTATTTTTAAAAATGGCGGCACCCATGGACCAGCATTGACCGAACTGGTTCTGTGGCATCATCATGACTTCACCAGTGGGTCACCACCAGTTCGGGCAAACCAGTCCGAATTGGGAGGAACCCACCTCTGGACCATGTGATTAGTGGTATAGGAATCCTTTGAGCATGGATACTTACCATATTTTTGGGACTATAAGACCCACCGGAGTATAAGATGCACCAAGATTTTGAAGAGGTAAACAAGAAAAAAAGGTTTTTGCCCTTCCTGGCCCCCAGGAGCACTCTGCAGGCCTCCCAAACCCTCTGCATGCCCCATTTTTGTGAAAAACGGGCCTGTTTTTGGCAAAAATGGGATGTGCGGGGTGGGGTTTTGTGAGGCCAAAAATGGCTATATTCGCTGTATAAGACGCACCAACATTTCAACCCTCTTTTTTGGCGGGGGAAGTGTGTCTTATACTCCAAAAAGTACAGTATGTAGAGAGACAGGAAGGATCACTATAAACAGATTTTAAAGCATTTTTCATGCTACATTTATTTTCTCACATGAGTGGTGCGGTGGCCCAGAGGTGGAGCTCTCACCTCACAATCAGAAGGCTGTGAGTTCAATCCTAGGTGGAGGCAGATATTTCCCTCTCTGGGCACAATGAGAATATATCTGCTGCAAACTCCACATTGGTGACAGGAAGGGCATCTGGCAAGTAAACACTCAGCTCCATTCCGTTGCCCGGACTCCACCCCAATGCAAGGGATTACGGGGTCATTAAAAGACTGTATATATATTCTCACATGATGCAAGGCACTTCTTTCACATGCTTGGCATAATCAGAATAATAAAGCAATCTCCAAATTTGTTCCAAAGCTGAGCATCTTGCCTCTGACAGAACAGTAGCACCAACTTGCTACTACCGGTACCAGTTACATCAATTCCTTTTAACCTCTGTCTCGGCTGCTGACTTTTCTTCTCATTGATTTTATTTCAACTGCTTGCTCTTGTCTTGCTCCCATTTCTGACCTTCAGCCGATATTCTCATTATGATTTCTGCCTTTGGACAATTTAATTGTCTGCCGTTAGTTACAGGCAATGCACAGCTGAGCTCCAGGCCTAATAATCCTTTCAGTGCTTCGAAAAAATCAGGATCACCATGTATATTTGAACTGTGCTGTTGTCTTTGAAATCCTTTTGTTCATTTCAACATATTTTAATATTATCAAAATGCAAACATATCATGAAATAAGTGGAACTAATGGTGTTTCATGTTAGATTCCAACCTTCCAAAAAGGTTGAATGGTTTGAAAAAGTTAGTTTTGTTAGAAAAAGTTAGTAAAATCTTAGCTTCATTAACACATAGATTGTGTTAATAAAGAAAAGCTATGTTGGATCTCATCCTAAATTTGAACTCTCAGACTCAATTTAGGGAATTATAATCTAAACGTGTTAAAATTATCAAAATAAAAAAAATGTATTATTTTTAAAATAAAAATTTAACCGCATTACTAGTTACAGTCGAATTTCAGAGTATTCCCTTTTAAGAAGCATGTTTTGAAATGCTGTACTGTATTTAAGGCATTATTAGCTATGAAAGTGGGGGTTTTAAGACAAGAAATAATATAATTCACCACTAGAGGGCGCCTTTAGTAAACAAATCTGCACCACAGATGGGAGTTTCATATTTATGTGTGCATTTGTATGAGTGTAGCATTTCAGGCACATCCTGTATATGCACATCCTGTATACCAAGGTTTCTGATCTACACATCTGTATAATAATGCAGTTGTAACATGATGTACATACAGCTTGCTTTTCTATTTTACATGAATTAGTGTAAAAATTTCCAGAATATAAATATTCTGATTAATGCAAGGAAATTTCATTATATGTGAATGTACAATCTGGGTGTTTACAAATGTGCATGTGTTTGCTACATTTTCATAATTGCTTTATTTTTTTTTAAAAAAATAAGGGTTTTCGAAATCTGTTTTATGATATTACATTTTCTTGTAGTAGAATGGATAACCAAACATTATTTCAGTAATTAGTTGTCTTATGCAGTGGTGAGTTGCTGCTGGTTTGGACTGGTTCTTTAGAACCCGTAGAGGAAATTTGCTGCCGCTCGCCGAACTGGCAGCGATGACCGGCGGTCCATGGTCCCGAACTGGTTCTCTGGTCACTGTGCTTGCAAAAATCCCCTCTGCGCATGTGCAAAGGCTTCTGCGCTTGTGCAGACGGTCATTTCCGGGAAGTAACTTCCGTCGCGATGCAAACTGGTAGGAAGTGGAACCCACCCCTGGTCTTATGCTATGGAAAGTATTACAAGCATTGGTGTTTATTATCAATTTTCAATTACTCAATTTGCTATTAATTTACTTTTTTCCCCATGGACACTTTGCATTAGCTTTACGGCCTCCAGGAAACAATCATAACACAGGCCTCTAAGAATCATAACACAAACCCAGGGGTGGGTTTCTCCCGGTTCAGACTGGATCGCCCGAACCGGTAGCGACCCGCTGGTGATGTCACTGTCGGTGCTGGTCCGTGCGCGCCGCCATCTTTTTTTCATATTTTTTGCAAATTTTTCCCCTTCCGCGGCATGAAAAAGAGCCCTCCCGCCCGCGGGTGAATATTGAGCTTTATTTATTTATCCTCAGCTGTGTTTCTGGCTAATTCATGCTTCTGAGCATACGCAGAAGCCAAATCGCACGAGGGGATGAAACATCGTGATGCGAACTGGTGGCGAAGGTAAGTGGAACCCACTCCTGCACAGACCAGCAAGTGACAAACTGATCTGTTGTTGGTGCAAAACATGGAGCACTACTGGAGGAGGAAGATCACATTTTACTGAAACAATGGTTGTTGGATTCTAGATTATTAAGGAAGAAGAACAGATCTTTTGGAAAGATGTTTTTTAAATAACGTTTGTATATTGCGGATGGGAAATTCTAGGGTTCTGATTTGCTGTCAGTTGTCAGGCCTGGAAGCCATCTTTTACCTTTTTGTATTCAGGCCTGCCACATTTTCTACTGTGGGAGAATGGGAGGGGGGATTATATGGAGTGGGTGATATGTAGTAGTCTAAATAACATTCTTTGAAATGTTATTTCATTTATGTTATTTCAGAAAGTCAAGGCCGCTGTGCCCGGCAGCTGCGATGAAGTGACTGGGAGGCATCTTCAGTTTTGGATGGTGCCTGATTGGATCGTGTGATGGACATGTGGGTACTGGGCAGGGACTTGAACTTTCGTTTGGGTGGAGAAAACCTGGAAGGTTTCAGATTCGGGTTTTCCCAGATGTTGCCAACATGGCATCTCTAATAAACTTTGAGGAACTTCTAGCCTCGGAGTTTTATTTCGTTGGGGGTGTTTCTTGGAACGCTGACAAGTCTCTTGGGATCATTTAGAGAAAACAGGATCAGTTTGATTGTGCTTGTGTAAGAAGAACCATTTCATTCTTTAAAAGCACTGTGCGTTTTAGATGTGACAGGGGGCTGGAAATAGCCAGGTTCTTGTTAGCAAGTGGAGAAATATTGAAAGGATAAGATGCTTACCATCCAGTTATTTTGGCCGCTTTTGTTATTAGATTTGGCTTAGCCACAGGCATCTTTGCTGCCTCTATACAATTTCATTCAGCCTTTGTTAATAGTAAGAGGTGCTTCTTTCCTTTCAGCATTGGAGATTATAGCAGCTTCATTTAGAGGCAGAATAGTTCCTTTGGGCCTGACAGGGTTATTGTAAGGTGGGGAACCTAACCTGGTTCCAGTCCTGCTTTCAAGATCTGGGGAAACTGTTCTGGGAATAAACTGTCATATCATCCCATAACAGACTTTTACTTTATCAAGAAAGTATCTTCCTAATTTGCGTTTTGGAAAACAGTTAAATACTATAGAGCAGTGGTTCCCAACATTTTTTTGGCCATGCCCCACCTAAGCATCTCTAAAATCCTGATGCCCCCCCCCCATGACATATAATGCTTACAATTCAAAAAGTGACCTCCTACTCACGCGGAGGAAGCCTAAAATGCCATTAACTTGGTTTAAACAAGGTTCCAATTGCCCCCATTAAAAATCAAATTACCCACCTGTGGGGCATGGGCCCCACGTTGGGAACCACTGCATTTTAAGCTAATCTGTAATTATCAAGGTGCCAATTTACACTGACTTCTATATTTTAGTTGTTGCCAATGTGTAAGAATGTCCTTTAGTTTTGACACAATATGCAGATTGTGCTGAAAAACGTAATAAATAATAATAAAACTGTAGTTTTACTGCATACGGTTTCACTGTCCACGCTGGAAATCAGATTTCTATTTCCCTGTGTTATATCCATATATATACTTTTTCTTACTTTCATTTATAAAGATGGAGAAAGTGCAATCCTAATCATGACCCAAACTCTTATCATTAAATACTTGCATGCAACATTGTGACACAAATATGAAAGGATGGAGTCTGTTCGTAATATCTCTATTAGCTCAAACTGCCCAAGGAGCTGCTGATACAGTTCTACAGAGGAATCATTGAGTCTGTCATCTGCACCTCTATAACTGTCTGGTTTGGTTCTGCAACCCACCAAGACAGACACAGACTTCAGAGGATAATCAGAACTGCAGAAAAAACAATTGCTACCAACCTGCCTTCCATTGAGGACCTGTATACTGCACGAGTCAAAAAGAGGGCCGTGAAAATATTTACTGACCCCTCGCATCCTGGACATAAATTGCTTCAACTCCTACCCTCAAAACGTCGCTATAGAGCACTGCACACCAAGACAACTAGACACAAGAACAGTTTTTTCCCGAACGCCATCACTCTGCTAAACAAATAATTCCCTCACCACTGTCAAACTAGGCTGCATTATTATTACTATTAGTTTTTCTCATCGTTCCTATCACCCATCTCCTCCCACTTATGACTGTATGACTGTAACTTGTTGCTTGTATCCTTACGATTTATATTCATATTGATTGTTTCCTGATTGCTTACTTGAACCCTATGACAACCATTCTTGACAAATGTATCTTTTCTTTTATGTACACTGAGAGCATATGCACCAAAGACAAATTCCTTGTGTGTCCAATCACACTTGGCCAATAAAGAATTCTATTCTATTCTATTCTATTCTATTCTATTCTATTCTATTCTATTCTATTCTATTCTATTCTATTCTATGCAAGGTTCAGTACTGTGGCTAGCCGTGGACATTTCTGAATGAATAAAAAAAGACACACCTCTGTATTAAATGTTACTACTGATACTTCACATTTCTGTTGAAAATTAGTGGAAACCAATGAGTTGTTATGGCCACAAAAAGAATATTTTCTGTGGTCATGGAACAAGAAGAAAAGGTATTAGAGCACAGCGAAGTATTTTCATATTTTTCTCATTCCCCCAGTACAGAAATAACCTATTAAGTGATCCAAGCCAGGCAAAATCAGATCAGATATGAAGACACTTTCCATACAGATACATTTCAGGTGGCAAAAGCAACTGAAGTTTGCTGATTTTTTTTAGGTAATTCATATACTCAGAATTAATTTTCTGCTGATGGAAATTTTTTTTTTTCAAAAGGAGTGTTGTGAATTCAGAGAACATGGCATTACTGAAAAATTTCCACCAGATGGTGCAATCCTCAAGAGACTGAAACTGGTTTTTCTCTTAGCCCCTTGTCCAGAACTTCAGAAATATACACACAAGAGCAAGAAAAATAAACATCTAATTACCGAAAGAGACAAAACTAAAAAAAGCTCAAGCACTTAAGAGTCTTTTCCTTAAATGTTTAAAAATATATTACAGGGGGGAAAAACCTACATTGGAAGGGGAAGGAAAGTGGGAGAAAAAGAAAAAAAAGAAATGGAAAATGAAATTTTAACAAGTGATGAAGGCAATATAATATTTCACTGTTTACTGTCCCTCAGTTCAATATTATTTAAAAAAAACACCAATAACATTTGTAAGAAGCAAATTATGGAATCCACATCCCAAATCTCTAAAGCTACATTTAGACTAGAAGGAAAGCCAATATGAAATACGTCAAATAAAATAGCCTGTCCTCCAGTTATGCACCATTCTTAACATTTAGGAAATGGTCTTAGCCAAGGGATCATTTCCCAAGCTTTCCTAAGAGAGATTAATTAAATTGAAGTATTGTAACCTTTGTACTGTTGGCATAATATATGGAAGCAGTGCACACCCATGATGTAATACAAATTTGGAATGAGGTGGGCATTCTTTGTCCTCCCTCGAGATCCATTGAGTCTTCAGTGACTATGCTGAACATTTTTAGACTGAATAAAAAATTATAATGTAAAAGCAACGTTCTACATTTAGGCAGGAAAAACCAAATGCACAGATATAGTATAGGTCAGTGATGGCGAACCTTTTTTTCCTCAGGTGCCAAAAGCACATGTGTGTGCGCGATAGCACAAGTGCACGTGCCCACACACATAATTCAATGGCCCCCACATGCCCTGCCCCCTGAGCATGCATGCACGACCCCCCCTTGCGCTGCCCCACTCCTTGCGCATGCGCGCACAACTCCCCCAGCTCCCCCATTTCCCAACTTCGGGTGGGCCCGGTAGGCCCGTTTTTTGCCCTCCCCTGGCTCCAGATGCTTGGAGCCTGGGGAGGCCGAAAACGGCCTCCCCGCCCCCTGGAGGCCCTCCGGAGGCCGAAAACGGCCTCCCAGAGCGTCCGTTTGAACCGGAAATCAGCTGGCCGGTGCGCACATGCGTGCTGGAGCTGAGCTAGGGCAATGGCTTGCGTGCCGGCAGATATGGCTCCGTGTGCCATCTTTGGCATGTGTGCCATAGGTTCGCCATCACGGGTATGGGTGATACCTGGCTCAATAGTAATAACTGTGAGAGGGATCTTGGAATCCTAGTGGACAATCACTTAAATATGAGCCAGCAGTGTGTTGCAGTTGCCCCCCCAAAAAACCACAATGCAGTTCTAGGCTGCATTAACAGAGAGATGGAATCAAGATCACGTGAAGTATTAATGCCATTTTATAATGCTTCACTAAGACCACATCTTGCTTCAAACTGTTATGTCTCATTATTGCTGTTAGCTTAAACTGCCCCCTTTATTAGGCACTTTATCAAGGATTCATAGATGTGTCAGCCATGTTATTTCATTGCCTTGAAAAGATACAAAGGTCTGAAGCACTTTGTAGGCAGTAACCAGTATACTTTCCAGTGCCTTAAATCTATGTAATGTCACTTTTTCCTCTATTTGGGGGAGAATGCTAAACAATTAAATCCATTGCATCCCTAGTTTCTTCCTCGGCAGTATGTCCAGCACCTTCCTCGTCTACTCTGAGTTTTTTAGCATTTGAACATGGAGATACAGTAGATGGACTTCACAATTTATTTCCAACTGATTAGCAAAGTTATAAATACTAACTCCTTATCCATGGTCCTCTCCTGCTTTTTCTCTTTTAGTGAAGGGTATATATGTGTATCTCATAAAACCTGGATAGAGAGTATGACGTGAACAGTTCTGAGGGAACTGTTCTCTGTCTATTCTGTAGCACTGGACTCTCCAAGATAGACACAATTTTTTAATGAGCAAGCTACCTAGAGCACAGTGATAAGGCAATTGTAGGACACAGCAATCAATGTTATACCACATATTAAATCAGAGAGCATTCCAGATAATTCCCTTGAAGGGTGAATTGCTTTGTCATGTACTGTATTTTCAAAATGGTATTTCATTTTATTTGTTTATTTATTTAATTTGATGGTTGCAAAAATTAAAACAACCCAAGGAGTATGACATACTGAGGTTGTAGGAAATTCTCCTGACCAATTCCAAGAAAAATGTTTAGAAAGAACTATGGAACTAAGGAAATCAAGTCTGATCTTTGAATTCCTTATTTCCAGAGCAGAAAAGAGGAGGGTTTTTTTTTAAAAAAAGAAGTTTCCAATTAACCCTGGACATAAACAACAACGGCCACAGTACAATTCAGTGAAAACAGACTCAAAACTGGAGCGATCTTCCATTTCAAGCAGTTTTTTTCTTTATTTTTCTTTATTTCTTCTTGCCTTCTTCGCTTTCTTATTCATTCCTTCACTGACTGAGAAACATAACTAGCTTTGCTGCTAGTTAATGTCCACCTCAATCTTCTTGCTGATAAGAAAGGAAACATTAAGAACGGAGAGCTCATTACAGCTCTTAAAAGCAACCTTAGCTCAATAGATTTTTAAACTAGCCGCTGAAAAGAAGGTACATAGAAAATATAGTGGCCTTTCACCAGAAAATAATGAAGTGAATCACAAGATTTGTTAACTGTGGGCCTTACCTTTGGTACTCCTTATACTGCAAGCAACTACACTTTAATAACCAAATATTGCTGCATTGTCAAATGGCAGTCCTGTAGTAAGCTATAGTTGCTGTTCCATGCATTGCCAGATGAGCTTGTAAACAATCAAAACTTTGTGATTGGCTGAACAAGCATTTATCCCAATTATGCTGAGGCGTAAAACATTCTACTTTAACACTACCCTTTTCTTACATCCTAGGAAAGTAGAAAATATAACATTAAAAAAACATACATTGGATAAAAATAGGCACATCTGAATGGCACTGGTGTAATCAGCACTCATTAATTGGAGACAATATCCCCATATTGCTACAGATTAAATGGAGGTATGAATGTATAGTATTACTATACAGAAACACACAGCAGTGGAGTGCCATACAGCTGCTTATACCAATATACACCGTTACTAGTTCCTCAAGCCCCAAAGGTGCTGTTTCAGGAGGCAACTGGACTTTCCTGTTTTTCTTTTTTGAAGATGTTTCTTCAAAATGTCTTCAAAAAAGAAAAACAAGAAAGTCCAGTTGCCTTCTGAAAAAGCACCTTTGGGACAACCATTACCTGGATGACTGAGAATCTCTACAGACTTTTAGCTCCTCAAGCATTCTTGTTGATATTGCTTCAAGTGCAGTATCTAATGTTAATTTTTGTTGTTAGTTGTGAAGTCGTGTCTGACCCATCACGAACCCATGGACAACGTTCCTCCAGGCCAGTGATGGCGAACCTTTTTTGGCTCAGGTGCCAAAAGGGTGTGTGTGTGCGTGATAGCGTGTGCGCGTGTGCCCACACCCATAATGTAATGCCCTTCCCCCGTGCGCATGCGCACAACCCCCATGCTGCCCCCCACGCATGCGCACAGGCCTCACTGAAGCCTCCGGACTTCCGGTAGGCTCGTTGGGCCATTTTTCACCATCCCCAGGGTTCAGGAAAGCCTCCTGAAGCCTGGGGAGAGCGAAAACAGCAGAAAAGAAGGTCAAAAATCAGCTGGCCAGCACGTGCATGCACACTGGAGCTGAAATAGGGCAACGCCTCATGTGCCCTCAGATATGGCTCCACGTGCCACCTGTAACACACGTGCCATAGGTTCGCCATCACTGCTCCAGGCCTTCCTGTTCTCTACCATCCTCTGGAGTCCATTTAAGCTCACGCCTACTGCTTCAGTGACTCCATCCAGCCACCTCATTCTCTGTCGTCCCCTTCTTTTGCCCTCAATCTTACCCAGCATTAGGCTCTTCTCCAGTGAGTCCTCCTTTAGGTAGTCAAAGTATTTGAGTTTCATCTTCAGGATCTGGCCTTCTAAAGAGCAGTCAGGGTTGATCTCCTCTAGGACTGACCGGTTTGATCATCTTTTGATCTAATACTAATACACACAACTAATATTTACAGTCCACTAGAATGGTTTTGGGTTCAGGCAAGTATTATCTAGTATTTGAATAATTCTTATAAGGAGTGACTTTTGGAAATTAACTGAATTAAAATGCTTGGTTTAAAAAAAAACAAGCGGGGGAAGTATCTGAAGTAATGATGCAAATAAAGGTGACGCTTCATCAAGTCTTAGGTGTGAACAAGCTTATCCAGTAGAAAGAATGGTTTTATTGATGAAGAAAAATAATATTGCTAATGATGAATTATTATTTTTAACCATCAGCAAAGGTAGCTCCTGCTCCTCTGATTGATGAGGACTGTAGATGTTTGGACTTTTGGAAAAGTGTATTTTAGAATGAAAAAGAGATAAGAAGACAAATTATCTTATGGATCAGTAAATAATTAAATATGAAAGCACAGTGAAGAATAAATGAATGACTCTCACAATGGAAGGATTCATGAATGCTTCAAGAAACTGTATTAGAACTAAATTATTTTTAATTTAATAAAATGATTCTGAAATGAGATGATGCCAATCCCAATTTGCTGAGGAAATTGAAATATTTCATAGAATTAAAAGATAGGGGATTGCAAAGAGCCATTGAGAAGTAAAATGAAAACAAGAATTCAATATACAGTATATAAGTGTGTATGTTTGTGTGCATCAGAGGTGGGTTCCTGCTTGTTCCTGCCGGTGCGGTTAATAGCTGTTGTTCGGCCCAGAGCCGAAGACGCTGCTGCCGTTCGCGGCGCGGGAGCTTTCCCCGGGCGCTTTCTCCGCCCGCATGGACGCCGCCAATTGCGTTCTTTTGCCCTCTGCGCATGCAGAACACTTTGTGCATGCGCAGAGGGCAAAAGAACGCAATTGGCGGCATCCATGCGGGCGGGGAAAGCGCCTGGGGAAAGCTCCCGTGCCGCGAACGGCAGCAGCGTCTTATGCTCTGCGCCGAACAACAGCTATTAACCGCACCGGCAGGAACCCACCTCTGGTGTGCATAAAATGGTGAAATTTAGAACAGAAAAAAAAATCCACATACACTTATAGGATTTAAGTCAGCAGCAACTAATTAGGAAAGAGACTTAGGAAATCAAAAGATTACTCTGTGCATGACACTTGTTAAACTAAAACTTTTAAGAAGGAGGCTAGAAATGAAACAATTGCTAAATTTCAGATAGGTTAACTTGGGAAAAGACAATCAAAATTATTAATGGAATGTAAAAACTCTCTTGTGAGAAACAGTTGGAATTTTGGAATTATTACAGTGATGTATCATAAAGAAAAAAGGATGATAAGGATTATTTTTTGATTGTCTCAGAGGGTATCTAAGGTCATAGAGTGGACTGATAAATCACCAAGTATACAGTGGATGCCTACCAAAACAGCTTTTAAAAAAGAATTGGATAACTTTCATGGAAGATAAGCCTAATCATAACTACTACTTTGAAAGCCCTTTAGTCTTATCGCTGTCATTCAGTATCCTTATTCTTTCTGTGACTACAGAACACTATATGGGAACCCCATATAGTGAAGCCGTGAAGTCAGTAAACCCTTTTCTCTTTTGGTTCTCCAGCAATATGCTTCTCTTATGCTAGAAACAGCATTAGGCATTATGACTAATACCTGCTAATTTCCACATCATCTAGAAATCAGTCTCTGCTCGAGATGTTTATTCATACTGATTACATGCAAAAAAAACCCTTTATGACAAATACCGTGTTTCCCCGAAAATAAGACCCTGTCTTACATTTTTTTGAACCCTGAAATAAGCGCTTGGCCTTATTGCCATGCACTCAAAAGCTAGATTGGGCTTATTATCAGGGGATGTCTTATTTTGGGGGAAACAGGATAGCATATTGGAAGTCATCGGGGAAAATAACAAAAAAGCAAGAAGTTTAATTGTTTCTATCTGCAGTGCATCATTTACTCTTTGCCTAGTATTTTCAGGGAGATTTGTATAATGACTTCCTTGAAAGCCTGTAAGAAATTTATTAGTCAGCCCATCTGAATGTGTTTTGCCAATACACACTTAAGATTAAATTTCATTTAACTAGGGCTACAGATTCTGGTTTTCAGAAATCTAGTTAGCAGTAGAGATATTATTTTTTAAAAAAACCTTCTTATCATATTTTTGCAGCCCAGATCTGAATCTATTTGACATTTCATTGTTTATTTTATGTGTGTGTGTGTGTGTGTGTGTGTGTGTGTGTGTGTGTGTGTGTGTGTGTGTGTGTGTGTGTGTTTCCGTGTGTCCTAGAGGTTTAACAGCCTATACATGTATATTCATTTAATATAAACATCTCTTTTCTTTTCCCAGCTGAGTGCTGTTAAGACGCCACAGGTCAAATAAGAGTGTTCATACCAATTCTTGAATTAACAAGTATTTTAAAGAGGAAATGAAACGGCTTTCCTTTTTCCCTCATATGCTATCCTATAGTTCAGCCTGCTTAATTTTGTACCCTGATCACTATGACTGTTCGAAGGCTTTTGTGCTGATTCAGTTTTGGCTTCACCTCACTGCATACCATAGCAGTTCCAGAAGAATGGAGAAAAAAACAGAATCCTTTGGGTGTTCCACCTTTTCTCAAACTGTGAGAAGAGATTATTTGTGCCTGCTCGGCTTCTTATCTTTCATCTTGTTCTTAAACATGTACAGGAATTATTGTTTACGCCATAAATTCATTTTTTTAAAAAAAATATTTCCTGTGAGTTGGCAAGTTTGGGGCCCAGAAACTGAATGTAGAAACCCAGGATTTTGAGATGAAAAGTTGTTGTAATTTTCAGCGTCCCCTCACACAATTTGGCTTCCACTCATGCTCAAAAGCAGGAATGAGCCCGAAACACAGCTGAGGAGCTCATCAGCTGTGCTTCAGGTGAAGAAATAAAGGTCAGAATTCACCCGCAGGCTGGTGGGCGGGCCTTTTTTCAAGCCACGGAAGGGTAAAAATTTGCACAAAAGATGGCGGCGCGCACAAAACGGCAACGACAGTGACGTCACCAGTGGGTTGCTACCGGTTTGAGTGATCTGGTCTGAACTGGGAGGAACCCACCCCTGCTTTGGAGTGTGTATACAACAGTCTCCCTCAAACAATGCAATCCAAATATGTTGGAATGAATGTCTGGCTGGGGATTCTGGGAGCTGCAGTTCCCACATTTTACTCAACTGGCATCTGGAGGATGTTTAGATGTAGGTGAGCAAAATAAGAATACAGGTAGTCTTCAACTTACAACCACAATTGACCCCAAAATTTCTGTTGCTAAGCGAGTCATTTGTTAAGCGAATTTTGTCTCATTTGTGATCTTCCTGCTACAGTTGTTAAGTGAATCATTGCAGTTGTTAAGTTAGTGACATGATTGTTAAGTGAATCTGGCTTCCTCCTTGGCTTTGCTTGTCAGATGATCACAAATCTTCACATGATCCCAGGACACTACAGCCATCATAAATATGAGTTGGTTGCCAAGCATTTGAATTTTGATTACATGATCAATGAGCTGTACGCTCATAAGTGAAAAAAGGCCACAATCACTTTTTTCCAGAGACGTTGTAACTACATGAGCTATTATAAGTCCAGGGCTATCTGTGCAAGTAGTTGCTGCGGTTTGCAAAATTGCTGAGATTCCAATAGCTAATTTATGGTCAGCGTCTTGAAAATACTATCAGTTTTTCAACTTGTGCAGGTTTACTGAAAAATTATCATAATTCCTTGGATGGCTGAAAGAGCAATTTCCCTTTGACAATAAACATCCACACTTCATCATTTTGATGCCCATTTATCATACTGATTCTCTGAAGGACTAAATAGAGGAGACACTTGACACTGCCACAAACATATACTGTAAGTATGTTTGAAGGCTACATTTGAGGTTATGAACATGGTGTTTCTCCTGGGACAGAGCTGCAGGATAATCTCCAAGTGTGTGATGAGTCACAGAAGATCTGAACTTGAAAGGGCAGGGTTGAAGCTTTGGGGTTCCTTTTCTCTTGGTTGGGAGGTGGTGAGCAGACATTAAAAACAGGAACGAGAATATTTTGCCTCGTGGAGGCCTCATATGCTCCTCCCCCACCCTTTCTCCAAAGGAGATGAGAATTGCAATTTTGAATGATGCCTGAATTTATGTATGAGCGGATTGTGGTGCTTTAGGACGTACAAAAGGACTACCTTAAAATTTACCTCAATATTTCCCCTCTCAGTTCTGGAAGCCATTATATCTGTTTGCTTCAACTGCCACATATTTTAGCCTGGGAAATTGGGAGGGTTTTTTTGTTGGAGCGGTAGACACTTAGTTATAACAAAATCCTTTACTCAAGGATGAGAGTGTCTGCACCTGCATGAAGACAGTATCCAGTTGAGCGTGAAGATTTGATTGGACCTTATGATGAGTTTGTGGGTGTGGAGCAGGGTTGTGAACTTTCAACTGGGTGGGAAAACCCTGGAAGCTTCCAGATTCGGGTTTCCCCAGATGTTGCCAACATGACATCTCTAATAAATTGGAGCTTTGAGGAATTTCTAGCCTTGGAATTTTCTTTCATTGGGGGTGTTTATTGGAACGCTGACTCAAAAGGAGAGATGATAAGAAATGAAAATGCTTTGTACATGCTAGACTTGCTCTCATTCTCATCTCAAAATGGACGCTGAAGCTTTTTTCTACTGTTTTCTTTTTTCTACTACAGTAGAAAAAAGCTTCAGCGTCCATTTTGAGATGAGAATGAGAGCAAGTCTAGCATGTACAAAGCATTTTCATTTCTTATCATCTCTCCTTTTGAGTAAAAAGAAGAAAAGGTCATAAAGGACAATGCAACTCAGAATACTACAAAACATGGACTAGATGGTACAACTGGACTAAAAAAAAGAGGAAAAACTGTGACAACGTGAGAAGAAAATGAAGATAGGAGAGATTGTAAATTTATGATTTATTGTGCATAATCGAGAAATAACAATGTTGTAAAAACGGGTGTAGATCTGTATTAAAATATTAAGATGTTTAATAAAGAAAAAAAATTAAATTTTTTTTAAAAAAGAACAGTTCAAAGCAGGTTCTCGGTGAGTAAAAAAAACTGAGGGAAAAATTAGTGGAGATAAAGCTAAGATTATATTTAATGCAGAGCATAAGGCTTTCCCTTTTCATTAATTCAAGTCATAACAGTTTTGGGAGTTGTCACTGCACATAGGCAAAAAGGTTTATCCATTGTTTTCTAGCTTGATGCTTTTAGAATCCGAGTTGGGATTACACACTGTTTTTATAAGGATCATATAGCCAGGAATCACATGCCACATCCCCACTAAAATATACTTTTTAATTGGTTTAAAAAGAAATTTACAGGTTCAGCATTAAGCTGGATCTCGGATTATTAAAAGAGAAGGAATAAGTGGGACAAAGTGGTCCCGGTTGCCAATTTTCACTCAAAATTTTTACTTCTGCACTTTTGGTACCAACAGGGGATGTGAACAGAGGAAGCCATCCTCAAAAAGACAAATTTGAGTTGCTTCATAGTAAACTGCATCCTTCTCACAGCATTGAGCAGCTTCACGACTATATCTTGCTTTGTTATTTAACTTTGAAGCAGGAATATGAAGGTTTGGTTCCAAAATGTGGAAACAACCTCTAGATGTCAGTAAAGTAAAACCCAAAAGCTCAAAATCCAATATTTTGTTTATAATAAATGCATACTAAAGTTTGTACACTGCTATGTTGGCACAGTTACTCAGTTGCAATTGGATTCCTTTCTAGATTCCCTTTTTATCCTCCAACCTTTCTTAATCTTTTCACTGCTTTTTCCATTGTGTTGGACTTTTCTTAGCAAAGTTTTTACCCTCAAATTCTGTTTGGGAGCAGCAATTTTCCAATGAACTGGTTTTGTTCAGACCTTCCCCAGACAGTAGTTTGTTCAGCCTTTTCCTTTTCAAAGAGGAGGAGCTTAAAATGGTTGCTAAGTCAAAAGTTAGCTTTTCAAAAAGCGTAACAAGACAACAACACAATTTTGGAATTTTAATTTGAGGTAATTCCCAATAAATAGCAAGAGCCTTTAGACCAGCAGTTCTCAACCTGGGGGTCGTGACCCCTTTGGGGGTCGAATGACCCTTTCACAGGGGTCGGGAGACTTCGCCTGGACGCCGCCATTTGGGTTCTTTTACCCTCTGGGCATGCGCAGAATGCTTTGCGCATGCACAGAGGGTAAAATAACTCAAATGGCGGCGGCAGGGTGGGGGTTGCGGCGGCGGGGGCGGCGGTGGGGTGGGGGCGCGGGGGCGGGTCACGGGTCGCAGCATTAGGAGGGTTGAGAACCACTGCCTTAGACTTATATACTGCTTCACAGTGCTCTACAGGCCTCTCGAAGTGATTTACAGAGTCGCATATGGACCCCAACAATCTGGGTCTTCATTTTACCAATCTCAGAAGTATAAGGCTAAGTAAAATAAAACCAGCTAAGAGTGAAGCCCTAACAAATTGAATTTGGCTCACACATTGCAAAATCTCCATTCTTTTCTTCTCGGCTTTTGTGAAAACGGCTCTATTTTTGGCATAATTTTAATGCCATCCAATTTCCCTAGGATACTAAGAATCTGCATAGAGGTTAAAACTCATTCAATAAATCCATTGTGAAGCAGAACACTTTTTTTTTCACCATCTATGGGAGGGAGAGGAGGAGCCTACACAATCTTTGACATTTCATTAAAATATCCACCAAGGAGTTTTGTGAATGTTTTTTTTATTTACACACTGTATCTAGAAGCAGATACATAAATTCATATACAATTTTTTTCAAAAAATGTGCAAGAAATTACTATAATCTTTTTAACAAACCAAAACACATTTAAAATCAATGGACTTTGGATAATTCATTCTGCTGTGTGCTTAATACAAATAGTGCACACATTATTGAAACATACAGAAAAGTGTAAACTACAGCAATCTGGATTTTAAGTATTATTTTCATGGCACTCTACCACCACTATAAAAATCCCCCCCAATACACAGTAATACAAAATGTGATAAAAATTCCCCCTCCCACCCCATTATTGGCATAAAGAGTTTGGATCATTTTCCAAATACTTCAAACTTTACAGTATTTTTTTTAAAGGAACTATCCCAACTTTTGTTAACCAATGTTTTATTCGCATTTTATAACATTTTACAATACTAGTGATTGCTGATGTAATAATCTTTTAGCTTATTAAAAATTTCAGTTATGTGGCTGAAGATCATTCCTTACTGGAATTCGAAGTCAGTATATTGATGGTATTTTGGTTTTATTTAACAATTCCAATATTTACATATTAAGAAATGCATTTCTCTGAAAAACAGCATGTTTTGTAAAATTCACCAATTAGGCTTCATAAGGAGATAAGCACCTTGATAAACAATAAAGATACCTGTGGCTCTTTTTTTTAAATCCCATTCTTGGGTTTACAAGATTTTATCTCCAGAACTAAACATTGACCACAGAATGGAGATAAGTAAAGCTCCATTTTAATCCTTTTTTTTTCCAGAAGATCACTTGGGT
This sequence comes from Diadophis punctatus similis, assembly GCA_023053685.1. Taxonomy (NCBI): domain Eukaryota; kingdom Metazoa; phylum Chordata; class Lepidosauria; order Squamata; family Dipsadidae; genus Diadophis; species Diadophis punctatus. The sequence continues at coordinate 147,503,117 of JALIGW010000003.1, forward strand.
AAAATTACAGTATGTGATCATTATTCAAAATTTACATGAAAAAATATTTCTAAACGTCATCTGAATCTCCAGTTCTATCAAACTTTCTTTCTACTCAATGATCTAAGAAGTAAATTTAGGGATAGTAGTAAATTATCTGATAATAAATTTACTGATAATAGCAGCTGGAACCTGCATTCCCTTTCTTTCAAGCAATCCAATCTAAAAGAAACTGCTTTGTAAAAGGCAAGTACTATTTTTGCAGTTACAGATGTTATGGAATATATTGAGATCTTCACTACTTTTAATTCCAATTCTACAATACGTAAGATTTTCCATTGGAAAAATGGAAATTCCCCACATCAAAGACCTGGATTTAGGTGAAACATCCTTTGAAGTTTATCATGATACTCTTTACAAGCTGTGTTACAAGATCCTTGAAATATGAAAACCATTGTTTTGGCTCTGTTCAATGAATTCCTGTAAGACATTATGTCCAGTGCTGATAATCAGAGAAGGCATGAGCTGCATGTAAAAGCAGTCTTATACTTGGTGTGCAAGATTTATGGATTAAGTATGTATGTTTGCCTCATGAATAGACAATAAGAAATATCCTTTTGTGTGGTTTGGGAAAGTACTTAGATAGAATCAGCTTTTCATCTCTATTGCGTTGCATACGCTATTTCTGAAATTTTTTAATTCAAAATTATTTTCTAATTTATTAGATAACAGCTAGATAAGACAGGCAGATACATCTGAGCAACACTGAAAATATCTGTTGCTTCTAACAATTTAATCTATTAAAAGATTTGGCTGATTTTAAAAGGAAGATTCTCTTATTTTTGAAACCAATCTAAATTCTTCTACCTAAGTATGCATGTAGGCTGACTTGGTATTTATTTCTCTCACAATCTACAAAAATTGATCACTGTAGACTCTTTTTTTTAACTCTCATGAAAAAAGGGGTGTTGATCTTACCTGATATGCCTCTTCTCGTAGGGTGGAACTATCATCCAGGATGGGTTGATCTCGTCCAATCAGCTGAGGAATTTGAATTTGGGTGCTCCACCTTGCCTGGAAGACCCAGTTATGATGCAGCCAAGGAATACAGACTCAACATGGCAGCATCCGGAAATCAGGAATACAGGAATCCACAGACACGGCAGGAAGAAACCATTTAACACTGTCCACGGAAACCACACACTGTCCATGCCCAGTGGAATTTGGGTGGGAATGGATGATAGTTCCACCCTATGAGAAGACCAACGCCCCTTCTCCATAGTGGGTGGAACTATCATCCAGGATGGGAAATACCCAAGCAGTCGGTCCTCGGGAAGGAGGGAGCTGGGCCCCTCACCGAGTGCCGTCTGCAAGAACCTGCTGGAGCACCCTTTGTCCAAGTGACGTGTCTGCTGATGCAAAGGTATCAATTTTATAATGGCAGATAAACTGCAATGGATTCGCCCATGTAGCAGCGTGGCACACCTCTTCGAGAGGCGCCTGAGTCACTCAGGCCCCGAGGTTGCTGCACTACACAGAGTGCGCTGTGGCTGAGGAGTCGTACGCAGTCGCGATCGTGGCCTGGATCCATCTGCCAACCGTAGAGGCCAATGTCTTCTGACCCAAGGATGACGGCAGGAATGCCATGAAGAGAGACTCTATTCTGCGAAGGGAGGACGTTCGTTTAATGTAAATACAGAGGGCCTTCCGTACATCCAACTTATGCCATTTTTGCTCCAGAACATGAACCGGATTGCCCTGTTCAATTGCGGCGGAAACCAAGGCATGGAAGTTGGCAGGATTCATCTGAATCATAGGAGCCACTGGTCTAGCTTCCTGAGCAGTAGGAACAGCCGGGGTGGCCGATTCGGGAGCTGGAGGACGGTCCTGCAACCTCCCCAACTGGATCCCAGAGCTGGTTGTCAGATAGGAGAATTTGAGCTGTGTCCAGAGAGTTGGTCCCCGTGCTGCCCTGTGGGCCCCTGGAGCTGCTGAGGATTTGGGAGTGGGATGGGTTCCGCCTGAATCAGGGATTGAGCGCATATTTTCTGAAGGACCTTGTCCCACCTGCGCTCATCCCGTTCCGTGGCATTGGACCTGGACGATCTGCTTGAACGCTCATGTCCAGATGAATCAATCACCCTGGAAGTGGAGGGCTGTGATTCTTACTCAGGCTGAGGCACCGATTTGTGGGGCTGTTTGCTGAACCGGGAGGAAGAGGCCTGCGACATGGCCGAGAAGCAATCAAGACCCTGTAGATGCAGTGGGGGGGGGGGAGAATCGAGTGAAGTTGTGCTTCCCTGGTCGCCAAAATGGATGTCCGACAGGCAGAGGCTTGGATACTGGTCCGTCTTACAGTAAAATGGCTGCTGGGCAAGATGCGCCGAAGAAAATGGCCACTGATCTTAGAATGGCCGCTCGGAGGTGGTGACAAAATGGTTGTGTGGCAAGCCAGCAAACACAATGCCGCTAAAATGGCCGCTGGCAAACTGGGAGCAATAATGGAGGCGATGCACCAAAACGCTAATTCACCCGCCAGACCTTGTAAGCAGGGAAAAACGGCTTTTTATCAGCTACTTGCAAGCCTGTGATTGCAGGTTCCCATGGTCGGCACAGCAGGTGATCTTCGATAGCCCAGGTCGCACAAGCACAAAAGCTGAGGACAGCTGAGCCCATCCGAGCAATGAGGCAGCGAGGTAAGACAGCGTCAATGGGGAACGGCCCGAGGAGTGGCCTGGTCGCACTTTAAGATGTCCTGCAACTGCGCTGGGCTGTTAAGTCCTGAATACAGACGCTTCACGGTGCTAGAGCCCTCTCGAACAGATCTGGTGTCACACAGGGAGGGGGGAGCATAGAAGCTCCCCAGGCCAATGCCGCGTTGCCCAAGAGGAGATGGAGCTAAAGCCCCTTGATAGGTACTGGATTGGGCGAAGAGTAGAACCCTCCGGTTCTGAGGCAAAGCGGAGACTGGGCCCGAGAGCTCGATGCCCTTATCAGCACGGGCAACGACTGCAGTGGCGTGAGCCAAGGCCCTGCCGCAATCCACCCGGCCTTCCAATGATAGCTGAGGAGCCGAGTTACAGAAACTCATGATTAAAGGTTTAGAGAAGGTGGAATCCACAGGAATGGTTTGATGAAGCCACGTCTGTCCAGTTCAAGGACTGAGATGTAACTGGGTCTTCCAGGCAAGGCGGAGCACCCAAATTCAAATTAGCAGACTCAGTCTTCAGCTGATTGGACGAGATCAACCCATCCTGGATGATAGTTCCACCCACTATGGAGAACAACTTTTTTGTTCGTTGAATATAGAGAAATGCAACCATAAAAGCAACTTTTGTTATTGCCTTATTTTTATGATTAACTTTGTAACACAGTGATGTTTTGTTATTTTTCTGTTGATCTGCTGAAACCTTTTTTAAAATTATGTTACTAATATTTTCCCATTGCATTTATTAACTTAAACTAGGCTAACATGCAGGTTATAGCATTTTTTTAATTAATCAAATTTAGGTTTATATCAATACTGTCAGAATAGACTTGTTTCTTCTGTCAACATTTCAATAGCATAAAAACTTTCATAGAATCTAAATTTCTCATTGTGTTACAAGAAATGTTAGGCAACTAAGGTTTCCCGTTTTGAGGGTGCCCATTTTCTTATACATAAAATTTCTTCTTAAAATGTACTAAATATAAACATATAACAGCCTATGTGTTCTTCAATATGAGTTGCGCATTTGCTCAAGCGATGTAATATTTGAGAGAAAAATACCATTTCGTTGCAGCACTTTTTGTAAACAGGTATTTCCATGTTTCAGGAGTTGTTCCGAATTGTCACTCTAAACAAGGGAGCACTGGCTAACAGAAATAGGCAGAAGAACAGAAAGCAACGTATAATTATGCATGGCAAAATATACGTGCTTTCTACAATGATTAAACAAGCAAGAGAAGGCAATTCACAAGAAATTTTTGATGAAATTTTCAATCAAGTCATTGCAGAATTTTCCATTCTTTTTTTTAATCTAATATGCAACATACCACTTATTGACACACATATAGATACAGCAAAGGTCTTAATTGGCACAATGAAGATTAGGACGTTGAAAGCAATTATCAATAGCTATTTGTCTTACTACCTTAAAGAGCTGCCACCCAGAAGACCTAAGTGGATTACTTCTCAAGTGTTTTCCAACCTTCTAGCTAACCAGTAGCTGCCATAACCAACCAAAGCAGAAAACAAAGATAGCATTGCCTTTGCGAGGTTGTCCCTTCATCAGCCTAGAACAGGGGTGTCAACTCAAGGTCTGGGGGCCGGATCCAGCCCATGGGGTGCTTAGATCTGGCCCGCAGGACTGCCCTAGAAACAGCAAAAGACTGGCCTTCTGCTGCTCTCTGCCAGTGAAAATGAAGCTCGGGGAGGGGCGTGTGTGCGCCCCCCCGAGCTCCGTTTTCACTGGCAGAGGGCGGCAGGAGACTGTCATGACTGAAAATGGAGCTTGGGAGCCTGTTTTCACTGGCAGAGCGGTCGGGGCACCACAGACACCAACACAAGTGACCTCAAGCTGGCCACGCCCACCCTGGCCCCGAAGGTCAAACACAACCCTGATGCGGCTCTCAATGAAATCGCCTTTGACACCCCTGGCCTAGAAGAACAAAACAGATCTGCTCCTATTGGTGTACAATTCTTGCTCGGCCAAATGCAGGTGGCTCAAGGCTCGTTCCTGCTGTCAGTTTTATTTGTTATTGTTCAGTGAATGAGAGACTAGTGCATGACATTGGCTGTAGCTATTCTAGTCTGGCTCTCTGGAAAATGAAGAGCAGACAGAAAGGTTACTGAAGGACCTTCACATGGCCATTTGTTAATGTATGGTGTCTTTCCTAGTTCTATATAATGAGAAAAAATTGTTTGTTCTGTGAGGGATAGGACTAGGCGTGCAATACAAGAACATATTTTAAATATTAATTAACTGAAGATGTAAAAAGATGGCGACAAATGTAGCAAGCAGGTTCAGTGTCTACCATACAGCTGGAAATAGGATTGGGCTATTAAAAATCTAAATATGGAATTGTAATACCATCATAGTCTCTCAAATCATTCTTTGTTAAACACTGGGACTTTAAAAACTTTTTGGCATAATATAAATTAGTTACTCCAGAGAACTTTCTTCATCTACCACTAATTAAACAGTCCTTTATTTGACATATCTTAGAGACAAGGATTTTACTCTAATATGTACTTTCCTACTGTAGAAAAAAAATCCTTTTCTTCATTAGGCAAAACATGGTACCATCATATATCATTGTGCCTTTTATATATAAAATTTGTAATCTTGCCTGGGAGTAAAAATTCAGAAACAAAAATGAAGATTTTGCATAAATATCAGAATGGCAAAGCCAAGATACACACATATATAGAAAAAATTTGCCCAGGAATTTAAGAACATCTCTCTTTATATAATTTATTTTTCAAAATCTATTATTCTGTAACTTGGTAAGAGAGCTGTTTCCCCCTCTATATCCCAGAGCAAAAGACATACTTTGTCTCGGATACTCTCTTAAACATTATGATCTAAAAAATATGTTTTTAAAAAATAGAAATTTAGCATATTGACTCACACAACCCAAGATGTCAGGCCACTGCAGCACCTTCATATATTAATTGTATAAATTCATTCAGAAAAACCACAAAACAGATAGAAGAGGCAAGAGTGAAATACCCCAAAATAAAGATTTCTCAGATTTTCATCACCCTTTAAATGTTTTAATAATCAGCAAAATATTCAGTATTCAAATGAGAAAAATGTAAAGAAAGAAAGAAAAAGAAAAAAGAAAGAAAAAGACACATTGCAGTGGCACAAACTAATTTCTGTAACTTTAAAATCACTCTCTCAAATTGCATGATTTTATTCAGAAATTTCAGAATACAGTTTCCTATTTGTTAAGATTTTGGTTCACAGAAACTCTTATAAACATAAGAATACTTTGCTTCCACAGTATAATGTTCATCATGGAACAACTTGCAGAAATAGTCTTTTGACCACAAATATTTTTAAACAGGCTGTAATTTTTTTATAAACCTATTGGCATTTTTTTCTACAAAAACATACACAAAACAACACCATCAGACTTAAAGCCTACCAAAGGCAATCAAGCCAATTAACATCAACTTTCTCCAATTTTTCATCTAAAAAGGTGAAGGTGTTTGTCAAGACTGGGTCCAGGCTGTAAAACAGCCTCATTTATAGGCCTTCCAATTCATTGGAAATTTCTCCTATGCAGACTCCACTAAAGTGAGAGGAAACAATATACTGAGGCTATGGAAATCCTGTTGGTTCCTGGCAGATTATCCCATTACAAGTATCCAAAATTGTATGGATTTTCCTTTTTTTCCAAATAAGAATTTGTAGAAATGAAAGTGGTAATGCACTTGAATATTTCCTATGGTGACTATGTTGCTATTTAATGTCACTGTCTTTAATTTTAAAACGTGCATTTTTATTTCAAAAATAATATTCGGGGGTTAATTTGGGTTCTCTTCACTTGCCAATTAAACTAAATTATAATGATGGTAAATTAATACTGAACAATAAAGGAAAGCACATTTAAAACTGAGGCCAAAGTTAAGTACTTCTTCATCTTAGCATTTTCCATGGGAAAAGATTATACATGTGGGTTACCTCATCCAAGGAAATTAATGGAATTTAAATTCCCGTTAAGATGAGTTATTTAAGGTCCAATTGTTGTAGTAATTACAGGATACAGGTAGTCCTTGACTTACGACCACAATTGGAATCAGAATTTCTGTTATTAAGCAAGGTTGTGGTTCCGCCCAATATCATTATCTTTTTTGCAACGGTTATTAAGAGAATCACTGCAGTTAAGTGAACCATGTGGTCATTAACTGAATTTGGCTTCCCCCATGACTTTGTCAAAAGCTAGCTGGGTGGGTCACAAATGGTGTTCACATGACCCCAGGATGCTCCAACTGTCGAGAATACATGCCAAGCAACCGAATTTTGATCATGTGACCATGGGAATGCTATGGTGGTCCTAACTTCAAGGACCAGTTGTAAGTCAGTATTTTCAGAGTCTTAACTTCAAACAGCTGCTTAACAAATGGTTGTAAATTCAGGGCTACCTGTATTTTTAAATTCAATGCTACATAATTTTTAAAAATTTCAGTTGAGACAAATCTCACAGTTCTGAAATTACCTGAATAGTATTTATTTAAATCAGATTTCTATAATCCCTTCAAATTTTTATTTAAATGTTTTAAGTATATTTAGGTTTTTGTTTGAATATTATTAATGACTTCCAGTATTCATTTTACAGATATTTTTCAAAGGCTATTTTCAAATTTAAAAATGCTTAAGAATGAACAAAAGAAACAAAGCAATATCTGCAATAATGGAACTGCTTAGGAGAAAGGAAGCTTTCAAAATTTATGATGCATAACTGTATTGGATCACATATTCCCTCCAACCCACAGTTATATGTTTTTAATTAGATATTACGGGTTCGTTTTAAGCATGTACACCAGTATATTTTACCCCAAACTTTTTTTAAAATTAAAAACAAAAACCAACCCCAGACTATTTGAAAATGACAAAATATATCCCATCAAGTTTCAATGTTTTACTTATGGTTGAAAACACATGAAATGTGCTTCAAATGCATAAAAATCACAGTGGATTAGCAGCAAAGGAGATGGGGAGTTTAAGGACAATATTTATCATTCACATTGTGATTATTTTGCACACTGAATGAAAGATAGTTATTTTACTCTTCTAAAAAAAACCTTTGAGATCGTTTTAAAAAAAGAAAAACCCCAAATATCCATTAAACTCAAAATGCATTACTCTTCTTTATGCACAAAAATGAAATTATGACAGCAAAAAAACCCCTAGTAATAATTAAGTTTGTAAACTGTGTATCAACCACTCTTTTATTTTTTGTTGTTGTTATTCCCAAAGTGCAAGCTGCAAGTTTCCCATAAGCCTTCAGTAGTGCTTTTCTTGTAAATAATCCTTCATTTTGTTTGGCAAAGGCAGTTTCTGAATCAGATCTATTCTGGTATACTGACGTATAACAAATCGACACAGGTACTGCAAGGAACGCACTTGCATGAAACGCGATACTGGATTGGTTAGTCTCACTGGGTAAGTTGTAGATCCAGGTAATCGAGATCTCGAATAGCAAAATGCACCATTTTCAGAGTCCCTAATCGAGTGTTCAATTAGATCAACTATAGAAGTATGTCCTTCCACATCGGGCTGTTCATAAAAGCTAAACCTACCATTTGAATGCTCAATTCTAGTATGAAGTGTTTTACCATGAGAACGGAAACTCAGACTTAAAAGGTAACGGTCGTCAGAGCTGTCTCGCACAAGAAATGAACCGTCGGGAACATTAGCTAATTTCCCCTCTGCTTCCCATCGTGTGATCGGACCCCAGTACCATCCTTGTTTTGCCAGTTTTTTAAGTTCCTCTGTGAGACTTGTTACCACCATCGGGCCACTATTTTGTACAGAATCATAGACTCTTGCAACTCCTGGTGCAGTGTTAGGATCAAAATTCAAATGGCAGCGCAAACTTTCAGCCACATGGACATCTGTGCCATTCAGGCTGTTAAAGTTCCTTTGGATTTGATTATTTTGTATTGGAGGTAGCAATGGCGAGAGTGGGGGAACATCATTAACTCTTGGACTTTGCAACATGATTCCTGTTGTACCAATCAATAAACCGTTTACTGTTTGGTCCACAAAGATATCTGGAGCAACTACTACGTCTTGATTCACTGAAACCTCTTCTTCATGAAATGTACTACTACCCATTTGAGAAGAAACAGTTGAAACCTCCATGGGTGAGGAACTATCCAGACAGTAACTACGTGATCCTTCCAAAGGATACATTCCCTCATCTAAAGGCACAGTGTACTGAATGTAGTCCTGAGGCATAAGTCCAATAACTACAGGCACGTGTTCATCAATATGAAGATGCAAATCTCCATTCTGAGATTCTGTACTTTTGAATGCACTGTTTTGTTCATGGAACCTGCTGTCTGGCTGCAAGTCATGGAAATCTTTGCGTACACCATTCAGTGCAGGGCTTGGGTTTGTAGAGTGGACCAAAGCCTTTACTTTCACTTCCATTTTTATACATGTTTCTTCTGAGTTTGTTGGCCGAAGGGGCCACGGTGTTGGACTATAATGGTGGTTTCGGAGGGATGTAGACCGAAGAGGTCTTTGAGCTCTTACATCTTTGAAAGTTATTGGAGCAGAAGAAGAAGAAAAGGTATCTTCATCAGCGGAGCTCACGGATGGCGTGCTGCCCTTTCCACCTTTTTGCTTCTGTTTTGCTGAAAGTCGTCTTTTTAATGTACCCATTAAGCTTTCGCTCTTTGATCTGTTTTTGCCACCTTTCTCATCTTCGCCGTTGATGTCACAGGTAGCCAAATCTTTACCATAACAGCTAGCAAACAAGGGGTCATCTTTTCCAAAATCATTTAATGATGGCTGTGCAACCACAACAAAGTCACTGTCATCTTTGCTTTTATTTAAGTTAAAAGATTTACGAATGGTCTTGAGACTAATTTTCTTCATTATGAAATGCAGCAATTCTGGTAGGGATTTTGTTTATTCTTGAGTGTACCAGAGATCTGTCCCTAAAACGTATGAAGCCGATGCTTCCACATTGATGCGCCTTATCCAGACTCATTAACTTTCAAGACCCATTTCCTGAAAACAAACAAACAAACAAACAAACAATAAATTTCATGCAGGACATGATCTGTAAAGAAATTTGAGTAACTAAAATGTAAACTAACAAAATTAGTAAAGCAGAGTTAATATCAACATTACTACTGATCAATAAGAGGCTAATTTATTGAACATAGTTTATTTCATACATTATGTTAAGCTTTGTTCTGTTGGCTTATTTTTGTATCTCATATTTTGGGTTAGGATACATTATAGTTCAGACAGTTGTCATCAAACTGTACATTCACATATTTCATAGCTATTCTTTTGCATACTTTTTCTTCTGTTTCTATTAATTTTAATACTATTGTGCTAAAATAACCAAACTGGCAAATCTGTTAGTGCCTGTCCAATGAATTGAATTTTAAAATATGCTATTTCTTCTTCTTCTTATAATCTGAAAGAAGATAACCACTTCATTCTGTTTCAGCCACTCATTAAATTTGGCAAGCATTTTCTGAAATCATCCCAAACTGAAGAGGCTTATGGTTAAAAACATTAGCCTATAATTTGTTTGTATGTCCAAGCTGATAGGCATGTGGACCTCACACAATGTAAGGCCTCTCTAAGAAAAAATGAGGCAAAGAATAAAGTCCAATAACAAAAAGGAAATGCAACTTGGTGATTGACAATTTTGCTTCCAATAAGCAAATTACTTTACACAAGCTCTCTTTTTCACATCCAACAGTCATGTTCTCTGGAATAATGTAGAGAAATGTAGTAATAAGTAGAAAATATATTAAAGGAACACTGTACATTAATACAAATTCAAACCAAATCACACTATATATCCAAAATTCTAAGACTATGCTATTACCCTGGTTTCAGACCCTTTTTCTATATACAGGTAGTCCTTGACTTACAACAGTTCACTTAGTGACCATTCAAAGTTACAACGGCAGTGAAAAAAGTGACTTATGACAATTTTTCACATTTATGACGATTGCAATATCCCCCATGGTCATGTGATTTATATTTGGATGCTTGCTAACTGGGTCATATTTATGACGGTTGCAGTGTCCTGGGGTCAGGTGATCACTTTTTGTGACCTTTTGACAAAGTCAATTGAGAAGCCAGATTCACTTAACAACTGTGTTACCAATAACTGCAGCGATTCACTTAACCACTGTTGTAAGAAAAGTCGTAAAATGGGGCAAAACTCACTTAAGAAATTTCTCACTTAGCAACGTAAATTTTGGACTCAATTGTGGTCATAAATTGAGGACTACCTGTACACCCTTGCTAACCACAGCGTGCCCCTCCAATGTACTCCAAAACAAGATATTGAGAGGGAATTACATAATTATGAAATGTGTTATTGCTTGTAAAGAAGTAGCAGTCATGGAGCTAAAAGATTCGATTACAGTGTGTAGGAAGAAGATTAATACTTTTTCTTTGTGCCAGGCTCCTTTTGAAAACTTCTTTCCCAAAGTTGGTATTGTGTCAGGGAAAAAAAGTAGCTATTGATACAGCTTTCCTTCTGCGTAAACAGCTTTAGGGAAAAAGCCTGACAAGTCAAGACATGGCAGGGTGTAAAAACTTACTTCCTTTTTTTATTATTATTATCGACCACTTTAGAGTTGCAGTTCCTTTTTGAAAATACAGGTCTTGTGAAGCATAAATGAAACGTGTCTCATGTGGTCCAGTGTAACCCTGAAAAAAATCAAGAAGGTTTTGAAAAGGAAGAACATTCCTGAAAAGGAAGAACATTTGAAAAGAAAGAATAGGATATATGCAAGTGTAGCTCACATGAATCCTAAAGAAAAAAAACCCCTACTCTGAACAATTAAAAGAGCCAAGGTGGCGCAGTGGTTAGAGGCAGTAATGCAGGCCACTTTAGCTGACTGTGATCAGCAATTCAGCTGTTCAAATCTCACGGGCTCAGGGTTGACTCAGCCTTCCATCCTTCCGAGGCAGGTAAAATGAGGACCCAGATTGTTGGGGGCAATGTAAATATATACATTGCTTAATGGTGTAAATCGCTTAGAGAGTGTTTGCACTGTGAGGCGGTATATAAATCTCACAAATAAATAAATAAATAAATAAATACTAAAATGGAGACCAATTTCAAAAAGCTAAACGGGGTGTCAGCCCTGGAGGCCATCTTTTTCTTTGGATCTTCAGGGCTGCCACACTTGGTGGATGAGCATGCTGTGGGAACTGGGAGGGGAGGGGTGAGATGTATAGCCATAACAACAACAACAACGTTCTTTCACTGGGAGTCAAGGACATTCAGCCTGCACCTGGAGAGGCGTGACTGGGAAACAACTCCAGTTAGGGTGGTGACTTGATTGGACCATGTGATGGACATGTGGGTGCAGGGGAAGGGATTTTGACTTTCCTTTGGGTAGGGAAAACCCGGGAGGTTCAGATTCGGGTTTTCCCAGATGTGCCAATATGACATCTCTAATAAAGTGGAACTTTGAGGAAATGCCTGCCTCGGAGTCTTACTTGGTTGGGGGGTTACTTGGAACCCTGACACGGGTCAGATCCGGTTAGTACTTAAACAAGATACTGTCATAAAAATCAGGGTTAAGAAATTACAGAAGGTATAATTGCAGAGATCCGTGTTTTTTCCCCCAACTACATGCAAGTAGTCTTTGATTTATGGTTTTTCATTTAACAATGAAGTTACAATGGCCTTAGAAAAAGTGACTTATAAGCCATCCTCAAAGTTCCAACCATTGCACTAGCCCGACAATCACACAATCATAATTCAGGCACTTGGCAACTAGCTCACATTTACAACTGTTGTCCCAAAGGTGCTTTTTCAGGAGGCAACTGGACAACTGGAGAAAGTCCAGTTGCCTCCTGAAAAAGCACCTTTGGGACAACCTGACCTGGATGACTGAAAATCTCTGCAGACATTTACAACAGTTGCAGCATTTTGTGATCGAGGGATTGTGGTTTGCAACCTTCCCAACCAGCTTCCGATAAGCAAAGTCAATTAAAGAAACTAGTTTCACTTAATGACATGATTTACTTAACAACTATTGTAATTCATTTAACGGCCATGGTAAAAAATAGTCTTAAAATCAGGTCTGGTTACATGATGAGTTGCTGAACGACTGTTATAGCTTAGGGATCAAATTTCAATTATGGTTGTAAGTTGAAAACTACATCTACCCACTAAATGGAAACTGACTGCTTGAGAATAGTAGGTCAGTTGTGTCTTTGTTACTGTTAATAAAATAATGTCAGTAATGAAAACAAATTTTAAGACCCCCTATCACTCAGTGAATTGAAGACTTGCAGCTTAGGAACAAGTTGCTTGTAGGCATAGATTTAGTGAGGGCAGTTATAATGAAATATGTGAGAGGGAGGGAGAGAGAGAGAAATGGAAATGTTCAGAGGTAAGACCATGGTCACCAGTGAAGCTCAACCTGAAGAAGGCTTTTCAAATTTTCAAAATGTAGTAGAAAGGCAAACTATGATCAGAGTTAGTAAATTCTCATTACAATTCATTTAACATTTCTGTTAACTATACTATTAAAGTAAAATCTTGAATTAACATACCAAACAGGGATATCTGACATTCCATTAATGGCATTCCATTAATCCATTAAATCATGGATATGCGAGCCATGCTAAACCATTTTAATGCTAAGTCAAAGTATCTTCTTTGGGATATTAGTTTTACTGCAATTGTGCCAATTTATTTAATGAATATAGAAAATACCAAACTGATTTCTAATTCAATTCACAGTGTGAATCACAATATGAAACACATACACTTATCTTATTTCTTTAATGGCTCTAAAATGACCCAAGAGCAAGTATTCACTATATCATTATCTGCAAGCAACCTTGTATATGCCTGGAAGTTTGGATTATCTCTGAGAGACAATGCCATGTAAGTAATTTCAGCTCTAATCCAAAGCCACTGATAGTAAAAACAAACAAACAAACAAACCTATAATAATTGGATTTGGTTTTCTCCTTGCAACTATCAGCTTACACATTTAGTATATAACTTTGTAAATAACATTAAGATCCCAATGATTTTCCAAATATGCCTAAATGAAAACTGCAAGTTTGTATTAAAATGAAATCACCTAGCTGTTAAATGAGACTAGGTACACTACAAAAAATAACCAATAATTTCCTATTTAAAGTCAATGCAATGATGGTGAAAAATATCATATATAAAACTTCAGGAAAGTTGCAGGAGAATCTTAATGGGTTAGAAAAAAATCTCAACTTTCACATAATCAATAATAGATAACAAATCTGGGTTTCCCATCATACTAAACTGTGGTTTAGGGAAGGGATCAGTAAACATTTCAGACCCTTTGGCTACCGTTAGTCATTCCCATATTATGGCCTAGATGTTTTAAAACAATTCCTCAAAAGTCTGCAAGAATATTCGAAATTTTGCAAATCCCATTCTAAATTTATGCAAGCTTGCAGAAAATATATGGAATGCTGGAGTGGTCATACAATAGATTGCGGTTCTCATGAGCGCTTAGCCACATTTGATTTTTCAGTTTAAAAAAATATTTTAAGCTACATACATACATACATACATACATACATACATACATACATACATACATACATACACACACACACACACAGTGTGCTCATCTCATTTGTGACAAGCAACATTTTTCTTACCTCATGAGGTAAGAAAAAGGATATACAGCTAGAGCTATCTATATCAATCCAATTCATTATAGTTCTCCATATCTTCCTATTGCTTCCAATATACTGCAGGTAATTGTTAGCTGTATATATATATGAAATGATGGGAGTGCTCATATATATATATAAAATGCAGGAATTCACAATGTGATTTGCAGAATTTTGAATATTCTGGTTTACACGTTAGTTACTAATTTAGGGGTCCTAGCTTTCACAGAATCACATGAGCATGCTTGTGGCTCTTTGTGTAGAACTGGGCTTCATTTGTGTTTGTGGCATTCTGGCTATAATTTGAAGAATTGACCACTACTGTTATTACTATTAGCAGGAAATGCTACTATGTAATATAAGTCAAGTTATGTCTGAAAACTTGGTCTATGTCTTCCTATTTACTAAAAACAAAATGTAAAAAGAATAATTTTATTTAGACGTTTGTGAACACTATTGGAGAAGGAATATTGCTCCAGCACTATGTTATAACTCCTGCTTTAGGATGGTTTATTTCCATAAAAATATGTTTAGAAAGGTTAGAAGTATTTAAAATAACAAGCACAGACCTTGTAAAACAGATGCAGTAAGGTCCTGTGCATAGCCACTGGCATCCTTGTAACAGCATCTGAGACTAACTGCAGTTTTAAAAAATTCTTCAAAATCAGCCATATAATTTTGGCACAATAATAATCCAGAAACAGTCAGATGTCACTTGAATCATATGCCCAACAGAAAAAATCTTCAAGCTCACTCTTCTCCTACAGCAGGGGTGTCAAACTTGATTTCATTGAGGGCCGCATTAGGGTTGTGTTTGACCTCGGGAGGCTGGGGTGGGCATGGCCAGGATGGGTGGGGCTAGCTTGACGTCACTCATGTTGGGGGTGCCTGTGGTGGCCCGAGCGCTCTGCTATTGAAAAGAGACTCTTGAGCTGAGTTTTCAGCCGCGATGGCTTCCTGCAATCCTCTGCCAGCGAAAACGGAGCCTGGGAGGGCCACATGCAACCTGCCCAAGTTCTGTTTTTGCTGGCAGAGGCACCGTGGGCCGGTCCTTCACTGTTTCCAGGGTGGCCCCGCAGGCCAGATTTAAGCACCTTGTGGGCAGGATCCAGTCCGCGGGCCTTGAGTTTGACACCCCTGTCCTACAGTCATAGGGAGTGTGGAAGCATTTATTCGGTGACATATAATACCATAGGTAAAGGAGACATTTGCCTAGGCCCTAGGGCAATTCAGAATGAGGGACCCCAAAATCACGTGCCATTCTAGCTTCTCTTTCTGGCTACATGCATACCTCTGGCAGGTCTTCTGGCTTTTCCCAAATCGAGAAAGGATTTTGAAAAGCAACCTCTGAGGCCTCAGGTTAACCCAGCTCCTGTGTAGGTGTACCAACCCTGTCATTCCATTTCCAGTCATTAATTAAACTTGTAATAACCCAATGCCTAGATTCACCTGCATGCATGTGAATTTTATATGCCGCTTTGTGCATATAAAATGAGATCCAAATATAAAACTATACTGGTGTATGGACTTATGAAATATTAAAAATCTGGACAGGTAAAATGATAGAATTTCTCATTTCTCCATGATTTATTACGATTTGGTGTCTTTTTTAATCATGTAAACACAGACATTTTTAATACAAAAGGTTTATTAACAATTATCAACAATATGTGCAATTAATAAGTGCTTGATCATTTGCTTTAAATTGTTTAAATATTGTAATACATTATTAGTGGAAATTAATTAACTTTGGGGCCCTAAATTTTATTTTGCTTAAGGTTCATACAAAGTGCCACTGCATCCAATGCTTCTTTTAAAGCAAAGATTTCCACAGGGTCTAAATGTGCCTTCAAACTGTGGATTGTGATGTCTCCTATTAAATGCCCAGATATTAAAATATGCATATATCATCAAACAGTCAGATTGTCACGTCAGCTCCACAAAGCTTTGTTAAAATAATTTAGTTCTCTATTATTTCAGCACTCTCTTTATTTGCTAAGATTTTTCAGAACTTTGAAAGCAAGTAAGAGCCTAGCACACTTGGCTGATTTTTAAAAAGATAAGCAGGGTCATGGGATATGAGACCACCAGAGATATGAGACCACCAGGAAATCCCAGGGCTACCAGAAAAAAAAATCATAGAAGAGAACAAATTAAAGTCACACTGTTGACAAAACAAATAGCTATTTCCATATAGTTCCCAAGACTGTACAGGTAGTCCTTGACTTATGACAGTTAGATAAACTATGGTTCAAAGTTACTAAGCTTTGCAAATAGCTGAGGAAAGAAAGGAGATGAAAGGCAAGGGAGAAAGAGAAAGATACACCCAATTGAATGCAGAATTCCAGAGAATAGCTAGAAGAGATAAGAATGCCTTCTTAAATGAACAGTGCAAAGAAATAGAAGAAAACAATAGAATAGGGAGGACCAGAGATCTCTTCAAGAAAATTGGAGATATGAAGGGAACATTTCATGCAAAGATGGGCATGATAAAGTACCAAAATGGCAGAGACCTAACAGATGCAGAAGAGATTAAGAAGAGGTGGCAAAATTACACAGAAGAACTATACAAGAACGAGCTTAACATCCCTGATAACCACGATGGGGTGGTCACCGACCTCGTGCCAGACATCCTAGAATGTGAAGTCAAATGGGCCTTAGGAAATCTGAGCAACAACAAAGCTAGTGGAGGTGACAGTATTCCAGCTGAGCTATTCAAAATCTTAAAAGATGATGCAGTAAAAGTGCTACACTCAATTTGCCAGCAAATTTGGAAAACTCAACAATGGCCAGAGGATTGGAAAAGGTCAGTTTACATTCCAATTCCAAAGAAAGGCAATGCCAAAGAATGTTCAAACTATTGTACCATTGCACTCATTTCACATGCTAGTAAATTATACTTAAAATCCTACAAGCTAGGCACCAGCAGTATCTGGATCAAGTACTACCAGAAGTACAGGCAGGATTTCGAAGAGGCAGAGGAACTAGAGATCAAATTGCCAACATACGCTGGATCATGTATTTCTTGTATTTTATTCCTGTGTTGTAAGCCACCCTGAGTCCCTCGGGAGTGGGGCGGCATATAAGAAACCATAAATAAATAAATAAATAAATCATGGAGAAAACTAGGGAGTTCCAGAAAAACATTTATTTCTGCTTCATTGACTATGCTAAAGCCTTTGATTCAGTGGTGAAATCTAAAAAAATTCCTACTGGTTCTGTGGGCGTGGCTTGGTGGGGGTGGTCATGTGACTAGGTGGGCGAGGCTATGTAGTCATGTGACTGGGTGATCAAAAGACAGAAACTATATTTAAGAATGTCCTGCTGGAGCAGATTTGGACTAGATGACCTCCAGGTCCCTTCCAGCCCTGGATTATCCTCTGAAGCTGCATCTAGTGCCAGGTTTGTAGTCCTTCCTTCCTCTCCTTTTTCCCTCCCTCCCTCCCTCCCTCCCTCCCTCCCTCTTTCTTTCTTTTTCTTTCTTTTTCTTTCTTTCTTTCTTTCTTTCTTTCTTTCTTTCTTTCTTTCTTTCTTTCTTTCTTTCTTTCTTTCTTTCTTTCTTTCTTTCTTTCTCTTTCTTTCTTCTTTCTTTCTTTCTTCTTTTCCTTTCTTCCTTCCTTCCTCCCTCCCTCCCTCCCTCCTTTCTTCTTTCTCCCCTTTCTCTTTCCTTCTTCCTTTCCTTCCTCCTTCTCTCTTTCTCTCCTTCTTTCTTTCATTTTCTTTCTTCTTTCCTTCTTACCCCCCGTTTTGGCCTAGCAGGCTTCAGGGAAGCCTGCTGGGAGCAAAAACAGATCCCCCCCGTTTTTGGCCTCCCCCCCGTTTTTGGCCTAGCAGGCTTCAGGGAGAAAAAGTTCCAAAGATCAGCTGTGCGACGTGCGATCGCCGGAACTTTTTAAAATATTTTTTACTACCGGTTCTGGGAATCGGTAGCATTTTTTACTACCAGTTCGGGCAAACCGGCCTGAACTGGTAGCATTTCACCCCTGCTTTGATTGTGTGGATAACAACAAATTGTGGCAAGTTCTTAAAGAGATGGGAGTACCAGACCATCTTATTTTTCTCTTGAGAAACCTATATGCGGATCAAGAAGCAACAGTGAGAACTGGACACGGAACCACTGATTGGTTCAAAATTGGGAAAGGAGTCCGGCAAGGCTGTATACTGAGGGCAAAAGAAGAAGGGGACGACAGACAATGAGGTGGCTGGATGGAGTCACTGAAGCAGTAGGCGTGAGCTTAAATGGACTCCAGAGGATGGTAGAGAACAGGAAGTCCTGGAGGAATGTTGTCCATGGGGTTGCGATGGGTCGGACACGATTTCGCAACTAACAACAAAAAAGTTACGAACTCCATGGGGAAAAAATGACTTATGACCTCTATTTGCACATATGATCATCACACCAACCCCATGGTCACATGACTGCAATTTGGGCACTTGGCAACTGGCTCACATTTATGACTATTTGCTGAATTTGCTGTAGTGATGTGATCACATTTTCTGGCAAAAATACCCATTAGTGAAGCTAGATTCGCTTAACAACAACACTTAATGACCGTGCTGAATTGTCTTTACTTAGCAATCACAAAAAAATTGTTGTAAAATTTGGTCCAACTCATCTTATGACCACAATGTAAGTTGTGGAACTTCAAGTCTAATTATGGTTGTAAGCTGAGGATAAGCCATAGCTTGACTTACCGCATTGTGACGGCACACAGCAGAATAAGACCAGTTTACTATTTGGATTGAAGGCTACCAGGAAATCCCAAAATTATAGCCCAGACCAGAAGGTTAAAAACAATCCTGAAGACACTTCCATATTTTTGCCAGGATAAATAAGTGGAGATGTAATTTACTGATTGATTTGCATGCTGCCTTCATTACCAGACTAACTCTAGGCAAGACGCATTTATTTATTTTATTTATTTGTCAAATTTATATAGCTGCCCATCTCACAAACAAAGTGACAAGTTGGTGTCAATTGTTTCTGACACTTTTGGTGTCAAAATTATGCTTGAACTTGGAACTTGCAAACTTGAAGGCTATATTCCAGAAAGATGATAATAATAAATAAAGTAGAAATCTAAATTTAATCTGAAATGAATTAAAAGTAAATTCATACAGTTAAAATGATTGCTCTTATTGTATTTAAAAATATTCCCATATCCGGGGAGTGTACTCAAGGCTCTGTGGGTCCTTTGATTGTGTCTCTTTTGTTCTATCAGTCTTTATCTGTTTTGAATACTGAATATGCAACTTAGGATATTCATCTATAAAATATTGTCAATTAACAGATATTGTTACATATTCCATGAAAGCAGAATGCTTGAAAAATTAGCTTGCTGCTCATTTGTCATCTGTTTCACTGCTGACAGTTAAATGACTTTTATAAATGTCCGGAGTACGCTTTGTTTATCATAAAATACCAATGCAATTATAACTTTTTTTTTTAAAAAAAAAGGTCAACTAATTAAAAAGGAAGAAATTTAATGAGCCATTTGGATATTTCCATGTGGTTCCATATAAGAACCATCAGGAAATATAAGTGGACATTGTTCACAAACAGCATTATCAGCATATTTCACTGCATAATTTAGAAACAACCCAGTTGGGATAATTGTAACCCACAGTTCGGGAAAGCGTGGTTCAAAAACAGGAATAAATAATAGGGTAAAATGCTTCTTCCCTCTTATCCTTCCGTTATGACTTGTATCTGACTAAGATTGCCAATTACATCAAACAGGAGAACTCTGAATTGGATAAATGACTGTCATTTTCCACAATGGGAGATGGCAAAAAGAATCATTTATGCAGAGGTGGTATTCAGCCGGTTGGGGGGGAACCGGTAGTAGCGACCTGTGGGTGCGGGTGGGCCCACCCACTCCTGTGCTATGCCGTCCTATTTAGACACATTTTGAAGCCGCGTGCATGCGTGCAACCCTAACCCTCTCACAACACATATGCACATAACCCACTTTCTTATGGATAGAAGAAGCGTTACAATTTTAATATGTAAACTATTCCTGTACAGAAAGACTTGATAGGGATGTGCAATCTGCTGCTTTTCAGATGCTGATATGGCCATGCTGGTGGGCACTTGGGAATATATTTCAACAATTCTGGAGGGCCATGTTTTTATGCTTCACCAGCCTTCCTCTAATCAAGCTTGTAAATCTTACAGGAGTAAAAAAGAAAAAAAAGAAAGCCATTCAGAATGCAATTTGGTTAGCTATAGTACTATATACAATAATGCTGGATTAAATGTACAGTAAAACTAACCGCCACTAATGCCATTATTGCATAGTGGAAGACTAAACGATTGGTCATTTTAAGCATATTTTTGAAACTCTTGAAAAAAGAGAGGTCCTTGGTTTTGTTCTAATGTTCCGTATTAAATCTATACCTTTTACAGAAAGCCAATGAGGATAACCAGATATTAGAAATTGAGCCCTACGAAGAGAGTCTGAAAGAGCTGATATATTTAATATTGCAAAAAGACGACAGAGGAACCGGATAGCACCCTTCAAATGTCTGAACAGGTGTCACCTCAAAAAGGCCAGGACCTGTTCTTTATCATGGGAGAATAGATTTAAATGATAAAAAATGATAAAAAATGAAATGTTAGGGGGAAAGCCTCTCAAGGGTAATTTCATTTCAACAGTGTTATTACACAGACTCCTAATCAGTGTCTCTTTACTACATGCATTCAAGGAGAGGCTCGATAACTGTCTCTTGGGGATGCTTGAACTTTGATATCTAGATTGATTCTTGCCACCAACAGATGATTAAATTTTAGCCTAAATGGCTATTTCTTTTTAAGGATTCTACTTCATCTTTTATAGAGAAATAATAATTGAAAGTACCATTAACAGAAATTCATTCTCTGGCACTTGACTTGAAAGTTATTAACATGGATGCTTTCCCAAGCCAGAGGAGCTATCCTTCCCATACCCAATTCTCTTTACTCTTGCTGCAAATAAGGCAAATATGAATGCGTAAATAAGTCACAGAACTCACAGAAGGCTGATAGCTCTTTTTTTCCTCTCTTTTTGTGTGGCGCTTTTTAAAAGAGCCACACAAAATAATTTTTAGCTTGCTATTACATAATACACCATAATTTCATAAGAATAAAAACTGTGAGTTGGGCAGCCATATATATTTAACAGACAAACAAATAAAAAGAGCCGAATGAAAAAATCAAAGGATTATCTGATCCTGTATGTGTCCACACTGTGGGACTTCTCCTGGATTATTCAGATAATATGGAGGAACCCTTGAATCGTCTGCAGTGATCCTTAAAAAAAAACAACCCAGCATTTAAAGTATTTAAAGGAGCAATTTAGAGGAGTGTTTCACAAAGCATCCCTCCAAATGATTCACATAGCTCTAATGTTTAAGTTGAGATTCTGGCAAAACTCAACCAACTCAAAAATAATGATAATCAACCAACGCAGAAATCTATTGTTAGATGCATACCGAAGGAACTGAAAGGTTAAAGTAAAAACCTCTGGCTTAAGCTGGAATCCTGGTGTAATTCAGAGCAGCCATGATTAACAACTATTATGAAACTAATGAAAAGCATACAAATACATTAGTTTCCTTAATTTATCTGAACTAAAACAAATACTTCCATGGATTGTCCTAATGAAAATTCTAACAAAAATGTCTCCATTCTTCTCTCTTCATTTTTATTTTTTATTTTGCTTCCTAAATGACCTTGTGTCACAGCAGATGGATGATCTTGAAAAAGCAATGTGACACTTGATGTTACCCATGGCTTTGTATCCAAGTTAAAATAGATACTTGGCTAAAGTGTTCGATACTGATGAAATCCCAACTCAGTTACAAAGCTCAACAGTGCGACCTTAAATAAACTGTATTTTCGTACAACTCTGCTCCACTACTTTACTCTAACAATATATTGGGGCACTGGCATAGAAATGGACATTTATGTTTCTTTATATGCTGTCAAAAAAGAAAGGACGGAAACAAAAAAGAAAGAAAATAAAAAGGAATGGTAATGGTATATGGGAAGAACAGGGCAAAGAGATGCTGCCTAGGGAATGGTCAAAGAGACAGCATAGCTCACAGCTGATAAGTGGGCAGGGCAAGAGACTCAGAAGGGACTCTCCCTAGTATCTCAACATGTAAAGGAGTCAGACAGCAATAAAATTGCACTTCCAGACTTGCAAGATTCTATTAATGTAGCTTTACAATAAAATAGAATTAGATTATCACTGGTAAGGCTGACAGGAATAGAAATCTTTTTCTAAGTATTAACTAGTTCTTCAGTTCAGCTGACAGAGATTTCTAAAGAAACAGCATAGTCTACTCACGTTTTCTGCCAATACAAATTGTACCCAGATTGTAGACAATTTGCACATAACAACAAATACTGGCTTATTGTGTTTGAATTAGTAGTCTGATGCATGCTCCTCACGATTTCTTGTCTGTCTTCCACTACCAGCAGGGAATAGTTATACAAAACAGGGTTTGTTTTGTACTACACATAAACAAAGATACTAAACTTATTATTCTTAAAAGAAGTCAAGATGAAGCCTGGTTTTAAATTCCAACATGTCAAGAGAGGGATCTTGATCCTTGTGGAAGGCTAAACAAAGTATACTTATGAATTTCCAACTAGTTGTGCCAAAGGAGGAGTTAAGTGTGGATCAGTATACTTAATCACAACAGACACATATGACTCATGTAACTATAAACCTTTATACTGTAGTTTCTCCAGAGGTTATCACTTTAAAGTTCAATAAATTATGCAACAATGCAAAATTCTAAACCAAATTAGATAGAAAAGCAAATTCTATTTTTTCTGTGTCTGCACCAGAGGTGGGTTTCTGCCGGAGCTGCCCAGCACGCAACTCCGGTAGGGAGTGGCTGATTGTGCAATTTTCGCGCGACCGCTCCGGAGCCCTCTCTGCCGGTCCGTCGCGCGCGTCACCATCTTTTTCTGTGAATTTTTGGGCGATTTTGCTTCTGCGCATGTGCGGAAGCAAAATCGTGCCAAAATTTCACGAGGGGATGCGCGCGCGATTTTGGCAAGATTTTGCTTCTGCGCATAAGCAAAATTGTGCCAAAATCTCACACACACGCGCGTCCCCTCGTGAGATTTTGGCACGATTTTGCTTCCGCGCATGCGCAGAAGCAAAATCCCGGAGGGGGCGCGCGCGCATTCCCGAAGCATGGAGATGCGTGTGCAGCGCACCGGCAACAGTAAGGAAGCAACCCGCCGCTGGTCTGCACACAAGTTAATTTTAAAAGGCTCCTATACAAATCAATTTATAGTATCCTGCTTCACCTCTTACCTCATCTAAATCAGATACAGCCACTATACTGTACTGCCAAAGGTCTGCCTATTGAATGCCTAGCACTAGGTCCGTGGTGGCGAACCTATGGCACGCGTGCCAGAGCTGGCACGCGGAGCCATAGAAGCCGGCACGCGAGGGTTCCCACCGGCAAACCGGAAGTGCGAAAAAACGCACTTCCGGTTTGCTGGTGTGCTGTTTTTTGCACTCCGGAGGGTTCAGGGAAGCTCCCTGAAGCTCCGGAATGCAAAAAACTACAAAACGGACAAACCGGAAGTGCACTTTTCCGCACTTCCGGTTTGTCCGTTTTGTAGTTTTTTGCATTCCGGAGCTTCAGGGAGCTTCCCTGAACCCTCCGGAGTGCAAAAAACAGCATACCGGCAAACCGGAAGTGTGTTTTTTCGCACTTCCGGTTTGCCGGTTTCATCGTTCCAGGCTCCGTTTCGTCGTTCCAGGCTCCGGTAAGTGGGCCTGTGCGGGGGT
This sequence comes from Diadophis punctatus similis, assembly GCA_023053685.1. Taxonomy (NCBI): domain Eukaryota; kingdom Metazoa; phylum Chordata; class Lepidosauria; order Squamata; family Dipsadidae; genus Diadophis; species Diadophis punctatus. Next base: position 147,527,283 of record JALIGW010000003.1, read on the forward strand.
GTGCGCATGCGCAGGAGGCAGCATGGGGGGGGTGTTGTGCGCATGCGTGGGGGGGAGGGAATGGGTGTGGGCACGCGAGCGAGCGCGAGCGCGCCCCCCCCTTTTCGGCACGCGAGCCGAAAAAGGTTCGCCACCACTGTACTAGATTATTCCATTTCAAACAGCTGTAGGATATTGCAACTGATGCAGTGACTCACTGATGGAAGACACTATACTAGTATAGATTTGAATCTATGAAAATTAGTGAGTAATTTATAGACAACTTTGTTCCTCTTCCATTCACTTGTTTTTATTCTGGCTATGAAAAAAAGCTTACCCATCTTTAGCTCTATCAGACTAAGAGCTTAGAGTTCCCTATGGAAACTCAAGCTATTCAGAAATGCAAGCAAGCTACTATCTTTTAAAAATTATTTACAAGCTGCCTTTCTAAGAATTTCATCTGAAACAGACTACTCAGAGAAGAAATAAGCAATCGGGTTCCCTTAGAAGTGTAGGAACTCTCAGAATTTCTAACTGCTACTGCTGCTGTGTTATGATTCAAAATTAGGATGCTTAGACTGCACTAGAGTTAACTGAACAAAAATTATAATTTTAAACACTCTGCAGCATATTTGCATAAATTGATATTATTTAAAAATAATTATAACTTATGTATGTAAAGCCATCAGCATTTAGTCATTTGTTAATCAAATTTATATAGCCTCCTATCTCACAAGAAGTGACTTTGGGAAGTATACAATAATCAATAAAAAAGAATATTGCACGTATATAAAAAAAGCCATTTAAGAATAGAAAAATCAGCATTAAAATGAAAACGATTAAATCACTCTCTCTCTCTCTCTCTCTCTCTCTCTCTCTCTCTCTCTATATATATATATATATATATATATATATAGAGAGAGAGAGAGAGAGAGAGAGAGAGAGAGAGAGAGAGAGAGAGAGAGAGAGAGGTAATCACTATATATATATATATATACAGAGAGGGGGGGGGCATCTAAACAAATCTCTGACTCCCTGGGAATATGAGGCCTGATAGCATAATCACGTCTTGAGGGATTTCCACAACAATAAAAGGGTGGAGCTACCCAAATGTCCCGGGGGGAAAACGCTGCAAAAGGTGAGAGTCACAGCAGAGAAAGCATGCCACCTGGGACTCGCAAAATATAGGTAACTAGCAGCATACCCTCTCTGCCAGATCTAATGGGCCAGATTGATATAACTGGAAGGAGGCAGTCCCTCAGTTAATCCAGTCCTATGCCACAAAGGACTTTTAAAGATTAAAATCCTTGAAGTGCCTTGAATTGGATCTGGAAGCAAACTGGCAACCAATGTAGCTCAGAGAGATGGAACAGACGTGTAATATGAGCTGTCCTAGGAGCACACACAACTGCCCATCTCATTGCATCATGCACCTTCCAAATGCTCTTCAAGGGCAGCCCCAAAGCAGTCCAATCTGGAGTTGACTACGGCATGGGTGACTGTGACCAGAGCCTCTCAGTCCAGGAATAGGTGCAACTGCTGCACAAGTCAAAGCTGTGCAAGGCCCCTCCTAACCATGACTGCCACTTGGTTGTCGAGCAGAAATTGAGAGTCTTAGGAAAACCTAGATTGCACAATGGGTCTGTCTGGGATAGTGTGACCCCCATCCAGCACCAAAGATACCATAGTCATAGAACTAGTAGGTCCTCAAACCCTGAGTTACTCAGTCTTGCCAGGGTTCTGCTGAAGCCTGTTGTTCCCCAACCAGATCCTCATAGCCTCCAGACACCAGGTTAAAACATTCACAACATCGCTTATCCAAGGGCTGAGACATATAGCTGGATATCATCAACATACTGATAATACCTCACTCCATTGTAGTAGATGAGTTCACCCAGCGGCCTCGTGTAAATTTTAAAAGATATGTGCAAAAAAAGGCTTCATCACTATAAATATATTTTTTCTGATTTTTTTTTTGTGATGGAATGCATGGATAACTTTGAGGAAAAGGGAGTGGTGCTATTGCCTAGGAAACCATCAGACAAGAGAGGCAAAGCCCATAATAGTTTAACAGTCAAATTAAAAAAAAAACTTAAGAAGGACCTGCCCTAATGGATCTAGCAGTTAAAAGTGGCAGGCGGAAAGTTTGCAATTCAAGATTTGCGAGATTCTGTTAATGTAGCCTAACAATAAATGTAGCTCATCCAGTCATGCTTACTGTCCAATTTACATGGGAAAGTTTCAAATGAACTGAGAATTAATGACAGAATAGAAAGCAATAGAGAAATATAAATTCAGTGTGCAGGTAGTCCCTTGGTTTATGCGCAGTTATTTAACGACCATTCAAGTTATAATCATCTTGGAGAGGATGTCTCCTGGACTGTAATGCACTTTTGACCATAGTTAAAAGTTCCTGATAGCTTGCTCCCCCATCACACAACCATTTCAGACACTTGGAAACCTGCTTGCACTTACGACTGGCCAAGAGTCCTGCAATCACGTGTTCACCATTTGCAATCTTGTTTGCTGGCTTGCCCAGAAAGCAAATGGGGAAGTTGGCAGGGGAGGTTACATGCTTCTAATCCAAGGACCCTTCCAACTCTGTTATTCTGTCACCTGCTAAGAGGATGCTGTCTCATCTCTAGGGGCTGCTGAAAGAGCTGCCTACCAAGTGGAGCTCAGCCCTTCCACCAGGCAGCAGAAAGTGGCCTGGATCCCCAAAGAAGGCTAAGCAATCACCATAGTTCTTGTGATAGTTTGATAGGCCCTTTCTCTAAATTGCATGATGAACTTTCCAATGATTGCAAGAACCTGCCTGTAGCAAAGTACAAAGAGGCTTCACTAGCAAGGCCATCCTCACATTGACTGGGCATGCCTACAGCTGCAGAAAAAAGGCAAAGATGAGTGGATCTGTTTATGATGGGGGAGAGAGAGAGGGATTAAACACTTCGCTCATGGAGAATTTGGTTACAGTTGTGGCCAAAACTTGAGCACCACCTGTATATTCCAGGATAGGGGTGTCAAAATCTGGCCCGTGGGGTACTTAAATCCAGCCCGCGGGGCCAGCCTGGAAATATCAAAGGACTGGCCCGTGGTGCCTCTACTGGCCAAAACAGGGCGTGTGCAGCCCCCGCGTGGCCCATTTTCGGCCTCCCCAGCCTCCTGTAGCACTCTGCCAGCCAAAAACAGGCCGCACGGAGGCTTCCACGCAGCCCATTTTTGGCCGGCAGAGTGCCAAAAATAAGAGTATGTAGTTCACACACAATTGGCTTTTATATATTAAGCTGTGAATATCCAAGTAATTAAGTAATCAAACAAACAATATACATGCAGTACTTTTAAAGGTTTATGAATCCATTTTCCCCAAAGAAGAAAAAGAGATTATTTAACATATGCTTCCTCCCTGGAACGTCTTAGCACTGTCTTAATACACAGGAACAGGACGTTTGAATTAAAGGTAACACAGGTTTTATCAAATCCTTTTGTTGGTCACAAGACGGAAAAAGTCATGGAACTCTGTTCTTGCATCATTTATTATGTACAACCGTATCAATAGGAGGATATAATATTGCTAGACTGGTCTTCCTGTACTTAATTGATTCAAAATTATGCCTCCCACTGAATTAAGCTACTTATAGCAACTTCAGCTATAAAATCAGCTATAAAATGATCACCCTCTGATTTTTTAGTTTGAAATGTTTTCACAGCAACAATTATTTTATTATTTGACTAAAGTATCAAAGTATTTACTTGCCGGAAGTTCAAAGGGATGCATTCTATGACTAACACAATTGCCTTAGTTCAACATAACAAATGATTATTTCTTTTAAGTAGCTCAACATAAGTATACTGTGTTAAAAGTCATGCATGCATTTGTCACCAGATATCACTTACATGACGCTAGCTGCCTTTCCCTTTAAGGTAATTTTATTGTTTGATGTTACTATGGATATAAAACATTACATACATCAACTGATAATGGCTGACCTTGAAAAAGATAAAAAGTCTTGAACTTGATTAGTTCTTGGATTGAAAACCAGAAAGAAATCCAGGGCAGTAGAATATAGTAGGCTGGATGCTTAAACAGATCAATAGCAAATCATTATCTTATTGTTGCCAAGAAAGCCACATAGATCTGTCCACATAGTCACCATGGATTGAGCCTGACTCCAGGAAGACTGTACCTTAACTTATTTCAACTAAAATGCTTGTTGAATAATTAACCAATAATGTGTTTTATGACATATCAACTTATGTATTTTCCAGACAAATCATTTCCTTGAACTGCCATTTCAGTAAGGTTAAATAGAATTATACTGATTCTACATCCACATCAAAAATGAGTTCTATATCTCATTCTTTCATGATATCAGTAAATGAGAAATATTAAACACATTTGAGTACTTAAATCTATTTCTGAAGCAATTCTACCTATGCCCAATAAAATCGTCTCTGAAGAAAGTGCGTATAGAACAGTACAATTAGAAAAAAGATTTTCCAATAACGTTCAGGAAGGCCATTGGTCGCATCTTGAGTTTTCTGCTATTTAAATAAAGAAGGGTAAAAATTATTAATCTATAATCCTAAATTTACTACATGAAACATTTCTAGTCTTTAATTAGAAAAACTCAATACTAAACTTAAAAAGCATTCTACTATCATTACAATACTACCAAATAGCATTAAACTTTAGCTTTTTCTGAAAGGTAAGTATATTCCAGTCTTCTTTTATTTTTACAATTATACTCTGATTGTCAGTATTATTTAGTTGCTTTGAATTTTCAAATTAACAATTAAAAGAACTGAAAAAAAAACATGTCCAATTACTAAAATGTAATAGAGGATAGGAATTTAGGAAGAAAAAAACTGAAAGTTTACATAAAAGTCCTTTGGGACTGTGGTGTACTATAAAAACATTTAATAAATAATAAATGCATAAATGCATAAATAAATAAATAAATGCAGACGAAGAAAAAGCAATTGATATATCAATATAAATCATGATAGTAGTGAAAAAGTGATATATAGAACAGAACATTCATTCTTGTTAAATGCAGGAAGTGTAAGAAAAGATGAGAGAAACTAATTCTGAAGTCTTCATACAATTGCTATTCAGGAATGAAAGAGCATATATTATGAAAAGAAATCCAAGTGCACTTTTAGCATCTTTTTAGATAACTATTTACTAGGTAATAAAGAGACAACTGTTATTCAGTTTTTTGAAGAGAACTGAAACTACAACATTTTGTAACTGGAAAAAAAATCTGTTTCCTCTCTTTATGCTCATATATAGCTTTTGGGTGCGCCACTTGTGCTGACCTTGTGCAACTTCAGAGGAAATCAGGACTTTTTGCTAACCAAAATTATCCAAAGTTACTTTTAAGTTATTTTAAAGTATACTTTTTAAATGAATCAATTTCTATGTCCCACCAATAGGAGAACCTCATCCAGTATTTAAGAACAAAGTAAGGATGAAATTAATCACCACCAAATGAACTTTACTTTTGCATAAATTCATTTCCATTTATTGTATCTTCATTTAATGTATTTTATCTTTAATTGTGGATTTTATTCAATCTTTCTATCTTTGAACTGTATGATAATAAAAAGACAACTAGGCTACCCATGATGCAACAAAAGATCCTTACATATGTCATGAAAACAGAATGGGAAAAATTCTCTACAGCTTTCTATTGCTTGGTGCTCCCAGACTTATTAAATTATAATGGCCATGCTAACTGGACTAGAATTACCATTACCTGGGAATTCTCACGCAACTCAACTGCATGATAAAAAGTTCAGGCAGGGTATTGTCTCAACATTGATTTCAGCTATCTCTACAGTACTAATAAGTGTGGTCTTTCACCAGGTAAATAATTCAATGTGATTTTTTTACGGATCCAAAAAACAGTATCCATTATATCTGCAAATGGTATTTTTAAATTCAAAATAAGCACTACTGTAGTATGTTGAGAAAGAAAAAGATAAGAAGAAGAATCTATGTTAAACATTAAAAACAAAAATCTGATCATGAAGTTATCTGGAACTGTTCCTAGAATTCTATGGGCTACAAATGGATGAGTTTGTTGAACATATTGACACGATTTTCTTTTTAAAAATATTTAAACTTATTTAAATATTGAATGGAAGCAAAATATCTATTCCAGTAGTAGTTTTGAAAGTTAACTAAAATCCGCATTGTATCATTTGTATGCTACAATAGCAACAGAAGTCAAATTATTTTAGAGTAATTATTAGAATGTAGAGATGAATCGTGGCAATGTATAGTATTCAGACTGCAAACACCCCTATCCTAAAAATATTTATTTGTTCACATTATTATTAGGCTTAGCTGCACACAATGCACATACAAATGAAGCAAGAAGTTAAACAAGATCTAAATTATGTTCTATATAGACCATTTTATACATAACTCTCGTCATACTATTTTAGTTTCACTAGAAGCCTTCCTCCTTTGTTAAAATTACACCAGCACATGAACTTTGATACATGACATGTTTCGTGGATTGTTTTCAATTTTATATAAAGGCAAACCCCCTGGAAAAAAAATAACTTAGATAAAAGTGGAAATACAACTTTAGGGATCACCTTCTACGTATTTTATGCATGATGTTTACACAAAGAAAATAATATAGCTTCACTGATTTTTGTACCATTTGGTACACCAGCTTTACAGCCAACTATCTCAACTAACAAGTTAAATACACTTTTTCAAGATGGAAGTGAGTGACAGATGATGTGCTGTTAATGAATGTTTACTTCAGAGAGATCACTGGGCTGGGATTGTAAGAGGCCTACCTTAGAACAAAATTAATTGTCTAGACTTCATTGTTTCTGATGTGTGAAAGAAGAAAGGAGGCTGGCATGGGGCTATGCTTTGGATTCACAGTAGGAGTTCTTCAGATTCTTCCACCATCAATCTCAGCCTTTTCCCTGTTCTCCCCGCCTTTTCCCTCTGCAGTTCAAAGGGGGTTCTCAAAACTAATAAAAACAGCTAAAGGCACACCGCAGTTTCCCCCTCTCTCTTTTCTTTGGCGCCCATGCAAGTGCCTGGAACTTGAGAGGGTGGAGGAAGGAACATCAGGATGGTGTTGAAAAGACAAAAAAAAGTGCTTAGAAGGGGAGCACGAAGTTTATAAACCAGACTTTTCCAGGTGGCCCCGAACTCCAAAGGGAACCCAATCCCAATCCCACCTCTTAGGGGGTGATTCAACTCCTTATGGCCCCGCGGCGCAGCCACCCTGCTGCTTTTGGCTGGGGACGGGGGGTGGTGGTATTAGGAAGGTTGAAGGCTGCAACACGGAGCCGGGATAAAACTGCAGGACGGTCCCCTTCCCTTGGATGACCATGCTGCGCCTCACCATCCCCTCGCAGGCGCCAACGAAGCTCCTTTTTCTTCTTCTTCTTCCCAGGCCTCGGCTGCGAAGCTGCAAGCCCCCGACAGAACAAAAGGGGAACGAACGGGGCTGAGCAGGGATGGGCGAACTGAGGCCGAGTCAGGCCAAGCAGGAAGACTTCCACGCTGGAGGCCGTCGCTTGGCTTCATCGGGGCCTGAATTCCCCTCCCCCGCCAATCAACCCAGGCCCGGATTCCCTTTCTTGCACCGCACGAGCGCGCGGCTCTCGGACAGGAGGCGCAAGAACCGCGCAGAAGGCGACTCACCGAAGGCAGTCAAACGCTGCTGCTGCCGGTGGCGGCCGTCCTAATGAGCCGAGTCCAGGCCGGCCGGGCTCAAGCGCCGGCTCCGCCTCCGCCAAGCTCCCTTCTCGTCGGTCGCCGCTACTTCCTCCTCCTCCTGCTCCTGCTCCTGGCGTTGCAGTTTTCCCCCGCCTCCTCGTCCTCCTTCCTCCTCCTGCGCCCTCCGTCTCCGCAGGGGCGCGAGGGGGGATAGCGAGGGCGCTACCGCCGCCGTCAGTTCACGTACGAGAAAAGCTTCTTCACTCGCGCCTGCCGTCGCAGGGCGGAAGGGACGGAGTCCAGGCCGGCCGTCTCCCTTTCGCGTGTTTGTTGTTTCGCCGTCCGTGACACCAAGGCCGCATTCCTTACGCCCCCGGCCCCTCTGGTGCCCCGCTTGCCCTCAGACGCTCGCCTTTTTCTTTTTGGTCAGTTTTACCGTTTTCGAGCAGCTTCGTTTCACTTCAACCTCAACGCAGCTGCCGTGTACCTTAACTGGGCAAAACATGCTGTATACTGTTCGGTTTTCTTTCCTCAGTTAAGAGTTGAGATCTCGTCCGACGCTGCCCGTGAAAGGGCAGGTATTTCTCGGGAAGACGCACAGTATTCCATTCCTGTATATGCGTGTCAAACCCCCTAACATTTCAGTGGGATTTGCTCCCTTTGCCAACCTTCTCTGGAAATAATAAAAAGTACGTCTTTCTAACTGTTTGCCCTGCAAGTCAAGAAACGACCGTTTCAAAGCTGGGCGAATTGCCAGGATTGCAAAATGTTTTTGTAAACTATTAGTTTTTTGATGGAACGCATCATGCATAGCTACACATGATTTGAAAGGGGAGGGAATACCAAGAGCTTTTTAACTATTCCTTCCTTGTCCGGGTTGGCTGACCTTCTCTAGTTAGTTAGACATAGTGGCTGTATAAGGAATTGCATGATGCTGCTTCCTATTCGCTGCAAGCATGAACTACGCTTTACGGTGGTATCTGTGGAAGCCTTTCTCAGGCTGATGCTCTCCAGTGGATTTTGACTACAATTCCCAGAATTCAAAGTCAACATGGCTGTTACTGCAGGTTTAAAATTCTGGTAGTCATAGTCAATGCTGTTAGGAGACTGCCAGGTTCAAAAAGATTATCTACCCTTAATATTTATTAGAAACAAAAAACAACCGAAAAACCCCCTCAAAGCCAGCAGGGCTATCTGTTATTGACTGTTCCTTTTGCCACTTTGGATGTACGCTGGCTGAGGTAAAGGCAAATCAGAGTTACAAATTATGGGTTGTATATAAAGTTTGAGATCTGATTCCTGCGATCTTTGTGCCCATCTAATGTTTCCATAAATATTCTTTAAAAGTTTGAAATCTGAAAGTTTTCCTGTAATTTCTACTCCTTCTGTATCTGCTGCAATTTTAACTCAAAAAAGTTCAAAGTTGTGGAATTAATGTTTTGGTTTGATTCTTAAGTTTTTGTTCATCCATATCTTTGAATAAGTTTATCTTTTCACAATTCTCTGCTTTAACTGGTTCCAGCATTTAAAAATAGATTTTGCTGTTGAATTTATTTAATTTTGAATTTATTTAATTTATTTAATTCATGGTCCCACTCAATTGGGAAGTCTAGAGAGTTCAAACAGAAGTAGTGGATAGTTTGGAAGGAAATAACCATGTAATGCTGGATTTCTTGATTTGAAGGAGATCAACTGAGTTTAGTCAAATGTGTTTTTAAGAAGGTAGATTTTAATAAACATTAATTATTTAATAAGATTCCATTACAGAGGAGCTAATAAGGAGCCCAATATCTAGAGTTTCTAAAAAAGAAATAACAAAAGCACAACAAGAAGTAATTCTATCAAGAGGGAAAATGCAACCCAATTTTGAAAGCAAATATGACTACACAAAGCCTAAAATAAATAAAGGCAGATACAGGCAGTAGAAAGAAGTACTTTTCCAAGAAAGAATATGCAGAGATAGCCAGATTCCTAAAGACGGTATTAAGAAAAGGTAAACCTTAGAGTGAGCTAAGAAAAAAAGAATTTCTTCACATATACTTTTAAATGAAAATGAAAAGAACTTCAACTACATTATGAAGATGGCAGAAGTGTGAGATTAGCCAAAAATACTCAACTATCTTTTCTAGAAAGCTACATGATCCATAGGTAGTTGGGAAAATTGGTCTGAAGGATTAATATTCTGTTTTGAGCTTGACAGAAACTCAATTGAGGAAAACATGACCTTGGATGAATTCAAATCTCCAAGAGTAGGATTGAATCTTAAAGTACTGTAGGAACTTGAACAAAGATTCTTCATTTTCACAAGTGTTGGGGGAAGAAAAAGAATAGAAAAAGGGGAAATTCTGCATTCAAATCAGTGTAATATCTGAACCTAGAGATTAATCTATAACATATAATAAAATGATTGAATTGTAGGCACTTTGAAAGCAGTGTTCAACCAGTCAATTTGTATTTTGTTGTGCAGATAAAACCAACAAAGTATCTTTTAATGGCATACACAACTACAGTGATCACTGGACTCTTTGCCAATGAAAGCAAAAGAATCCCAAAGCCCACAAGACAGACACCTTCTAAAGGTGGTACAGAAGATTATAGGAGGAGTATAAGGCATTACATGATCTTTATTGCAAGAATATGGAATGAGAAAAAAATGGGTTAATTTACTATGGCCTGACTTGGCACTTCTACAATCTGCTCTTCTAAGGATATTCTAAGCGTGCCCTTTCTACTGACTTTAGCACCTTCTAATGGGATCAATGTCCTTTATTGCACCCATAAATTGATATAAAATGAAGTTGGCTACAGACATATAAGAAAAGCAGGGTATTAGAAACTAAATTCTGTACCAAGAGACTGAGGAAAATTGGTATGTGTAGTTTGAGAAAAAATGACTGAGGCAAAATATGAAAGTACTCTTCACTTCAAGGCCTACCATAAAGAAGGGCATTTTATAATACATTTATGTTAGAGAAAGGCAAATGCCAACTAAGTATCTGGGACCTTGCCATTGTGGAAGAATTTTCATAGTGGAATATATCACGTAGGTGGTGGCTCGTCTTCACTGGATGTGATCAAGTTGACTGTGGAGAGCTATTTATTTATTAAATTTATATGCCACCTTTAAGAAAATCTGGGTGCCTTTTAAGCTATACATTAGAGATTTTAAACTACCCATTATGGTTGTAAGACATGATGGTTGGAAAGCAGGTCATCACATAACTGACCCAATTATACTTTTGTGATGGTCTTTAAGCAAATCATCATGGTTAAGTAAATCTGCAGTCATTAAGTGACCACTTGGGTTGTTAAGAAAATCTATTGTTCACTATGGGGCATTTTTTGCCCAAAACCAGAAGTAAATGTCTGTTTTTGGCAAAAAAAAATTGTAAATCACAGTCATATGGCCACAGGATGTTGCAAAGGGCCATAAAAGCAGGCTAGTTACTGAATGCCCAAAATACGACCATGTGACAGTGAGGGAGGGCCTGGCTTATGGAACTTTGAAACAGGTTGTAAGTACCTTGGGGGTGGGGTCTATCATGGTTTCAACTGATCGCTAAGTGACCAGTCATAAATCAAGGATTACCTGTATGCAAACAGTAAGCTTTGCTAGAGGCATTTCAATTACATTTAGTCTTTTTTGAGACTAAGTATGCAGACTTCCCAATTTAAGGTGAAAGTGACTTGGTAAAGGCTTTATAACAGGCTTTAGTACAGAACCTGGATCTACCACTCCCTTAACTGCTGCATCATACTGGTGTGTGTGTGTGTGCCTGCATATGGTAATTGCAGATTGTAGAGTTTGTTAGAGTTTATTTGCAAAACTGCTAATTTTAATCCCATGTTACTCCTGGTCCAGAGATAGACCTGCTTATGTTATATTTAACACTGAAACCTACTTTGGGGAGTTATCACAAGATGTATGTACAGATTTAATTTCAATTTAATCACAAGATTAAATTGAAATTAAAGATTTATCACAAGATTTATCACAAGAAGTACATACAGATTTAATTTTAATTTAATTTCAAGGACACCCAACTCCAAGGTGAATCTGGGTAATTTACAAATTAAAAAGATATGAGATAAAATATTGGTAGGATTACACATTTTGATACTGAATGCAATCTCTGCATATGTAAGCTTTCAAGATTCATTATGGTGTGTCTGTATATAAAGTAAAATAAATAAATTTGAGTACCTTTGTGATTTTTAAGTATTGTAGCCTATTGGCAATGCCCTTTTTAAAAGTCATGTTTAAAATGATCCTTAACCTCTATTTTCACTTAAATGACTAGAGGCTAGAGAACCATGTGTAACATTCATCATTATGCCAGATGCCATTACTTTATATTCCCATCTGCATTATCCAGCTGTTTTTTTTCTTGTAGCATTTGGATTGCAAATTTGCTGAAATGAATTGTTGTAAATTTGCATCAGGATGTGAATGCAATTTGTCTGAAAACATGTAAGCAATCATGCATTTGTGAAAATTTCTAGATGAAGGAAATAAATTCATAGGATGCTTTAGACCAAATAAAGCATCAAATCTGCACAATCACCCAACTATCAAAATTTAATCTGTTAATGTAATTTTAAATTGCATTTAATATGTAAGAAGCATGATATTCAATGCTAACTTTTACTCCAGATCTTATTACATTGTGATTTCTAAAGTTACTTAGACATTTTAAAGAAATACATCTTAATTAGATCAAAAATATTTTCTAGTGAGAATGAAACACAGAAAGAGGAATCATCCTAATAAATCATCATTAAAATATCAATTGTCAATGCAAATTTAATTTGTTGAAGCAGACGCTACACTACAATCATTGGATATTAATTTACAATCTTATTTTTAGAAAAACTGAAATAAGTAGACATTCTGAGTTTGATATCACCATAACTTATAATTTAGAATAGGTAGCATTCAAACCTTGAAAGAAAGTTGAAAGAAATCATTTCCAAGCTAGAATTGCCTAAATACAAAATTGTTATAGAAAAGAAAAAAAACGAGCCAAGCTATAGGTAGGTCTTGACTTACATTCATTTAGTGACCATTTGAAGTTACAAGGGTACTAAAAAAGTGAACTGTGACCTTTTTTCACACTTATGATCATTGCAGCAACCTCATAGTCATGTGATCAAAATTCAGACAATTGACAACTTGCATGTATTTATGACAATTTGTGTCCTCGGGCCATGTGATCACCTTTTGCAACCTTCTGATAAGCAAAGTCAATAGGGAAGCCAGATTCACTTAACAACTGTATTACTAACTTAGCAACTGCAGTGATTCATTTAACAATTGTGTCAGGAAAGGTTGTAAAAACTCGCAACTGTCTTGCTTAACAATAGAAATGCTGGGCTCAATCGTGGTTATAAACTGAGGACATACCATACAAAAAAACCTACAAAGGTAGAATGGATAAAGATAAACATATATATCAAGACTGTTCAGTTATGTTGCAAGGTCTACTGGTATCTTTTGATATCTTCATAAATATTTGTTTTCAAAACATGCATCTAAAATTCCATCAGTGGAATTTTATATTCTTCAATGTTTAGGTTCCCAAGAAATAAAAACATGTTGGGATTCTTTCTGATAAGGAAAAAAGAATTTGTGCAAATTTCACTTTCACTGTCATGTCTTAAATTCTTTTAAATTCTAATGAATTTTGACGTAATTTCAAATGTTCACATGTTGTTTCATTTCAAGACTCTATTATGCCAGGAATATGAATACAAGTAAGTAATATAATAATTTCACTGTAATATTCTCAATGCATGGAATATAAAAGTTGTCATATGAAAATCCATTAAAACCACATGTAACTTTGTGTTTCAGGAAAGAATACAAAAGATAACTAGAAGTCTTGCATGGATTAGCCTTAAAAAAACATTAAAACATGTGGTGCTCTTTACTACAATGCTTCCATATGAGAGATTTAATAAACTATCATCATGTCTTATGCAATTTTATGGAAAAGGATAGATTCTATATAACATCACTGTTATGTTTTTTGTGTGTGTATCCCTTCCTATTTTTGTAAAGGATGAAGCCAGCAAAGCTGGAAGTCTGAAATCAAACAAGACTATTATTAGAACATTATAAAAGTACCCTCAAAACCCAAACCTAAGAAGCAGCAAAAGTATGGTGCCATGTAAGGGGAGGAGGCAGGCAGGATTTAAATCCTGAAGATAGATAAGACAGACAGGCAGACAGACAGACAGTAACTCCTTTTATTGCAGTTACTATTATCTGAAGCTCCTTATACGATATTTATTATAAGTTCATAAGTGCATGTATGTTTCCAGAGGGGGAAAAGACTATTGTTGTGCCCAAAGTTTTTTTCTACATTTTTCATGTATAATTTTAATGGGGATAAATTCATCAACAAGTATGAATAGATGACAGTGCTGTTTTTCAGAACATTTGTTGGGTGTAGTTATGTATATTATGGCTTTATGAAGAGTGATTTAAGCATTATACCTCCTAATTTTAGTTTGTCCATACCTGTATAATTTTGTTCCTTGTAACAACTTTTTATTTTGCATTATAAATAGGGCTAATGTAAGGGCTGCCATGGGACCAGCAAGATATTTTGTATTTCCAGAACATTTTTTAGGGGACACAAAAATAAAAAATGCTAACGAAACAATATTCTATAATGATGATTCACTGGGTATTTGCAGGTTTTCTATTTCCATGGGATCCCCAAGGTTGCTGGAAAAACCATGTTTTAAGGGTTTTCCAGAAGACTGGTAGGGATGGGACTAACCTTATTTTGAGGGAATGATATTTCAGAAGGCAAGAGCCACAACAGAAAAGGCATGTCTCCTGGATCTCATCAGATGGAGCTCTTTAGCAGACAGGACTCATAACATGCACTCCTCTTCCTGATCTGGTGGGGCAGTAGTTGTAATTGGGAAGAGATAGCCTTTCAAATAACCTGGTCCCATGTGATGTATGGCTTTTATTGATCACATACTTTTACCAGTAAGATGTATAATGCAACTCCAGAACTGAGGGATTAATGATCTAGTACCAACACTTGATGCCACTAGCCCCTTTAACACTACTGAATCACATCCACAGTGTGCATTAGTTTCCCATAAAGAATTCCTTGTATTAATGCAGATTCAGTTTATGCCTTTGTTCAAGGCTTCTGGAGCTGGAAGGTAGGACAATTCATGGAAGCAAATCTATTAAGGTGATTTATGCAAAAGCAAGATAAATACAATGCTTATTTTAAAACCAGCATACAGGGATTCATATTATACAAGTTTTATCGAGGTGTTGTTTTCAAAAGTTTTTAGGAGGTATTTAAATACATTTTATGTGACTATTTACTATGTTGTGTCATGTTAGATTATTGTAACTTCTAATTCATTACAATAGTCTAGTAATAATATACTAATGAAAATGGTAGAAAAATATTGCAGTATGTCAAAGTATTTTGATTTCTGAAATTTTGGACTTAAACACCACATTTATATTGTATAGAAAAACATTACTAGATTTGAACCATTCCAGATAAAGCAAATGCTATGTAAAAATAAGGACATATTAATTTTTCACCAAAATGTCACCCATGAAACAATGAAAGTCACATCCTAAGATTATGAAATGCAAAGCAGAGTATATGGAGCTCATGGTTTACCTCCATTTCATACATTGATTAATTGGAAAAGAAAATGCTATATACTAAAAAAGAAGCATCCTACAACTGAAGTAAGAGCATGCAATATACAGCAGCTTGTTCTTTAATACAGCTAATTCTTCATTAGAAGAACAATGTTCTATCATTACAATTTAAATCTGTCGTAATAGAACACATATTCAAATATCTATCTCCTGGTGAAATACAAATTTCTTAGTTTTATCCTTGAGCTAAAAATTGGCATCTATTTTGTAATTACATTTATCTTACAAGGGCAGGATATGTCATTGGCTAATTTCCCTCTGCTTCAATTTTAGTTTGGAGGATAACAGCAACTATTTTTCAGTAAGCAATGTTGCTACACTGAAATTGAGTTTTGAAAAAAAATCAGATAAACAAAGAAATGAAGAACAAGCTGTTCTTTTAGAAATAATCATTTAACAGCAGTTTTAGTTTATGTGTGGATCTTTTGTTTCTGGTTCTGGGAATGGCATATGGACAATTCCTCTTACCCTTAGAGGTCAGATTCCATTATATGTGACTGCCACATTACAAATTAACAAACAATGCTATTTGTGAGCATTCACTACTCTTCTTTGTTAGTCATGCAAATGGTTCTACAGTGATGCGATTTCAGCTTTCTCAGATGATTGTTGTTTTAACAACAAAATGTAAATAAAAACCCAAAGCAGTTAAAGAGTATTAAATGTGAGCAAAGTAACATAATTCAACAATAGTAATGGGTAATAAAACATACAATGCCATACTTTTGTTGTATTATGTTGGAATATATTGCAACTGAAATTCAAAAATTAATTCTTGATTCCTGAAATGTAAAATTCACAAAAGTGCAGAGAAAGCCTTATTCATCTGCAGTAAACAAATTATGTTCACATAATTTAGCCAATAAGACCATAAAGGCAATAAATGAATTTCTATATTCTGGGGGAGTAAACTATTTAACTGATATCTCTCATCATGCTCCATCACGGTTTAATTATGGTTTGAAATACACTGCAATAAACTGCATTTATACAAGTCACTAAAGCACAAACCATGGTTTCAGTAACAAACCAGGCGATACTATGTTGTGTGAATCTGTCTCTGGGTATTATAAAGTAGGCTTCGGCTGCTCCAAATGAAGATTTACTGATACGTTAGAAGTTCTCAACCTATTCTTTCTTTCTCCCTGAATATATTCAGACTAAACTGTTGTTAACTGTTTTTGTTAATGGGCATTAGATACTTTTAATGGAAGCACTTTTCATTTATGGTACTAGAAGGAAAAACATTTTTTCTAGCTGCATTCCCCATGTGCTTTACTTACATAGGTGGACATCCTATTGCATTAATCCACTGGCATAAATCTACTGACATATGCTGGATGCCATCCTTAATATTTTAAATAGCAGTATTATTTTTAAAGTTATATCTGTCTGCAAGAACAGTATTTTGAAAGATGGCATAGAATAAATTTGATCTTTAAAACCTTAGACGTTCACTAGATGGCAACTAAGAGTTGCCTGTATCTTTTTACTGACTTCAGTGGTCATTCATAGATTTGCAGTCAAGACATCATAAAGTCAGCACTAAGGCCTCATATATACATATAGTACATACATACATAAGCAAGCAAGGAAGCAAACAAGCTATCCCAAACTAAGATTGCTTTCTGAATGAAGACCTAACCAGTAAATAGCACTATTCCTACAGAATTCAGATTATTGACAATAAAACTGATCATTAATTGTTATTTTTATTGATCCAAAATAAATGTAAAAATGACCCATGAATTCAGAAAAAAGCAAGATTACATCACAATTTAAATACCTTGTCTATAAAAATGCTAAAACTGTGCCATGTTAATACTATAAAAATATACAGAAAATAAGTAATTTAGGCAGCTGATGTTATTTTACCCTACAAAATATCTTAAACTTAACTTACATTTACCATACAGTACATTTCATGGCCATTCAGAACTTGCAGATGATAAAAGGACAATCAAATCCAACTGTTCAAGGCAATTAAGAATGAAATCACAAGACTTCAGTTGCCTTATGGCTCTCTGCTAGATCTGGCTTTATGTCCTGGATCTGCTGAATCATCATCTGACTGGCAGCTGATAGCAAACAGCATTGCTCTTAAAACACAGAACATTCAGTCTCATATGACTATAGTGTTTCTAGCAAAACAATAATCTTAATTCATACATAACTACAAAATTACATTTTCGGGGCAATTTACGAAAACTTCTATCTAAGTGGGACAAATGCCCTTTGACAGGTTGTACAGAAGTCTGGCTGTTTTCAATTCAGGCCGTCTCACTGAATAATCATATCCTAATAAACTCAATCATCCCTTTATTTGCATCACATTGCTTTTATCTTATCCCAGTCCGTCAATAAGATACTCTAAAGTCATAATTAAATGTACCAATATAAGTTCAGTATTTACCTCTTTAAGTCAATACTACCCCTACTCAGATTCATGATGTATAAAGTTTGTTAATGTTTTAATCACGTCTTATTCTGGACATGAGGCTACGAGGCATGGATTTTTATGCATAATATAACTGCAAGATGTAGAAATATAAGCTACTAATATCATACAATTTGAAGAATTTGGTCTTAAATACTTGTTCACCAGCAGATAGTTTAGAGTAAACATAGGACTGCAAGGTGTGGATGTTTACTTTACACTTAGAGCTCTTCTGCAGGCATGTGCGTACCCTTCCCATACATGCCCTCTACCCTTCCCCAAAGATGTAAAAGGATGATAGGAAGAAAATACTGCTCAACTTCTGTAATGATTGCTTTGCAGTGAACTGTTTTCTGGATACATGGTTAGACAAAATATAGCAAAAAATATCATTGCATGATTTATTCTAAATAGCAATCAGCAATCTCTAAATTCAGTGATTTATTTAGTGAGATATGAAATTATTTTATTACAATAACAGTATTTTACTTTCATTCAAAACTTTACTGTGGCTTCTAAAATGTTATTTGCTTTGCACAATCCAAAGAGTTATTCTAATGGTGTATTTGTATTGTTTAACTAGAAACTGTTTTCCTCTGATTATATCACCCACTACATAACAAACTGCTTTTGAAACCCAATTTCAAAATTCATTTGAGTACAATTGGTAAAGGGCAGTTCACTGTTCAAATAAACATTTTATAATTCAGCATCTTGAACATTGAGAACTAGATAAATACTGCTTGGAATCCTGGCAATTTCTAGAAAACATTTAATGAAGCTTGGTACCCACTAGATATGCTAGATTATATTTCCCATAATTCCAGCCATGGAAGTTGAAAATTATGAGAGTTAAACTTGTACTGACCAAATGCTCTCATTAAAAAGCCTCTCTTGTATTCATTCTCTAATATAAATAACACAAAGTTTAAAAGCTATTCATCACTAGTGTGACAATTCTTACTATTACATTTACGAAAAAAACCTGCTTGTGCCTATATGAGTCAGAAGTCACCCAATAAAATAGGCCTTTTCTTGCTTTTCTTCAGAAATTTATGAAATTATTAAAATGTGGGAAATATTATTGCGTATGAGATTCCAGCTCATTTTGTTGTTTCAGTTCAACTTTCTGTGAATTTAAAACAGCTGCTTCTGGGAGGATCCAGATTTCAAGTCATGAACATATGAGACTCAAATGAATAACATACTTCCCATTTTCTGGACTTTACATTTTGTAAAGGAAACAAAAAAATTTTAGCCACGGATTCCACTAATACAGATATTCTTCAACTTACAACAGTTCATTTAATGACCATTTGAAGTTATAATGGCAAAAAGTAACTTAAAACCATTTTTCATACGTATGACCATTGTAGCATGCTCATGGTCATTTGATCAAAATTCAGACACTTGGCAACTGACTCATATTTATAACAGTTGCAATGTCCCAGGATCATGTGATCACCTTTTGCACTCTTCTGATAAACAAAGTCAATGGAGGCAGATTCACTTAGCAACCATGTTACTAACTTAACAACTGTGGCAAGGAAGGTTGTAAAAAGACAAACCTCACTTTACAAATGTTTTGCTTAGCAACAGAAATTTTGAGCTCAATTGTAGTTGTAAGTAGAGGACTACCTGTATAGTGCCCTAATTTCATGTCCTCCTGGTACGTTTGTAATTTTTTCCGGTTGGATAGCTGTTCCTGACATTCAACCTAAATTTTCCCTTTAACTTAAAACCATTATTTCATGTGCCACAATTATTTATTGTGGGATGCTTCTGAAGAGATATTGCAGAGAAGACCGCTATATTTCCCCTTTGTGTTATATTTTATAACAGTGCTAAAGATTTTCAGATCCCTTAGTCTCTCTTTACAAGACTGATGCTTAATCTTCAAGTTTGCATTTGGATGACTCACGTTAATCCAGTTTTCTGGCTGTCTAAGGTTCATACATTCAGAAAGGTAGGGGGGGAAAAGTCATCATCCAAGATTGTTTAGCTGACCTCTTCCTTCAAGTGGGCCTTTAATTCTAATACTTCTGTGGAAAGGATCCTAATAAGTTTATTAATGTTTCACCACATTTGTTACATTTTTATTTGCAATTGTTTATATAAACCCCTTTGAAATGATTATTCTGACAGGTGACAAGTAAATAATTGCAGCTAATAATAAACTTACCTCATGAATTGGATTTGTATAATATACTAGGATAGAAATAAGGTCGATTAGCTTGTGGTTCAATGTGTTGAGTGATCACAGCTAAGAATTGGGTAAAGTACACACACACACACAGACAAATGTGCACTTCGAAGTATTTCCAGCCATACATTTGATTCCAACACACACTTCAGTGCTGCTTGAAAAGCCACGGACATGCACAAAAAAACACTACTGGAAGCACTTCACTGGCAGAATGAATGCTACCGCCAGAAATTGAAAGTAAAAAAAAGGTTGGTGGGAATAATGTTTCACCCACTATATATTAAGTGTTATACAGACTCTACTGCGTTACACTAGATTGCCGCAACTACAACTCCCAGAATTCCCAGTCAGTCTGGAAAATAGAACCAACTTTATGAAACGTTATTCTATATTCTGTTAATTGTGATCCAAAGTCTTAGGTTTAGTGACGGTTCAGAAAAAGTGTTGCATACGCTCGCTTAGAGGAGACCCCACTGACCGAAACAATTCCGGCAGAGATTTCGCCATTGAGAAGACCTAGGTTGAAAGCCGGGCGAATTCATTGAACTCCTTGTAGTTAAACCCCGCCGTTATAAAGGCCAACGCGGGAAAAGCGGCGTTTCCAGAAGGAGAGGAGAGAAAACCTTGTTCTCTAGGCAACTAGGAAGACTCGAGTCAAAACTCGCGAGAATCACCCAACCACTCGAAATGATCTCCAGTAAAGAGAATATAACAGAACGGATGGGCGGGGAGCCAGAGACGGAACTACATTTCCCAGCGGCCTCTTGAAAAATAGCCTCCCGCTTTTTCCGAGCGCATTCGCGTTCCCTACGGCGCGGCGGTTGAACCTGGGCCGCTCTGGGAAGGCGGTCGCGATGGCTGGGTGCAATGTTAATGCGGCGTCTCCCCCAATCGAGTTGACTCCGCTTATCCGGAAACTTCGTAAGTGGTTGGTTTGTCGGCACCGATAGCCAGTGAGTCTATTCAGAGGCTATTTTTGCTTTTGAATCCCTAAAAGTTGATAATGGCTTTGCTTTTGGGGTTGAAAAAAAGTAGCCCCGAATCACTGTTTAGCTGCGCACAAACTCTCAATCCAGGATTCTCATGATGTGCAAACCCCAGTGTGAATCTGTTGATTGCACGCAGAAAAGTAGCATATTCCGCTCCTATTTCTCTACTTTTGGTTTTGAGTTTGATAGATTCTCAATACGAGCCCTTCTCAAAGTCGCATATATATTTTATACGTATTGATTGATCGGTGACTGTGCCGTCCCATCCGTGTCAACCCATAACGACCCCGCAAAATAGATAAATGTCCTTTACAATCATCTCTACAAAGGGAATGCCAAAGATAGGGAAAATTGATAAAGAGTGTAGATGTGTTAACATTGTTGCAGCAGAACTGCACAAAATTGGCTAGAATGTAGTGAACGGAGATGGAGTGGGAAACTAAAAGGAATATGGACACTATCAGGAAATGGAAAAATTGCAGTGGCAAAAACAGTAATCAAAGCTTTTAACAATAAAGATTATTATTCCTGATATTAGAAGAAGAAGAAAAAATGTTTGGAAAAATAGATTATATGAGATCATGGTTGAAAGATGATGAACAGTCACATGCCTTGTCTTCCCTAAGAAAGTATCCTAAATTGTGTGATGGTTGAACAAAATCAATTCACTGGCTAATTTCATGCAAAGCAATACCTGTTAGTGAATATGTGTGTGGTATCACATATACAAGAGTAGATAAGGCTTGATGGTTACATTGCTGGATTAGGAGTGGGGAGTCACAGACTCTAATCCATCCATAGCTGCAGAAGCTCATTGGGTAATTTTGGACCAATCACTCTCTCTCAGCCCTAGACCAGGAAGTTAAAAACATCTGCCTGTCACCTGCACTGTGCTAAATTATGGTGTGTAATGTTCAGTGAAGAGATAGTTTATTCTGCAGCAGATTGGTTGGAATTTATAAAATGTGTGTGTGTGTGTGTGTGTATGTATGTAAAAAATAACTTTCTTTTGCAATGTTTCCCTTTTTTTAAAAAAAATAACAGGCCACGAGCTGTCTGAAATTAGAGAAAGAGCGCTTAAGAATATTTTATCTAAATTAAATCATAATTTGATTACATACGACGATTTGGTTCAAGAAAAGCTACTGTTTGTCAGTCTTTTAGAATGGTTCAACTTTCCCGTAGTACCAATGAAGGAAGATGTTTTGAACTTGGTGACCAACTTGATAAAGGTATTCCTTTTTTTTCCTGAAAGAGCAATAGAAATAGTTAACCACTAAGGTCTATATTTACATTTTTAAAAAATCACAGCATTACTCAATTTAATGTAAGCATTCTTTTGCAACAAAATGCTTAAAATATACACGTTGGTACATTTTAAAATTTTGCCAATAGAGGTCATCCTCAATTAACAATGGTGATTGGGTCTGCAATTTCCATCACTGAGAAATATGCTCATAAAGTGCAACATCACAGTACTGCATTGGTCAGTGACAGTACATGTAGTCCTCGACTTACGACCACAATTGAGCCCCAAATTTTTGTGGCTAAGCGAGACATTTGTTAAATGAATTTGGCCCCATTTTACGACCTTGCTTGCCACAGTTGTTGAGTGAATCGTTGTAGTTGTTAAGTGAATCTGACTTTGTCTTAAGGCAGTGCTTCTCAAATAGTGGGGCGGGCCCCCCTGGGGAGGCGCGGAGCGTTGCCAAGGGGGGTGCATGACCCCGGGGAATGTGCTTTTTTTTGCTGCAGGGAGTAGGGGGTTTTTGCACCGAACACTAGCACACAGCACAGAGCAGGAGATATGAAGTGCAGATAACAAATCCTTAAGAGACACCATGGAAAAATATTTAACGGATGAAAAGAAAGGAGGAGAGAGATGGAGATAATGAGACAAACGTAAGTCTCCTGAAAGCTAAGATGAGAAAATATGACGAAGCGTATGTAGCGCTTGGCTTCACTGTGACTACGGTGGGAGACGAGGAAAGACCGGTATGTTTACTGTGTCTAAAAATGTTGGCAGCGGACAGCATGAAGCCAATAAATTAAGGCGTCACTTAAACACATTACACCCCAATCATGCTGATAAGCCGCTTGAGTTTTTTCAGTGAAAACGTGCTGAATATTGCAAACAATCATCCTGGCAGAGAGTTGGGGGGGGGGGGTGCGCGAAATGTTTACTTCTTCCTGGGGGGGCGTAACAGAAAATAATTGAGAAGCACTGTCTTAAGGTTACAAAAGGTGATCACGTGACCCCGGGTCCCAGCAACTGTCATAAATATGAGTCAGTTGCCAAGCATTTGGATTTTGATCACGTGACCATAGAGATGCTGCCATGGCCCTAAATGTGAAAAATTATCCCAAGTCACTTTTTTTCAGTGCCCTTGTAACTCTGAACAGTCACTAAATGAATTGTTGTAAGTCAAGGATTACCTATAGTCCTGGCACTCCCTGTTGCCATCGTTAAGTAAGAATCATGAGTTGTTAATCAAGTCCCAGGCCACTTACAAGCAGGCTATCTATTAGGAAAGTGGGTGCTTCTGAGTGTGAGTGGGTGGATGGTTGCTGAGGAAAGGGGAAGGTTTCATGGGTTGCCTGTGAGGCATGGCATGAACACAGCAGGACTGGGGGTGGCTGCTTCTGAGTGAGAAATTGTGCAAACAATTTATTTGGAGCAACTTGTGACCTTCCCTGCCGGCTTTCCTATTGACTTTACTTATGGGAAGCCGGCAGGGAAAGTCGCAAAGGCAGTCATGTGACTGCAGGACATTGTAACTATGGTAACTGGGATCCAATTGCCTAGCACACAGTTTGGACGGCCAAAACTTTGAGAACCAGTCATAAGTAACACTCATCCAGACCCCTTGTAACTTCAAATGGTGCTGAACAAGTGGCTGTTAAATGAGGACTGCCTGAACAGCATATTCAGAATACGTCTATCAACCAAACATTGGAAACTAATATCATAGTTTACTTTATGTATTTGTTCATTTATAAGGCTTTGAAGTACCTCAACTGCAACTAAGTTTAACCGATTCAAAATTCTGTACTATACAGAGGAAAAAAAGTGCTACTATGATACTTATACTGTGGTACTTACTATATAATACACATAGTGACTGTATTATATGTAGTGTAAATCTATGTGCTTGTGTGTCAGTATTTGTATAAATATAGAGATAAGTATTAAAATATAATAAAAAGAGGGCAAATACTACATGAGACAGTCCAAATATGATACCAAGCCCCAGATTCTATATTTGCAACCAGGTTTTTTTTGTTGTTGTTGTTGTTGTTGTTGTTTGGCTTTGCTTTTTAAAAGGTTGCTTTAATTAAAGACCTTGTTTAACTCAGGAGAGATTACCGGTAGTCACTTTTCTGATCATTTTAAATTCAATATTGCATTTGTAATTTTAGCGTCCTTCTGTTGTGGAACAATTGGTTGGGATTGGGGCAGTAGAGTTCTTCACTCAGCTTCGTCCCAATGTGGATTCTAGTCTTCAAGCAATGATTGATGGGGTTCTAGATGGGCTGTTTGTGTTACCTTCAGACGTTATCTTGGATTATCACGCAGCACCCTCTCAAGATGGATCAGAAGCTAATCCAGGTAATTTATTTATTAGGGGTCCTTGGTGATCTCTGAGCTTGCTTGTTTTCTTGCAGATGTTTCATTACCCTAACTAGGTAACAACATCAGTGGTAGTAAGGAGTGGGGTTTGCTGTCAGTTTATATTCTGGTGTCTTGCCTGTCATATTTGGGTGTGGGCGGTCTTAGAGATTTTTTGGTTGGGCTGTTTACTGATGGATCTTCCGCAGTTTCTTGATTGGGGTATTGCTTACTTGATTGTTGGACTGAAGTTAACCTTGAAGTCAATCTATGCTGATCTAAGTGCTGATTACTGGTGGAGAGCTGCTGGAGTCTTTCTCTTTTGGGCTGGTTGATTGTCTCTTTTCCATAGTCTGTAGATGTTGTTTTTCTCTATGTGTCTATTGATAGCTGATTTGTCAGAGTGCCAAGCTTCTAGAAATTCCCTGGCATTCATTCATTCATTCATTCATTCATTCATTCATTCATTCATTCATTCATTCATTCATTCATTTTTCACAGTATGCTATTAGCAAAGTTTACTGAATCTAATGCTGTTTGTGTTCATCACTGTTGATCCTTTAAGTACAGGTAGTCCTCAACTTACAACCATTTGTTTAGAGACCGTTCAACCTTATGAGACTGAAGAAAGTGACTTACAACCAGTCCTCACACTTGCAATAGCTGCAGCATATCCACAGTCACATGATCAAAATTTGGGCTCTTGGCAACCAGCATACATTTACGATAGCCCCAGCATCCTGGGGTCATGTGATTACTATTTGCAACCTTCCCAGCTGTCTGTCAGATTCAAATAACCAGGAGTATTTGTTGAGTTCAAAGCATGGAAAAGTAAGCCATATTCACTTAACGGCTGTGTGATTCACTTAACAACTACAGTGATTTGCTTAACAACCAGGGCAAAAAGTGTTTATTTTATTTTATTTTATTTTATTTTATTACATTTATATGCCGCCCAACTCCCAAAGCGAAATTTGGTGTGATTCACTTAACAACCAACTTGCTCAGCAGCAGAAATTCTCATCCCAGTTGGTGGTTGTAGGTCGAGGTCTACCTGAATTCCAAAAAGAAAAACAAACCTGACAGTGTAAAAATTCTTGATAAATAGTGGCACTGGAGATCTGGACTGAAACAATAACAAAAAAAAAAGGAAATGCTGATATATACTATTGTTTTATGTCTTGTTAAGTAATTCTCAAAGAACCTCATGCTGGATATTTTCATCAAGGGAGAAATCATTCACAAGAGTCAGAAACGCCACCCAAACAGCCTACTGGTAGGTTATTGCAATATTTATTTGAAAATTTTCTCTCAGTAATTTATCATTGATTAATACAGAAATCACAGATAATAATAGCAGATGTTTACAGAGCTGATGTGTATACAATTGGTTTATCCACTAAGGATGTTTTGTCACAATATTTAATTATTTCTGGCACTAACCACTTAATAAGAAATGATGTAATATTTCTCTATCCATCCAGGAGTCTTAGCTAAGAGAAGCTGTTTCTAATTATATCTTTGTTCTATAAGTATTAGGACAGCAGATGAGCTATTGATTCAGCTTCATCAGCACCAAATAGGTAGATGTGATCCAAGTATAATATATATATTGGACACTGCTGTTCAGGGTCAAGAGTAAGTATATTAAAATGTGCCCACATGAAAACTGTTCTATGAGTTACTCAATTTAGATTGATAAGGTACTTACGGTAACTACAGAAAAGATCTCTCTGGAAGCACTAGTCTAAATCAGGCACTGTATTCCTAGTAATTGGGATGTTATCAACTGTTATTTGCTGGTTAAAGGTTTTCTCAACTTTAGTATATCCCAATCACATCACAGAATTCAGGCCAATTGTAGTAGCTTGTAACTTGTCCTCTACTATTTTGCTACCAACTAGACCAGTGATGGCGAACCTTTTTTTGCTCGGGTGCCAAAAGGGTGCACTATCGCGCGCGTGCGCATGCCCACACCTATAATGCAATGCCCTTCCCCAGTGCATGCACGCACAACTTCCCCGCGCTGCCCCCCTGTGCATGTGCGCAGGCCTCACTGAAGCCTCTGGACTTCGGTAGGCCCGGTAGGCTGTTTTTTGCCCTCTCCAGGCTTCAGAAAAGCCTCCAGAGCCTGTGGAGGGCGAAAAATGGCCCTACAGGCCTACCAGAAGTTTGGAAACAAACTTCTGGTAGGCCCATTGGGCAGTTTTTTCGCCCTCCCCAGGCTTCAGGAGGCTTTCCTAAAGCCTGGGGAGGGCGAAAGGCCCTCCAGAAGGCTGAAAGGCCCTCCGGAAGGCTGAAAATCAGCTGACCAGTACACACATGCACGCTGGAGCTGACATAGGGCAACGCCTCATGTGCCCTTAGATATGGCTCTGCGTGCCACCTGTGGCACGCATGCGATAGGTTCGCCATCATGGAACTAGACCAATAGTTTATGTGTCAAAAGGGCCAAAAACAAAGAGGGAGAAAAGTAATTTGAACCAGAATTTTAAAAAATAGTGTAAGCTCAGTCTCTCACCTGAATTGTGTATCATCTTGTTTTTATCTTGTTATAAAGCTGCATTTAGGGCACATTAGCTATACTGTGCTTAATAATGCCTTAAAATTTTTATATGTACGTAAGTTAGAGCTATAGTAGTTGAGTCATCTGCCTGAAATATGTTAAAAGCTAAGACAAAATAATGACCCTCTACCATGTGAAGTAATGTAATTCATTTAAGGACAGTTCAAAAGTATGATGCTTGGTAACTAGCTCTCATTTAGGACTGGTTGCAGTGTCCTGCAGTCACATGATCTCTGTTTGCTACCTTTTTTTGCGTATTTCCAGCAAAAGACATCCGTTGGGAAAGCTGGATTTGCTTAATGGCTGTGTGATTTGGTTAAAGCAGGGGTGTCAAACTCATGGCGTCGCCACGGCATCACATGACGTATCGGGATTTCCCCCCCCCCTCACTCAACAGGGTGTGGGCGTGGCCAGTGCGTGACGCATCTGGCCCGCAGGCCAGGAGTTTGACAGCCCTGATTTAAAGACTCTGGTGAATTGCTTAAACCATTATACAAATTGTCATAAAACTGGTTCTGACTCAACTTAGATTACAACAACTTAAGACAGAAATTCTGGTCCCAATTGTAGTTGTAAGTTGAAGACAACTTGTATATCCTCCAGGGTATATTAAACATCCATTCATTGCTCAGCAGATAGATTCTTTTAGCAAAGAACATTATTTTTGTTTTATATTAATTACTTTGCAGTCCTTATTCTGAGCAATACAGAACAAGCTTCTCTAAGCTTCTCAACTCAATTGGAGAGATAAGAAGGAATGCTGCATTCTCAGCATATAAAAGAATCAATATGTGAGTTTCTGCTTTGAGGAGAAGTAGATATTAACAATCAGACTGATTCTTTTAAACATGACAAGGAGTGATAAGTTTACTTAATTTTCTTTTAGTTTATTGGTAACACTGAGCTTCAGTGTTACTTTTTTCCTCTGTTTTGGGTTTTATGTGTTCTGTTGTTATGGCAATGAGATCTGTGACACAGTGGTGGATTGAATTTTTTGATGCAGATAGAATTTTCATGAAAAATTTTAAATACTTTTAGAATTAAGCGTTGCTTAAAAAATTGGAAGATTTGTGTAAAATGAAACTACAGAAAAAGAGAGACTAGTGTAACTGTTGCTTAAGCAGTGTAAAATCTGAATAGAATTAAAGAAATGGGGAACCTGAGGACAGAGATATTTTAATGTTGTTTTCTATGTTGTTACTTTACTACCCAGTAAAGCAGTAAACTGAGTATGAAAAGATAGTGGCATGAACAAAAAGGAAAAAAGGAAAAAACAAAACAAAAACTAGACCTTATGTTGGGAAGGAGCAGAGATAACTGAATCATTAAGAGAGGAATTAGACCCAAGAATTGGAAAAAGCCTGAGAACAAAATCAAAATAATTCCAGATTGATTTTATTTGGTGCAAAATAAAGCAGAGAGTAACTCTGTCAGGTCCTGGATATTCTGTTCTTCTAGCTAGCCTATCACAATGAAGAGCATTGTTGGAATCCCAGCTGTGCCTCTTTCCTAACTTTGCCTGGCTCGAAAGCTGAAAACAGAAGAGCATTGAATCATGTGGACATTGAGGTAGCTTCTAAATAAACAAATAAATATTGAACTATGAAGTGTGAGGGTTGAGCTGTCATATACAGTATGTCAACAATCACCAGCCATACAGCTTCGAGGCCAAAAGTTCAATTCAAAAAGTCTGTTAAACTATGGGAAGGAAGGGAAAAAGAAGTTACAGAATTAATCTAAATGATATATAAGTGGAAGAGCCGTGGTGGCACAGTGATTAGCATGAAGTATTTCAGGCTAACTCTACCCACTGCCAGGAGTTCAATCCTGAGGGGCTCAAGGTTAACTCAGCCTTCCATCCTTCCGAGGTCGGTAACATTGTTGGGGGCAATAAGCTGACTCTGTTAACTGCTTAGAGAAGGCTGTAAAGCACAGTAAAGCGTTATTTAAGTCTTAAATGCTATTTCTATAAGAGGCTAATGAATTGTTTTGTGGATTCCCCTTAGTATAGCCATGCTATGCTAGATATTTGAGTGAATTCAGCTGAGGTTGAGCCATACTGAGTTGTTTCTCAGAATTTATGCAAATAGCATAAGCCATCCATTTGTAGGTTTCCAGCATATTTTTCATTCCTGTGTTAAAAAGCTGTTCTGTAGCAAATTAGGTAATAAATATTTAAAATCTAGCTTCAAACTCAATTTCAAATTATATGATTTTTGATGTAGAATTATGAAATTGAGCATTAGCAGTACTAGATTATTATTATTTTTTAAAAATAGACAAGTAGGGTGTTGGGTAAACATTGTCTGTTCCTGTAAGAAAAGCACTTGAGTATTTACACATGCAGAAATCTTTGGTTTTTTTTTCTTCCAGTGAAACATGTAGTGAAATGTCTGAAGTTTTCTACATTTCCTTGGTTATCCCTGACCACCACAGATAGACATGTTCTTTCATCAAGTGAAAGGTAATATAAAATTAACACTATAATTTATCTCAGAATAATAAGTATATTTTGCCTCATCTTATGAATAATTTTGAAGGGTGTAACTTTAGCAGAACTATGACAAAGTAAACTAATAGCTCCTCCCCCCCCACCCCTGCTTAATTGGAAAAAAGTTCACACCACAATTGGTTTTTGTATTCTTCCCAATTCTGGCCCTCTAATTGATTCTCTTGCTGAAACTACATTTTCCCAACTTGGCTTGATTTCATTGGCAAAACATTAATCTCCTTAATGGTAAACTCCCATTGATTAATCTTACAGTATGCATTTAAAAGGCTGTGGTGTACTGAAATGAATGGGGCTTAAAAAGATCCTAGATTTGCCTGAATTGTGCTCAGTAGCAGCTACCTGTATTGTAATGTTAGCTACAGTCTATAACAGTATATATCCGTGATGGCGAACCTATGGCACGCATGCCCTAGGTGGCACGCAGAGCCCTCTGCTGGCACGCACGTCATTGCCCCAGGTCAGAGCTCCATGGCGTTTCTTTCGTGAGCTTCTGTTTTCCCGCAAACGACAAAACAGAAGCTCACGAAAAAAAAAGATCTTACCTCTTGCCTCGCTGCTGGTATTGGGATGCCCCACCTCCCGCTGGCCAGCTGGTCCTCGGGTCTTTGCTGTGCATGCGTGCATGTCTACGCATGTATACGTGCATGTCTGTGCATATGTACATTCGCGCATGTCCATGCATGCACATGTTTGCGCATATCCATGCATGTCCGCGCACATTCGTGCACATGCACACATTTCAGTTTGGGCATGCGCACGTGCGCAATTTGGGCTCTCTAAAAGATTCACTATCACTGGAATATATTGTTTATACAAATAATGCAGTACTGGAGAGCCTCAAGACATGGAAATTAGCTCTCACAGATCAACAAGGAGTGTTAAGTTACACTATAGGTGGTAAGAAAGCTTGTTAGGAAGAAGAAAAAAAGGCAATATTTGAAGGTTCCCAACGGCTAGAAATCTGATAACTTTGTATTGGATTAGAACTGTACTAAAACAACAGCAGAATAAACATGGTAGTAACTATGCAAATCAGTGCAACTTTCTGCATAATATCCTAGACCAGTGATGGCGAACCTTTTTTGGTTTGCGTGCCAAAGGGTGTGTGTGTGCGCGCTAGTGTGCGTGCACGTGCCCACACCCATTCCCTCCCCCCACGCATGCGCGCACACCCACCCACGCTGTCCCCTGCGCATGTGCACACACACACCCGCGGGCGCCTGCGCACAGGCCTCACTGAAGCCTGGGATGGTGAAAATGGCCCAATGGGAAAACCGGAAGTTTGGAAAAATGGACTTCCGATTTGCCCATTGGGCTGTTTTTCGCACTTCCTGAAGCCCCAGAGTGCGAAAAACAGCACAACGGGCAATCCGGAAGTCCGTTGGTCCATTTTTCTGAACTTCCGGTATGCCCGTTGGGCCGTTTTTCACACTCCGGGGCTTCAGGAAGCTTCCCTGAAGCTTCCGGAGGACGAAACGGCCTTCCCCAAGGCTGAAAATCAGCTGGCCAGCGTGCGCATGCACGCTGGAGCTGATATAGGGCCCTCCGATATGGCTCCGCATGCCACCTGTGGCACGCATGCTATAGGTTCGCCATCACTGTCCTAGACTCATTTCTAGAAAAACTCAGGAGTAGCAAAAGGCAGAGATACCATGTGATAAAGCGATGATTGCTGAATGCTCCATGGGATACTGAGACAAAACACTATTCTCAAACTATGTTTTATATCTCAACATTTAAACTATACTGATCTAAACTATTTATGTTGTTGGTTTATTATCCAATCCAAAACTGAATTAATGAGAAAGATTTAAATAAGTTTGCAAAGCAAATGCCTTGCCTCGTCATTTACATGTATTTTTCAGTTCACTGAGAAGCAAAAACTCCAAGTTAATTTGGAATACTTGTGAGCTTCTGCGAGATGTTATCATGCAAGACTTTCCTGCTGAGATCTTTTTACAGAGGCCAAAGATTGTTCAGGTTAGAATGCTTTCATTTAATTAAAATATTTCATTGGCTCCTTTGGGTAAAGTCATATTTGGAAACCTTGAAGTTGTCAGGATCACTGGTCTGAAATACATCATGACAGCAAGACATTTTTCTACGCTGAAGCCAATATATTCAAAAGTGAACATTTCCTTCCTACTAACTCCAGAGGTAGATCTTAGATTTCCCTGATGATGCTTTCGATGAGAAGGATTTTGCATTGGCAAAATCACCATCAGTTGATTGCAAAAGGCAATGTTACTTAGAACAGCCTGTATCCTGTTACAGTATCTTTAACGCCATCAAACATCATCTGCCTATCCCATATACCTTGGGAAGGACTTGATAGGTGGATAAAAATGCTAAATTCAGCCTAAACATCTGGCTGAGTAATATTGGACTGCATGATTTTGGTTTCACTGGACTATATGTTCCCCCCCACCCACCCAAAAAAGTTTCATTTCCTGAAAAAGTTGGTTATTATGATAGGCCCTTTCAAACTGAACAACAAAGATAGTTTCAGAATGACTATATCACACAGGAATCTTGAGAAATATGAAATTAACTTTTAATGACTTATATATAATGTTTCTGACATACTGCTAAAATGTTTTGCTGCTGATTTTCAGTATCAGTATCTGATGTATTTCACTGCTGTGTCCAACCATAGTCAGCCAGCATTGATGGATTCCAGGTTGCCCATTCTTCCGTTATGGCAATGTCCCGGTGAAAGCTTTCACCATGTTCACCAATGGCTGCACCTAGATTTTCAGGAAAGAAAATGTGAATGCATAAAACAAATCTTCAGTGACATGTTGCACTTCATTGACTTGTATGCTGTAAGAAGTTTATCAACTAGCTGAATGTATTTTGGTGGTTCTATAGTTGCCCAAAAAAATCTCAACAGCATCCTTGAATGCTTTCCATACATCTCTGGACCATCTTAAGTCTTTGAATTGAAAGTGGGGAGTAGTGGCTTATTATGGCTGTCTTCTTATGCCTGACAAATCTGACATTTGATCATATAAGTAATATGGGAAACAAAGGTAACGTTTGCCTGATACATGCCTGAGATTCATCTAAAATAAGAATTGCTTTGATTATATGGATGTGACTCCATTTAATGTATAGCCTATAATTTAGTGTATTTATATAAAACTCCAGGGATAGATGTTTATGCTCGCATAGAAAATTGCAACCCCTAAGGGTGTTTACAAGAGAGTTCACTTCCTGAACAAAATAAAAAATCATCCTGGAATATGGTTTCAGAAAAATAAATGTTTTATAGTCGGTCCTTTATATCATGGATGAAGACCAAAATGCAAATGTTTTATCTTGAAATAATCTATCAAAAAGTACAACTGTAAAAGTCCTGAATGATTGCACAGCAAAAATTCCATGGACTCGTGTTTGTCTCTAATTTGCAACATTTTGGCAAGAAATTTTTAGGGAAAAAGCATCAGCCTACATATTTAGGGTGTACACTGAATATATTAACCAGAGGTGGGCGTCACATAATGTAACAACCGGTTCGGCCAGAACCGAAAATGTGAGCGCGCGCGGCATCAAAAACACGGCGATTATATAGGACGGGATAGCGGTCGGCGGGCTCGCCTGAATTGGTCCGAACCAGCAGCAGCCCACCTCTGATATTAACCAGGCAGACGTGTATTTTAAAAGTATTTTGCTGAAGTCAACAAAATGTACTTGTGTTTATTTTAGAGTCTTCTGAGCCTAACAACGCTAGGCCTTACAAAAGATGGACAACACCATTTGGCATTGCAGGCTGTCTTATGTCTAGAGCAACTATGTGTTTTCTTAAGGAACAGACTGAACTTCCATAGAGATCCAAGTTTTGTCTCAAGCGATACAGGTTTGCATATAGCTCATCAAGATAACCTGAGTCTGTTTTATTCCCCATTTAAGTAAGATGTAGAAGTGTATTGGTCAAATGGCTTTTACTATGGGAGGTAAAAAAAAAAGTAGTGGAGAAGAGTGTGAGGATTCAAACTCAATTTACTTCCTGCGGCTAAGGAGTCTGTTCTATCTAAAAATGCTAATAAGAAAATGTAAGGGTGGGTTGTAACAGTTAAAATAGTGAAATGAAAATAGCAGTGTTGGGAAGTAATCGTTTCAAGCAGTTTAATAATGGAATTATAAATATTATTTATCTTCAGGATACCCTATATTATCCAGTGGAACCTGGATATGTCTTTATTTTAGCATTTTTTTCAGGATTTCCCTCACTAATGACAGAGTGACAAGTAGTTCTGGATATGTTGGCTGTACAGGTAGTCCTTGTCTTACAACCACAGTTGAGACAGTTGCTACGTGAATTTTGCCCCATTTTACGACCTTTCTTGCCACAGTTGCTAAGTGAATCACCACAGTTGTTAAGTTAGTAACAGGGTCATTAAGTAAACCCAGTTTCCCCATTGGCTTTGCTTGTCAGAAGATCACAAAAGAGGATCATATGACCTCAGGACATTGCAGCTATCATAAATATGGATCCTACTACGAGCCTACTTGTATAAAGTGAGAGTAATCAATCCGGTAAAGTGTTGCTAAACTTAACATGCCTCTTTGTGGACTAGCTTTCAGACTATTGTGAAGTCCCAGTAAAATAATTTCACAGAAGGGAGCTAGGAATAATAAATGTAAAACAAGCTAAGAGATGCCAGAACCTCCAGAGTAAGGTAACATCAGGAGCTGATGAACATTTAGTTGTCCTTCAGGATTTATATCAGTGTTGGCGAACCTTTTCAGCACAGAGTGCTGAAACGGGAGCATTATGCATGTGTGTGCATGCCAGAAAGCAGAAGAGCAGCCGCCCGGTGCGCATGTGTGAGCCAGGAAGATGATTTTCCGGTTTCTGGCATACATCCATGTGAAAAGGCCAGTTGGCCAGTGCGCATGCGTGCGCCGGAAACCAGAAAAGCCGGCCAGTGCGCATTCACGCGTCGGGAAGATGATCTTCCGGTTTCCGGTGCACATGGTCTTCCGGTTTTTGGCAAGCATGTGCACGTGAAGACCAGCTGGCCAGCGCACATGCGCATGCCGGAAACCGCAAGATCATCTTCCCGGCACACGCATGCACACCGGGCAGCTGCTCTTCCAGTTTCTGGCGCTCCCGTGTGCGTGAAGACCAGCTGGCCGGCGCGCCGGAATCCAGAAGAGCAACGGGTGACGGCCCGCGTGCCTGGAGAGATGGCTCTGCGTGCTACTTCCGGCACACGTGCCATAGGTTTGCCATCACGGATCTATATGGTGAAGACCATCTTAGCTTCCTGATTGAACTTGAAGGTCTGGAAGTTTTCAAAAACAGGCTGGACATTTGTCTGAAATGATGGAGGGTCTCCTGCTCAAGCAGGGCGTTGACCAGAAGACCTCCAAGGTCCCTTCCAACTCTATTATTCTATGTTCTATGAGTCAGTTGCCAAGCGTCTGAATTTTGATTGAATGATCATGAGGGATGCTGCAACAGTCATAAGTCACTTTTTTCAGTGCCATTGTAACTTTAAACAATCACTAAATGAACTGTTGTAAGTCGAGTACTACCTGTAGCTATTCTCCACACATAGGAACAGTCTATAGCCGTGATGGCGAACCTATGGCACTCGTGCCACAGGTGGCACACAGAGCCATATCTGCCGGCACGCGAGCCATTGCCTTAGCTCAGCTCCAGCGCTGGACAGCTGATTTTCAGCTCACGCGGAGGCTATGGGAGGGTGTTTTCGGCCTCCGGAGGGCCTCCGGGGGACAGAGGAAGCCGTTTTTGCCTTCCCCAGCCTCTGGGCCCACCAGAAGTCGGTAAATGGGGGAGCAGGGGGGTCATGCACACCTATGTGCAGGGGGGCGGGGCACATGTGGGGCATTGAATTATGGGTGTGGGCACATGTGCACGTGATAGCACGCGCTTGCTTGCTTTTGGCACCCGAGGAAAAAAAGGTTCGCCATCACTGTAGCTATTGCAGCAAGGACTTTATTTGAAGCTCCTTAGCTAATCCCATAGATCACACCAGCGATTTCTCATTGTGTTTTATCAGTTGGGGCCCCGCTTAAGTATGCATTAATCCTGCCCTATTGTACACTCATTTCTTTTTTCCTTTTACGTATTTGTTCATCCCCCCTCCCCCATTTTTTGCTGCATTTTGTAGTTCTAGCAAAAGGGAAAGGAATTTTTCCAGCTGAATTACAAATATCTGAAACACCAAAATCTTCTGAGCATTTGAGTACAGCCCGAAGGCAGGGATCATGGCTTACACTGAATTTTTTTTCCCCCTATGCAGAAAGAAATAGATTTTTCCTTTTAAGTAAAAGTATGTGTCAGTGATATGACAGAGGTCATACAGTATATGCGTATCTGTGTGTGTTATGAAAGGTACCATTTCCCAGAATTCATCGATGTCATATTGCCAAGATGCCCGAAGATTTCCTCATTCACAGAATGCATCTCCTGGAAGCAGCAGCCCTCGGCCTTCTGTAATAGGACGTATAGGCCAGCGTCCAAGAGGTGATGGTCAGGATTGGGATGCAGAATCTTCCAAGTAAGAAGACAGCTGGGAATATTATGATTATTACAAAAGGAACACGTTCCTCCTCCTCCTCCTCCTCCTCCTCCTCCTCCTCCTCCTCCTCCTCCTCCTCCTCCTCCTCCTCCTCCTCCTCCTCCTCCTCTTCCTCCTCCTCCTCTGGAGTAATTAAAATTTCCTTCTGCTCCCATTGGATTAAGATATGATGCATGAATGAAGGCAAACATACCATACTTTTTGGAGTATAAGATGCACTCCCACCCCTAAAAGAAGGTGGAAATGTTGGTGCATCTTATACACTAGATACAGCCATTTTTGGCCTCCCAAAACCCCACCATGCGCATCCCATTTTCGCCAAAAACAGGCCCGTTTTTCACAAAAACGGGGCATGCAGAGGCTTTGGGAGGCCTGCAGAGTGCTCCTGGCAGCTGCGGAACGCAAAAACATGATGCGTGGGGGGTTTGGAAGGTGAAAAACAGGCCCCTTTTTGCCCTCCCCAGCCCCCAATAGCACTCTGCAGGCCCCCCCAAAGCCTCTGCGCTCCATTTTTGTGAAAAAGGGCCCATTTTTGCAAAAAAAGGGCCCATTTTTCACCTCCCAAACCCCCACCTGTCATGTTTTTGCCCTCCTCAGCACCCAGGAGCACTCTGCAGGCCTCCCAAACCCTCTGTGCCGTTTCGTAAAAACGGGACGCACAGAGGGTTTGGGAGGCCTGCAGAGTGCTCCTGGGTGCTGGGGAGGGCAAAAACTTTCTTTTTCTTGTTTACCTCTTCGAAATCTTGGTGCGTCTTATACTCTGGTGCGTCTTACAGTCCGAAAAATACGGTAGATGTCGCAGGATAATGTTGTAGGATTCAATCTGGGTCGGTCACCGGGACCACAGGTTTAGTGGTCTGAGCTTTCGGACCCGTACTGAAGCCCATCCTCAGGGAACTTCTCTCTCACTAGAATACTCAGAAAACTAAACCTCTGGTTCCAGTTACCAACCAGATTGTAAGATAAGATTATTTGGAATGGCATTATTTCCTTTAATATATGTATTTCAGTGTTGCTATTCCAGAAAAATAATAAAAAATTGCACATAATATAATTCTATTTTATTAATATTTCATAAAAGGTATTCCCTTGTATGCAATTACACCCTTTTCCAGAATTTTTTATCATTGCATCTACAAGCATGCATTGAGTTCCCATCCTTGATCACATAGGTAGTATAAGCAACTTGGACATACATTGGAGCAAAATGTAGGATGAGCTATATAAAATTTTTGTGGTGGAAGATGTAGATAAATAGATATATACCCAATGAGTGTGATGATCTTGGCTATGAAGTCCTAATTGGATTGGGAAAATGTAAAAGTCTTTGGAGTTGTAGTTATCTTAAGAAGCTTTATAGCCCAACACCAAAAAAAGGTTAGTTGGTGGGAAGAGGGGAATAAGATTGTCCTGTGGTAGCATCCTAAATATGGAATTATCTTGTCAGAGAGGCTAAATTAGCTCCAATACTAATATAATTTTATGCAGGCAGAAAGAAGGTTTTTGATTCTTACTTGCCTTCAGTGGCTTTCAATTTTCTTTGACTTGTTAAGGTCTGTTTTCAATTCTATTTGATATATCTGATTTTAGGAGGCTTAATAATATTATAAACCACCTATAAAGTTATTGTTGACAAAAGATATAGAAAATTGTAGTTTGAGTAGAAAATTTTTGTTTAGGCCAGTTTTCCCATTCAGCCTGATTATTGGTTATTTTTATAATATAATGCTGGCTATAGAAACATAGTGCCTTTTTTTTTTACATATATCATTGTTTTGTTTTTTCATAGTGGAAGCAGTGCTCATGGTAATGTAACTTCTGGAATATCTAATCCATCACCTTTGGATATGGGTCATATTTACCTGCCAGAACTGGAAAATGTGGACACTTTGGAGCTACAGTTTCAACAATTTAGTCTTCCTCAGTTCTGTGTAGCCATTTTGGAACATGCGATGCCTCTTCTTAAAACAGGTAACATTTATTTTTAAAAGAGTTTTTGCTTACAGTAATACATTCTTTATCTCTGACCGTTCTTTTTTTTACCACACAAAGAATAGGCTTCACATGGGAATCGCAATGCTTTAGTTGTGAATCTAAGCACCCCCATTTGCATTTTTCATATCTGTCTAATAGTCAGTGTGAAAACTGTAGTGTTTTGGAAAATTTAACACTTGTGTTTGGGGCTCTGCCTTATATTCAGCTTATCTCCTTTTAGTTTATGATTCTTTCTGCACAAAGGGAAACTCAAAAGCAAGATTAGAATGGTTAACAGCGGTTAGAGTGGGGTACTGCAGGCCACTTTAGCTGACTGTGATCCGCAGGTCAGCGGTTCAAATCTCACCGGCTCAAGGTTGACTCAGCCTTCCGAGGTAGGTAAAATGAGGGCCCAGATTGTTGGGGGCAATATAAATATACATTGCTTACTGGTGTAAACCGCTTAGAGAGTGCTTGCACTGTGAGGCGGTATATAAATCTCACAAATAAATAAAATAAATAAAATATTGTATAACAGTGTTTCATTTAGAAAATATTAAACTTCTAAACTGTCTCTGGCAAGAAGAAATATGTAAGTCTTCTAAGGTACTGCTGGATATTTAGTATAGTGCAGTTTCATCTGAGCAACCAGCACCACAATGCAAGGAAGGGAAATCTGTAATGTTCCTTATTTTAATACTTCTTTATTTAAGAAATCCTTACTAATAAACATATTGCATTATTCAGCAGGAAGGAACATTACTGTTGCAATCTTTCTCTGTTTATCAATTCTCAGGTAGCAGGAGAATAACCATACAAGTGTTGGAATTGATTGCCGAAGACCTGCTACTTATTGTTGATGCTGTGTCTGAAGATGTTTGGGAAGACAAGAGTCTCTTTGGTCTAGAATTTGTGAGAATTTAAAATTCTTCTATTTTAACCAGAATAATTTCCTTATTTATTTGTTTGCTAATTATATTTATGCACCACCATAATCAAGGACCAATTCCGTTCTGTGATTGTTATCTTAGCTTATCTTAAACGTGTCATCTTTCTATCTTTAAGATATCCTTTAAGCCTATCATTAGGATGAAGGGTTTATAAACAATAATATTTTTAAAAACTGAATGATACATTTCTGTATTCATCTTTTTAAAAATCCAGTCATGAGTAAAAGTAAAATTACCGTATTTTTCAGAGTATAAGACGCACCTTAGTTTTGGGGGAGGAAAACAAGGGGAAAAAATTCTGCCTCTGCCTCCCAGCAATTTGCCTCCCAGCAAACAGTCAGGGTTTAACTCAGCTGCCTTCTCTTAATACTGAAACAGGACACTGTTACATTTCAAACTATACTTGTACAGATGCTGTTAAAATTGATGTGGCTTTCTGGAAGTATACATTATTCTCTGCTATTTAAAAGAAGATACAAAAGCACTGGGCCTCTTCAGAGCAAGCATTTATTTAAAAAGCTTCTTCAGTTTAAGTTGTCTAGAACAATAATAAAGCAGTCTTTAAAAATAAGTCTAATAATTTGAACATTCTACAGACATTTATAGTTATTGACTTACCTCCTTGCATCCAGTTTCAGCAGTCTGATTAGCACAAGAAAATAAAATTCTGCCTTGCCTCTACCTCCCAGCAATTTGCCTCCTTGCAGCTTTAGTTTCACTTTCAGTTTAAGCACGTGGCCTACCTGCAGAATCAATCAGCTGAGGGTCGGGAAGCTGATAATCAGTTGCTTGGCTTAACAGGCTCTGTTCTGTTTGCTGCAAGGAGGTAAATTGCTGGGAGGCAGAGGCCAAAGGGTGGGGGTGGCTGGGTGGGTGGGGCTACATTCAGTGTATAAGACGCACCCAAGTTTTCACCCTCATTTTGGGGGTAAAAAGGTGCGTCTTATACTCCGAAAAATACGGTACATAAAAAGTCGTTGAGGAAGCTAAGAGTGATCTTTCGCTCCCCATTGCGTGGTCTTCTTATTTAAAGTCCTCTTCAATTTCTTCAGACTGCCTTGCTTTTTTTTTTCACTAGAGCAGTCTGCTGCTTTCTCTTCTTAAGAGTAGGAATATGCAAATGATGTTGTGACAAACTTGATTTTTTC
The DNA here is from genome assembly GCA_023053685.1 of Diadophis punctatus similis. NCBI lineage: Eukaryota > Metazoa > Chordata > Lepidosauria > Squamata > Dipsadidae > Diadophis > Diadophis punctatus. The sequence goes on from JALIGW010000003.1 coordinate 147,567,621, forward strand.
TCTAGTTATCTAAAAAAGTTCTTGAAACAAAGTAACAAAGAACAAAAGAACATTCTTAAAGGAGAACATCATAAACGAATGCATAAGGTGCTAACATAGGGCTTTGGCTGTTCATTAGTGAAGAAGTTCACCTCACCTCAGCAATTGCGCTGACATAGTATTTTTAAAAAATTGGTTGGAACATAACTTTCTTTGTAGATTTGTAATGATTAAAAAAAATCAATTGGGTCGGACACGAATCTGTTTTGGCATGAAGTCAAAATAGAGGTAGGAGAAATACATGTTTGTGACTTTTATTTTGGTTAGCCAGCATAAATGCTATTCATTGATGGGAATATGAGGTAGAAATTAAATATGAATACATTCTCCAGGGTGGCTTTATCTTCAAACAGTTCCCTGCATTAGCAAGTTCCCTGGCTTCTGTTGGGAGTATTGATTTGCAACTTTTTTTGTTTCATCTACAGAAAGAAAAACTGATTGGAATCCTAGATGCATTAGGTGAAATCATTACCTATCACAAAAGTAACACCAGCTCAGAAAAACCTGAGCTTGCATTAGTGCATAACAGGATGGCATTTGTTAGTGTTTCGCTTTTCACAGTTCGACTCCTGCAAGTATTGCTACCTGTAGAGAAGGTGAGATGTGTCCATTTCTTTACATCTTCAAAGTTACGTTGGGAAAAATTCTTGAGATAGCATGCATTTAAATGGTAATATTTCAAACTGGTCAGTCCTAGAGGAGATCAACCCTGACTACTCTTTAGAAGGCCAGATCCTGAAGATGAAACTCAAATACTTTGGCCACCTAATGAGAAGGAAGGACTCACTGGAGAAGAGCCTAATGCTGGGAACAATTGAGGGCAAAAGAAGAATGGGACAACAGAGAATGAGGTGGCTGGATGGAGTCACTGAAGTAGTCGGCGTAAGATTAAATGGACTCCGGGGGGATGGTAGAGGACAGGAAGGCCTGGAGGAACGTTGTCCATGGGGTCGCAATGGGTCGGACATGACTTCGGGACTAACAACAAAAAAGTTTCAATTAGACACAGATAAAGGGAAATACAGTGCAGAACTCTTAAAAACAAGAACGAGCCCTCTTTCTTATGTAAAGGTTTTTCCCTATTTCCCTCAAGGTCATCTTGACTCTCTACAATATCAAACAACCTATAGCATCAAATACATTACTAGAAGTAGTTGATGTTCTGTCTTTTTGTTTTGAAACATGGTCATCAATATCTGGTCTTCATGGTTTTGCTTTCGTCATGCTAAGGCTAAGCAGTTGCTTTGCCTTGGTGTTCAAATTTTGTACTCCTTATTGCGATGTTTTCAATTGTAGTTGTCAAAGGCAAGCCACTTGATGTTGCTGTTTGTGCAGAATAGATTTCTGGTCTGAGTTACAGACCTTGTGATGTTGTGCAGTAAATCAGTGGAAGGTATTGCAAAACAGCATTTTAAAGGGACAAGTACAAAAATGACAAGTGTATTGTCTGCCCCCTAGTGGTTGGATAAGAACGTTACATCTTAAATGACCGCTACTAATCTTTGAGATTTTTCTGATAATCATTAATTTTGTTGTGTCTGAGCAGGTGTGGAGCTTATTCTTGTCTCTGATTTCAGTTAGAGATTGATACAGATAGTCTTTGACATGCAACCATTCGTCCAGCAATTATTCAAAGTTAAAGTAGCACTTTAAAATGGGTTAGGACTTTCAACCGGTCCTTGCACTTACAGCTGTTAAAGCATCCTCGCAGTCTCATGCGTGCTTAGAAAATGGCATATATTTATGACGGTTGCAGTGTCCCGGGGTCATATGATTCCCATTTGCGACCTTCCCAGCTGGCTTCCAACAAGCAAAGTCGATGGGGAAGCTGGATTCATTTAACAACCCATAATTCACTTAAAAACTGCAGTGATTCACTTAACAACTGTAGCACAAAAGGTCATATAGCCAGGTGCAATGTCCTTACTTAGCAGCGGAAATGATTTTCCCAATTGTGGACAAAAATCAAGAACTACCTATAATGTTAAAGAACATTGCTGGTCACTGTAATTTTGCAGCTCTCTATTCCTTCTTAAAAATTGCTTTGCTGCATTGTGAACTTCAGCTGTTATATATATCATTTATATGTTTATAAAATATATACCGTATTTTTCAGAGTATAAGACGCACCTTTTTCCTCCCTAAAAGAGGCTGAAAATTTGGGTGCGTCTTATACTCTGAATGTAGCTTTTCCGAAGCTTTTTTTCCCAGCCCTAATGAGGTGCTAACGATCTTCCCAGCTTCCTATTCCGTCTTTGCAGGCTTGTTTTCATTCCTACTCGCTCTGAAAAAGGTATTTTCAGCCCTAACGAGTTGCTAATGATCTTACCAGCTTGCAGCATTTTTTAATTCCTACTCCCTCCGAAATAATTTTTCCTGCCCTAAATCTTTGCAGGCTTGTTTTCTTTCCTACTCCTCTAAAAAAGATATTTTCAGCCCTAATGGGGTGTTAACAATCTTACCGACTTGCAGCATTTTTTTATTCCTACTCCCTTGAAGTACTTTTTTTACCAGCCCTAAGTCTTTGCAGGCTTGTTTTCATTCCTACTCCTCTGAAAAAGGCTTTTTCAGCCCTAACCAGAGGATAAAATAATGTGCTGAAGCTGAACAGACTAAGGATGCTAGCCAGATGAATACCTGGTAGGTAGATTTTCCCCACCCTATTTTCCTCCCCCAAAATTAAGATACATCTTATACTCTGAAAAATACGGTAATTGTTGCTTTTCCTTTACAGAACCATTCAAAATAGTATGTACAGGTAGTCCTCTACTTACAACCAAAATTTCTGTTGCTAAATGAGACATTTGTTAAGAGAGTTTTGCCTCATTTTACGACCTTTCTTGGCACAGTTCTTAAGTGAATAATTCCAGCTGTTAAGTTAGAAACATGGTTGTTAAGTGAATCTGGCTTCCCCATTGATTTTGCTTGTCAGAAGGTCAGAAAAGGTGATCACATGATTCCAGGACACTGCAACCGTCATAACTATGAGTCAGTTGCCAAGCATCTGAATTTGATCGTGTGGCCATGGGGATGCTGCAAAGGTCATAAGTCACTTTTATCAGTGCCGTTGTAACTTTGAATGGCATTAAATGAACTGCTGTAACTGCTGTATTTGTGAGGATAAATTCATTCCATTTGATGATGCAATATAATTTATGAAGCAACTAAAATAGTTAATAAAAGAAGGCCCAAATGTATTTCCCTGGTGGGCGCAGAAACAAGCAAAATATAATCATATTGTAAATATTTATTTTGGGGGATTATTGAAATCGCTTCTTGGGGTAGGAGAACTCAGTTCCCAAGAGATAGATTTTAGACCTTTAAAATAATCTGGAAGAAAGCAGTAAGAGATTAAAGATCCTGACATATGTCTGTCTCAGGAAATTGAACAATTGCATTCTTAAATTAAGCATAGCGTTTTTCCCCCCAAACATTCCACATAAAACCTGGGTTGCTACATTTATGCTTGGAGGTGCTGAATCCTAAATGCCTTTTTAATTCTTTTATTTTATATTAACTATTTTAACAGTAGTTAAAAATTTCCAAGTGATTTAATATCGCTTTGATGTAATTTGACGTAATATCTCTGTAAATTAAACATAATTTTGTTTGAAGAAATTATGTTGGTCACATATTAATTAAACATAATTTTGTTTGAAGAAATTATGTTGGTCACATATTCAAAATAATCAAAAGTTAAGACTAATATTTATTATATAGGTTGACCTTTAGACTTTTGCCTAAACCTTTTTTCTTTTATTCCCTCCAGGCCACTAGTGTTTTACCAGAGACTTTAGTGACAGCTTTGTTTGTCCTTTCCGTGGACATGCCATTTTCCTTAGAATATCCAAATGTACATGAGTCAGTCACAGCTTATTTGGAACAAATGAATTCAGAAAATTACAGTATTTATAAACAAGCTGCAGAAGCTGCCTATTCAATTGAGTGTGCTTGTAATTTTATGCTGGATGTTCGCAAAGAGGTAAGGCATTCAGCTTAAGTGAACTTCAGTGGGGAAAAAAATAGTGTAAAATGTCATGTATGCCTCCCTAGACCTATTTAAGTGTTGTAAGAGTACTCCTGATAATCAGTATTTTCAGTATTTAATAATTTGATATGGTTATTGGTAATTCTACTGGTAAACTGGTTCATCTTCTTGTCTATAGAAGTTTTGAGAGTTGCTGCTACTTGTTACATTCATCGTTATTAGTAAATTATTTTTGTCGATCGTATGACTGCAAGTTGATTCGTAGATCATTCATTCATCTATCTACTCTTTAAAATGAAATGATACGTTTCACTTTTTTAAAAGGGAGAAAAAAATCTTCTTGATTTACTTGAACTGGCAGAACAAGCCATAAAAAGTCTTCCGTTTCACCAGTATTTTGTGCTGCTTAAGGAATACCTCAACATTTGCTCAGATATGTAAGTTGGGCAATTTACATCCTGTATGAAAATCTTATGATAGGATTCTGTGATGATGTTTTCAGTTATTAAATGCATAAATCCATATAAATTGTTCTTTCAACTGAATAAACAAACATAATTATTTATGTTTTGTTGCTTTTAGAATAATAATGGAAAAGGAGAAAAAAGGAATAAAACACAAAAATACAGATAGTCCTCGACTTACCACCCACAAATGAACCCAAAATATATGTTGCTGAGTGAAAAATTTGTTAAATGAGTTTTGCCACATTTTCTTGCCACATTAAGAGCTACGGTGGCACAGTGGTTAGAATGCAGTACTGCAGACTACTTCTGCTGGCTGCCTGCAATTTGGCAGTTCGAATCTCACCAGGCTCAAGATTGACTCAGCTTTCCATCCTTCCGAGGTCGGTAAAGTGAGGACCCAGATTGTTGGGGGTAATATGTTGACTCTGTAAACCGCTTAGAGAGGGCTGTAAAGCACTGTGAGGCAGGATATAAGTAAGGGCTATTGCTATTGTTAGGTGAATCACTGCAGTAGTTAAATTAGTAACACGGTTGTTAAGTGAATCTGGTTTCCCCATTGACTTTGCTTGTTAGAAGGTTGCACAAGGTGATCACATGACCCCGGGACTCTGCAACTGTCATAAATGTGAGACAGTTGTCAAGCCTCCATTGGGGATGCTGCAATGGCCGTAAGTGTGAAAAATGATCATAAGTCACTTTTTTCAGTGCTGTTGTAACTTCAAACAGTCACTAAGCAAACTGTTGTAAGTTGGGGACTACCTGTATATACATTATAAAAAGGAATACATGCTGAGTCCTTAAAAATAAGTGAAAAAATACAATAGCAAAAAATTAAAAATTAAAATGTATAGTATATGTCCTTACAACAGTACACAGTTACAATTTTATACATACAGTAATTATTTAATTCAAAGATTATGCATATATACATATATATGACAGAGGTGATAATTAATCTCACAAAGGAGAAGTTTGATCTTTTCCCGGACATCAGACATTAGAAAAGAAACCGTAGTTTAAGGTCTAAGTAAAAATGTTTATTTCGGTACAAAAACAATAAATCCTCATTAGCTACATGCCTGATATAAAAAGTAGGTCTTGCTTCAATGGAAGCCAGGAACAGAAGAAGGGAATGGAATGTACACATGCGTACAAGAACATATCAATCACGTGCTCAGGAATAAACCATTATAATGAATAGGGATGCATCTCCCTACATATACATATAACAGGCAATAAAATCACTGTGTGACAATATAGGTGCATAATCTTTGAATTAAATAATATATGTGTATTTTATTATACTTATCCATACAAAATCTGTGTCTGTAGAGCCGTGATGGCGAACCTATGGCACGCGTGCCACAGGTGGCACGCAGAGCCATATTGGAGGGCACATGAGGCGTTGCCCTATGTCAGCTCCAGTGCGCATGCGTGCACTGGCCAGCTGATTTTTGGCGTTGGGGAAGGCCGTTTTCGCCCTCCGGAGGCTTCAGTGCTTCCCTGAAGCCTCTGGAGTGCGAAAAACGGCCCAACGGGCAAACCGGAAGTTTGGAAAAACGGACTTGCTTAGTGACTGTTCGAAGTTACAACAGCACTGAAAAAAATGACTTATGATCATTTTTCACACTTACGGCCATTGCAGCATCCCCATGGTCACATGATTTATATTTGGAGGCTTGACAACTGTCTCACATTTATGACAGTTGCAGAATCCCGGGGTCATGTGATCACCTTGTGCAACCTTCTAACAAGCAAAGTCAATGGGAAAACCAGATTCACTTAACAGCCGTGTTACTAATTTAACTACTGCAGTGATTCACCTAACAATAGCAATAGCTGAAGCCTCCGGAGGACAAAAAACGGCCCAATGGGCAAACTGGAAGTCCGTTTTTCCGAACTTCTGGTTTGCTCGTTTGGCCGTTTTTCACCATCCCCAGGCTTCAGGAGTCTGGAGGCTTCAGTGAGGCCTGTGCGCATGCACGGGGGGCAGCAGGGGGGTTGTGTACATGTGCAGTGGGAGGGAATGGGTGTGGGTGTGTGCGCGCGCTAGCGCGCGCACACACCCTTTTGGCACACAAGCCAAAAAAGGTTCGCCATCACTGCTGTAGAGCATATTGGATAAATTTAAGATATTATTATTCTGATAATGAAATGGGAAATGTGCACTATATGGTGCCATGTATGTGGTAACATGTTGTAGCTATGTATATAGATGAATTTTTTTACGTAGTCCAATACATACATCTGTCTAATCAAAATACAGATTTGTGTATATGTTTATTTACATCTTACGATTTACAAAGAGATTTAAGGCAAACAATGATCACGAAACCTTCCCAAACGTTACTACCTTGACAATGGTGAAATCTACAAATGTGTCAGGAAGAGTTAACAGCGTTAAAGTAAAACTTCCTTCATTTTTCTTCAGAATAAAAGACTACAAGATCAGTTTAACTGCTGAAATTACTCCAAAATCTCTTAGCTTGCCAAGTTTCATCTTCTTTGGGGATTTGCCCAGGAATGACAGTGAATAATAATCCAAGGCCTCTGCGTGCCTTGAGGGGAGAGAATTTGCTATCTAAGCCTTGAAGCCATTTCTGTTATATGCTGTTTTTCTGGTTGTAGCTGGAAATCTGCTGGAGCTGACCCACTGCTGCAGAATGAGAGTCAGAAGGTGCTTCTCCATCTGTTGTCGCATCCTGTGCCAAATATTAGAACAGAAGCCTATCGCTGCTGCCTTGACATTGTTAAGGTTAGCATTTAACAAGGCCTGTGGTTTCTTCATAATCCAAGAAATACTCTTCCCTCCACCCCCTTTCTTACTTCTAAATTCCCCCTTTTTCCATTTAATAACCTCCCAGGGATTTAGTCAGGCTGAAAAACTTCACTCTTTCACTATATAAACTTGAGATTGCCTGATATGAATTAATTCTGAGGTGGGTTTTTTTGTTTTTTAAATTTGCTGAGTTTCAAAGAGGAAGGGTATATCTGCTTGAATTTTTCATATTGTAATGTGTTATGACTTAATGATATCGTTGCCTTATGGAAATAAATTAACTGCATGATGGACCGTGCTTTTGGTCTTTATCAATTGTCAGGGTGAGAGTGTTCCCTCGTATACTTGCTGTTTCCTTCTCGTTCTCTCCCAGCAACCTTAAAGAAGGTTGGCAGGAGGGACCAAACAGAAAGGTTTTTGCTTATTCCAAGCTATTCTGCTTGCAGATAACTGATTTCTTGCTGCGAGAAACTAGCAGTTTTGAGCTAGATGACAGGATGTATTAGCAATAGGAAACCAGCAGTATTGCTCCCAGTTGTAAGCTTGACAAGTTTGCAGTTTTAGGGATATGGATATGGGGGTGTGTGTGTGTGTGTGTGTGTGTGTGTGTGTGTGTGTGTGTGTGTGTGTGTGTGTGTGTGTGTGTGTGTGTGTATTCCAGCCTGAAAGTGGATTGCTCTAACTCAGTAAAGTATTTTCATGTGTCAGGTTAATATTTAAACATCTTTTATCTTTGTTTTAGGAATGTTTAGGCATTCATAATGCTGTTAAGTCTATTTCTTCAATCAGTTGTGGTGTACATTTTCTGCTTCATCCCAAAGTTCTTTATGAAATATGCACTTTTGGGCTTCAGGATTCCCAGCATGAGGTACATTATTCTGAATACGATACCACTACCAGAATTAATCTGTAAATTAAAAGAAATTAGTAGACCCGAAGTTTTGTACCTTTGTAAACATCACCCTGTTTAGCTTTTTAATTAAGTGCTCTCTTGCAACTGGCTGTATAGAGATCACAAACCTGCATTATATTTATTATCTTTACTAAAATTAATGGAACTTGCTTTTGTTTTCAATACGTTTAGGATTGCAACAAGTTTGAGAATTTTCAATTCTCTCTCTCTCTCTCTCTCTCTCACACACACACACACACACACACACACACACACACACACACAGAGTTGTCCTAAGATTCAAGTTCAGTTAGTATCTTTAAGATCTTACTCTAATATGCTCTGCTTTTTCTGTGAGTAATAACAGGGGTGGGTTCCTCCTGGTTCGGACAGGATCGCCTGAACCAGTAGTGACGCACTGGTGATGTCACTGTTGGTGCCGTTCCGTGCGCGCCACCATCTTTTTTGGGGTTTTTTTGCGAATTTTTCCCCTTCCGTGGCTTCCGTGGCTTGAAAAAGGGCCCTCCCGCCCACCCGTGGGTGAATTCTGACCTTTATTTCTTCGCCCGAAGCACAGCTGTGCTTCGGGCGAAGCTGTGTTTCGGGCTAATTCCTGCTTCTGAGCATGTGCGGAAGTGAAATCGCACGAGGAGGCGCGCGCGCACGAGCGGAGCTAGCGCGCACGCGCGAAACGTCGTGATGCGAACCGGTGGCGAAGGTAAGTGGAACCCACCCCTGGGAAATAAGCAAACCAACCTTAAGATGTGAAGATTTCATAAATACTTAGAGCACTATTTTTAAAAGTCTTCTTCAATGCTTTATTGAGGGCATTTCTTGATCTGAATTATACTCTCTGCTTGAAGACTCTTCCCTGCTAACAGGCAGTAGATTCTTGACAGTATTTTATCGCTGTTCTTGGTTTTTTTAAAAAAAGAAAGAAAGAAAGAAAGAAAGAAAGAAAGAAAGAAAGAAAGAAAGAAAGAAAGAAAGAAAGAAAGAAAGAAAGAAAGAAAAAGAAAACAAACACAAAAGCTATTTGGTGCAATGTCCCAAGGCAAGGCCTAATTTCCATTTCTGACACCAGCAAATTGGTTTGAACACTCTTTATTGTGCTATTGTATCTTCTCTCATTAAAACAGGTGTGCTCAGCTGCCACATTTCTACTGATGTATCTTCTTCAAGGCCGATTGATGATGGCAGCAGAGACCTGGAACAAGTTTATTGAAACCCTCAATCCTGTTATTCCAATTCTTCAGGTAATCTCATCTTCTTGAAAAGTAGTTTATCTTCAGATAAGCTTAATTGCTTTGCTGAAAAAAGCAGTACTGACATTACACAATAGGGGGAAATATGTAAACATGGCAACCAGAAATAAGATATGCCGCCACTAGAGTTGTGGCTTGAATGCTTGTAACTAAAGCGGAATGGGTAAGTAGCGTTAGGCTTTTTCAATAGGAAGTATCATCTTGAAATTGGTGATGTGACAGTTTCCTAGAGGGATATCTACTGTTCAGAACCATCTTGAATTTTTTATTGATCGTAACATGAGGGTTACTTGGAGAAATGGCTTGTGGGATATTATTGATCAATTTAATATAATCACCCCCATCAGGAAACGTCTTGCCTAACCATTGCCTAAATCTTTTTCAAATAAAATTCCAAACTCACCTTATTGTGAGAGTTGTTGCATTTTGCTTGTTTCACTTGCCAGTATGCTTCTGCCAATCCATAAAGCGAAATTCTTTTATCTTTTCTGGTGAACGCTTTTAGAATAGAAGAGAATATTTTGTAACTCAGGGTTGAACGGTGGGGTCCTTGGTGCTCTCTGAGCTTGGTTGCTTTCTTGCAGACGTTTCATTATCAAACCAGGTAACCTCAGTGCACTGATGATGTTACCTAGTTTGGTAATGAAACGTTTGCAAGAAAACAACCAAGCTCAGAGAGCACCAAAGACCCCACACTTTTAGAATGTTGAGAATATTTATTTATTCATTTATTTGTTAAATTTATTATCCAGTTATCTCGCTGTGGGGCTACTTTAGGTGCTTGCATTTTTTTAATTTTTACACCATGGATTTTGATGGGGAGACAACTTGTCAATGTCAAAATGACTACAGTGGCAGACACAATCAGATACAAAGCACTGATTTAGTCCCTCTTCTAGTTTCCCCATCACCACCACTCTCCCTATTAAGACTTCCTTTATTTACTATTATCCTTTTTCTGAGCAGATTGATGTACTTTCAAAGAAAGTACTGAGGTGCAGATCCCCATCTTGATGATGTTGGAGGCACATAACTATTTTAATTAAAATATATTAAAATCCTGATTTTTTTTAAAAAAGGAAATGTTAGAAGTCACCTGGAACTGGAAGTCTAGTAAGCACACAAAGGGAGCGTTAATGAACCTGAGCATTACATACGGGACCCCCCCCCCCGCTATAGATTGTGCTGGAAACCTTTGTTGCTGTATTTCTGGTGGGCTGTGATGGTACCAGCGCAACCCGGCAAGGCAATATTGCTGAGAAAATTGAACCGCGGTTGGCCAGAAGCTGTGCCCCCAAATTGGAACTTCTCCAACAAACAAGGAACGTTTGAAAAACAAATGGCAATTTCCTATCAATTGGTCTATTAACTTCCTGTTGCCAATTATGGAGACAGTTTCCTTGGTAATAAAGCAATGATGTCTCTTTTGGAGCATGATATTTACTTATGGTAATTAACTGCCTGTGTTAACTTGTAAGTATTTACTTAGGGTTATGCAGACACAGAAGAACCTCTAGGTAACTGTGTGCTCACCCTGAGTGAAACAACGACTGAAAATAAAGGGATTCTCCCAAGAACTACGAGGCTAAGAGCTTCTCTTCGTCTTCTCTTCTCAAAAAAGCCACTGTGAGTAAATTAGCAATCGCATTTCAGCCTGGGAAGGGTTATTATCTGTACCCAGCTTCCATGGAATATAGTTTTGAAGATACAGTATGCTAATTTTTGTTTGGAATGGAAAAGGCAGGTGAGGGCGTAGTGCTTCCTTGAAATGTGCTTGCAGGTGATGCAGCTTTTTCAACTGCACGTCAATTTAGCCAATTTGCAAAAAGATAGAAAATGGCACACAGCCCAAGTGACAACCCTCCACTCAGATAAATCATTTTAGAATGAAGCAGCGCATCCTTGAGGTGCTGGAAACGCTGCCCATCCTTAGAAGGCTGTAAAATGGCTGAAAGACACTAATTTGAGGGGAAAAAAGCAGAGGAGTGTAGAAATTGATTATGACCGACTGACAGCTGAAAAAAGTAGTGACAAGATTGTTTTACAGTTGGGAAAGTGGAGTACAGAAATTATGATACTGATTGAGGTGACAAGGAAATCAACTTGTAAAACATTGGCATTGGACATCTCGTCTGCTGTATTTTTACATCAACATTGAGTTGCTATTGGACTATTTGATTTTGTGTACTTTCTTGAAAGCCTAAAATTATTAACTGGCAGCCAGTGCTATCTGATGTCATGCATCAAAAATTTGATCAGATTTAATTCAGCCAACATGGCTTTTAAGAGGAACAATTTGGCTATGGTCATAAAGATTTATTTATTTATTTATTCATTCGAAGTTCTTCTATGCCGCCCTCCTCCCTCAGGACTCAGGGCGGCGTACAACATTTTAGGGAACATCAAATAAATTGTTAAAAACAATTTAAAACAATTTAAAAAACATACAAAGATGTTCGAGAAGTTAAGTAATATGTATAAAATCAGAGTGATCCCCCCAAAAAAACATGTGGTATGAGATTTAGATTTTTGTGCACCTATTTCTTCAATAAAAGTTTGGGAACCTTCTGAGGAAATGCTTTGTTCCCCCAGAGTTCGTTCTGTGGCACTCAAACAGTTAATGTTTCACCTTATGGAAGAAGAAGAGTCCCATCTGAAGCGTCCACTGTTGCATGGCAGCATACTCTCAAGTATTTCTAACATCCTTATTGTGGAAAAGCCTATTGATCTCAAGCTGGATGACACAAGAGAATCTGTTTTTAAGGTGAACGGAGAAAACTTTGCACAAGATTGATAACCAGATGGATCTCCTAAGCAAGGAAATGCAGTACAGATGGTACTGTTGAAGTATAAATGGCACTGGGGGGAGAGGGGGAAAGGACTTATGACTATTTTTCACACTACCATTCTAGCATCTCCATGGTCACATGATCAAAGTTCAGAATCTTGGCAACTCACTCATATTTATGACGGTAGCAGGGCAGGGGTGAAATTCAAAATGTTTCCCTACCGCTTCTGTGGGCGTGGCTTAGTGGGCGTGGCAGGGGAAGGATACTGCAAAATCCCCATTCTTCACCCCACTCTGGAGCGAGCCAGAGGTGGTATTTGCAGGTTCTCCAAACTACTCAAAATTTCCGCTACCAGTTCTCTAGAACCTGTCAGAACCTGCTGAATTTCAACTCTGCTTGCAGTGCCCCGGAGTCATGTGATCACCTTTGGCGACCACCTGACAAGCAAAGTCAACGGGGAAGCCAAATTCACTTAAGAGCTGTGCCATTAACAACTGCAGTGATTCACTTAACAACTGTGGCAAGAAAGGTCATAAAATGGGACAAAACTCACTTTAACAAATGTCTCACTTAGCAACAGAAAGGTTGGGCTCAGTTGTGGTCGTAAATCGAGAACTACCTGTATAAAGCAATTGTCTCATATTCCATTAGAGATGATACAGTCACATAACAAGGAAACCCTAGAAACTCCCCAATTCTCTCTTAAGCCCCTGAAAATGAACTTGGGAAGATTATAAAGCAGCACAAGTGAATTAGTTTGTGAGATATCAGCCTCAAAAAATGGATATTTGGACTTTACCCTTAGAGGCAATAATATTCTAGCTTGATAAATAGCTTGGGCGCTATCTAACAAAATGAAATTCAATGGTGAAAAAAGTAAGGTTCTACATTTAGGCAAGAAAAACAATATGTACAGGTACAGTATATGTGGTACCTTGCTCAATAGTAGTAACTGTGAGAGGGATCTTGGAGTCCTAGTGGACAACCATTTAAATATGAGCCAGCAGTGTGCAGCAGCTGCCAAAAAAGCCAACAAAGTTCTAGGCCGCATAAACACAGGGATAGAATCAAGATCACGTGAAGTGTTAATACCACTTTATAATGCCTTGGTAAGACCACACTTGGAATATTGCATTCAGTTTTGGTCTCCACGATGTAAAAAGATGTTGAGACTCTAGAAAGAGTGCAGAGAAGAGCAAAAAAGATGATTAGGGACTGGAGGCTAAAACATATGAAGAACTTTGTATGTCTAGTTTAATGAAAAGAAGGACTAGGGGAGACATGATAGCAGTGTTCCAATATCTCAGGGGTTGCCACAAAGAAGAGGGAGTGAAGCTATTCTCCAAAGCACCTGGAGGACAAGAAGCAACAAGTGGATACTAATTAAGGAGAGAAGCAACTTAGAACTAAGGAGAAATTTCCTGACAGAACAATTAATCAGTGGAACAGCTTGCCTCCAGAAGTTGTGGGTGCTCCAACACTGGACATTTTTAAGAAGATGTTGGATAACCATTTGTCTGAAGTGGTGTAGGGTTTCCTGCCTAAGTAGGGAGTTGGACTAGAAGACCTCCAAGTTCCCTTCCAACTCTCTTATTATATATTATATATTGATCTTGGGAGTATTCAGTTGTTTGTTCTGATCTGTTGTGAGAGAAAATTGAAGCCCAAGGTCGTGCTATGTATATTGCTGTTCCTTCTTGGTGACGTTAGACTTGAGATGGCTTTTTCCCCATAAGAGATGATATGGGAAAATATGTGAACAGATAAATAAGAGGATATATTTGTTTTATCTTTAGGCTGAGACAGTTGAAAAATTGTACAGTATCTTTATATCGGACACCGTTGATTTGACTTTGAGGAAGTCAGCAGTTGAGCAATTAGTCATAATCATGCAAGGTAAAATTCTTCAAAATACAATTTACCATTGAGACACAGAGTTGTTCCAACGAAAGTCATGACATGATGGGTAATTCAGGTGGTTATTTTTCTCTTGTAATAAAATCTGAATCACCTTTCCTTAGCCACTTTTCATCTATTGTGTATGTTCTTGCTGCTTATATGCCAATAGCATGACCTAATTCACTTTCCTTAAAACCAAACCTAAGGACACTTGTATAAATGGAGTAATATGAGAAAGGGATGAGCTTGCTGGCTAGAAAGATGAATAGAAGTACTTCGCTCTGCAACATTGTGGCAGGTTTCATGCACATTTCTAGTTCCTCTTTCAATTCTCCAGGAGCTGGTTCAAAATACCCCTCTTCAGCATATTTAGAAGGTAGTCATAGTTAGCAAAAATACTAAAAAGCTAGGGGAAAGAATCCTATACCAGTAATTCCCTCTATCCCCTCCCTACCTCAAAATGGACCAAGGGTTTGTAACCGAAGAGTATATTCAATGCATTATTGTTAGCAGAGCAGGAGTGTGGGGTGGTAATCAGAAAGCTGGAGTGACAGGAGTTAAGATGGGAATATTTGGAAGCCGTTAAGACATGGCTCTTCCTGCAGGCAGGGGGGAAAGACTAAATCCATCAGAACTCCCCCCTTGGTATGACTGATTGTGAACATTTTTTAAATTTTTATATATCTTTTAACTGTTGTTTTTAAATTACTGTTTATTATTGATGTTCTTATACAATTGTTGTACGCCGCCCTGAGTCCCTCGGGAGTAGGGCGGCATAGAAGAACAAATAATAAATAAATAAATAAATAAAGATTGACAGGGAACTGAAATTGACAGCAAATTGGGACTTGTGATTCACTATTTAAATCTAGTTTAATGATTGCAGGAAGGAAACACATGTACTTATCCGTACTTAGTTTATCTAATACCTAGTTTTTAAAGATAAAGCAGCTTTGAATCCAGTGTTATATATTATTCTAAAGTGTGCATATGGAAAGTTAATGTTTTTTTTTACTTCCAGATTCTAAATTGCATCCAATTATGAAAAATATGGGTGCAGTGGACAGAATTGTTGCATACTTAACTAAGTGTGTTGCTCAGGATGGCAAGGTAAATCTACTTCAACTTTTCTTTCAGAAGAACCATCCCAGGGCTCCAAATATGTTCAGTCAAATAATTTTAGATAGGAATTAAATATTTTCTGTTTGGAATATGAGTATTATTATCTCAGGATGGCGACTAAACATGTGGAGTGCAGTGAAAGGCAACTTCAATGTCTAATTCTTTGACTCTATTATCACTTCTCAGCTTGTAAAAAAAGACTAAACAAATCCTCATACAGAAACTTACCATTTGAATAATCATGTTAATTTAATTCTACTTATCTGTGAGTGAGTTGGGATGAAATATTAAAAGTTCTTGTAAATTTTCATCTATATTAGATGTTCTGTGGTGTAAAAGAAAACAAAGAGGCTTGCTTCAAAAATGTGTCACAGATTATTTCTAATGCCTTTATGTCTTTGGAATTAAATATTAAAATATGAGTTTTTTATGAGAAGTTGATTCTCTGGATTTGTGAATAATGGACTACAGTAATGTACTGAAAGTCATTACTGTAAACTTTCAAAGAGTGTTGATTTCAGAATGCTTACTCGGTAGGTTGCTATTACAGATTTTAGTTAACCAACCATTTGTTGTTGGTTTTTTTTTTTTTTTTTTTTGATAGATCATGGACTGTATGATGTTGCCATGTCTTGCACTTTTGCGGAAACTTCTCTCTGCTGATCCAGTCAAACGTCTGTCATTGGCTTACCAGCCTTCTTTCTTGCTTGTGTTATTTAGAGGTAACATCATAAAAGCAAAATAAGAACGTGTAGAAAGCATTTGTTTTTATATCTTTGAATTAAGCAATTACCATATTTTTCGGACTATAAGACGCACTCCCCCCAAAAGTGTTGACCTCACCCGATTCCTAAGAGGTCAGTAAGGGGCGTGCATAAGTGCACCAGCGTGCCTACTGTCCCTGTCCTAATGTTCCCTTTTATCAGAACCCATCTTATGTATATAAACAATGTTATATCTATGTATATTACCAACACGTACTTGACAAAAATAAATAAATAAATAAAAGTGGGTGGAAATGTCTATGCGTCTTATAGAGTGACTATTGCGGCAAGGGGAGGGGGATTGGTGCGGTGCCGATCAGCTATTCTAGGCGGCAGGGATTGCCGCCACCTATTGCCGCCGCGGCCTGCAAACAGGCTGTGGCGAATAGGCCATGGCGGCAAATGGGCCGTGGTGGCGGTGAACGGGCCGCGGTGGCAGTGAACAGGCCATGGCGAACGGGCGGCAGTGGCGGTGAACGGGCAGATTTATTTTTCTTGTTTTCCTTCTCTAAAGCTAATGTGTGTCTTATAGTCCGGAGCGTCTTATAGTCCGAAAAATATGGTAAATATCTGGAGTGATATTTTTACAAGTATTTTGTTTCCAAAAAGCTCAATAGATTTGCATTTTCTAGCCTGCAGTTTTAAGAGCACAATTAATATTTCCCATATGTCTTGTTGATAGTTCATAAGAGAAAATACTTAATTTTGTTGTTCTTTGGAAATTTGGTATTTAGAATCTTGAAAGCCTTTATGCTGTTTAGAAAAAAAACATGTAAATGTCTCTGTTCTGTTTTCAGTTGCCTTGATATTCCAAGATTATGGTGCTATCACGAGTGAAACTGCAGTATTACTTTGTCTACTACTTTTTGATGAAGCAGCAAGGAATGAGATGTGGTAGGGTAATCTATAGTGATTGTTCTGTGCTACTTCATTACTCCTGCAAGCAAAGTATCCTTTTTAGTGCCAGCTGCAATATATGTAAATTATAGACAACATTTATGCTTGTACATCATCTCTCTCCCTCCCTCCCTCCCTCCTTCCCTATGGATCCATCTCATCCTGAGCACCCTTTTTTTGAACTATTACCATCTGGCAGACGGTACAGGACAATTAAAAACAAGGACAAATAGGCTAAAAAACAGCTTCTATCCCAGAGCAGTAACTATATTGAATTCAACTGTATAGTGTAATGCTAATGCAGTATCAGGGGTTTTCAATTCAATTGTGTAGAATGTAAAGGATGTGTGTTTTTGTTTTATTTCTTAATAGTTTTTTTATGTATGATGTACACTGAAGATGGCATTTAATTTCATTGTACAAGGTGCAATGACAATAAAGTAAACTAAAACTAAATTCCCTCCCTCCCTCTTGCTTGCATTTATCAGATGGCAGAATATAAAACAGTGGCTGATCGTCTCCTTGCCTTTTCACTATAGTGCTATTTTAAATTATATAGATGCAAACATAAGAGTAGCATGCTGACATCTTTGAATAATCAAAAGCCTATCATTGCTAGAAATATAATCAGACCTACTTTTCTGCTCGCATTAGAGGAAATGTTTCAGGACCTTTTACCAGAACAGATCCATTGACTGCAAGGTGACTAATTAAGATGTGCTAAAGTAATAAATGCAGAACAGAAAGATGTGGCAGATGTTTCCATCCCGTGTTAATTGCTGATGGATTAATAAAAAATTTGTACTAAAAACTCGTACCACAAAGGTGTTGTTAAGGGTAATATCTATATTTTTAGTAATGCTGTTATTGCAAAATACTTTCGGATGACATTGAAATAATAACTCTTCAAATGAAGAGTTGATCCAGATATTCAAACTTGCTTTATCTTTCCAGTCCTAAGAATAATATTTTAATCTTTTGGTTAAAATAAATTCTAGTTCTCTTTATAACCTGAAAATTGGCCACTTTATTTTAGATAATCCTGCTGGTGTGATTGCTTCAAATGCCTTTGGCAGAAATTACTCTATGTTCTATTTCAAGGTGGTCTATTTTATTAGCATCTTGTTCTTTCGGTTCTATGCTGCCCTGAGTTGTTCTTGAGAAGGCACCTACACATTTTACACAAGATGTGAAATATTTTAAAAGTTATTTAAAAACAGGATTTTTAAAAAAAAAATTAAAGATTTTGTCCGATGTACATATTCTAGCTTATCGCTTACAAACACGTCTGCTTTGAGCTGTTGTATGGAAAGGGGTTTTGCAAGCGAAACAGCAAGAGGGCACCCAGTGTCAATGAGTAGCAATCTATCTGGTCTTTCATGACCAGACAGCCATATTGTGATTCTTTATGTTTTTCTTCTATCCTGCCTCCTGCTTCCCCACTTTATATTGATGATTTTGTTAACGGCTGAAGCTGATGAGATGGAAACCAGAATTTTCCAGGCTAGAAAGTATCCTTATTTCAGTGTTTTATCAGCCTTCCAAGATTATCAAAGATTAGTTACATAGCTGTTAATTGAGAAAGGTAGGAGGGAAGAAACCCCAAGAGTTTTAGTTTGGGGGACCCATATCTTTAGAAAGGCCTTCGATACTTTGTCCTGGAGCTGGCAAATCCTCTTTGTGTATCAGGCTTCATTCTCGTCTGGAATGAGAAGTCATGTCAAAGAATCTTCTGCCTAATTTAGCCAATTCCTGAATAAGAAGAAAGCTAAGGACTTGGATTTGAGCCCTAGTGTGAAACCTGACAGACATAAATCTAAAATGCAGATTTCCTTCACTACACTTTAAGCATTGCCCTGTGTAGATGTGACAGTGCTCAGCTAAACGTATATGACATTTAAGGCATGTCCTGATTAACACCTAGTGTCTTCTTTGGTTTTGTTTGAATTTATTTCTTCATTTTATGCAGGGCTGATACTGTTTGCTGTGATCCTTCTAGCATTTCCCACTTCACCTTGCCTGTTGCCGTTGTAAGGAGGTAAGAGTTATTATTCATATTAAGAGTTACCCATGCAGAAATATTGGTTTTTGCACTGTGAAGGAAATATTTTAAATTTTAAAAAAATCTGGAAAGCCTTTTACAGATGGTTGAAGGACCTTGACACAAAACACAACACTTATTTTTTTTTGTTAATTTTTTTTAAAAGAATCCTAAATGGATTAAATTCTCTTTATTCCACAAGTAGACTTTTTTTGTATTGGTGGTTGCATCTTATATTCTTTTTTGGGGTTTTGAGGGGAGGGGTCACAAATTGTGACAGCAAAAGCTTCATTTGTGCTTCTAGTTAAAGTATGAAAACCATTGGGTATAGTCCATGGTGATTTTCCCGTTACATTCATTCATTCATTCATTTTTCACATCTGTGATCCACCTATCTTCCTCAAAGAGGGATTCTGGGCAGTGAACAATAAAACATTGAAATATAAAGACAATATATAAAAGTTCAAAATTTAGACGGAGGCACAGATAATTAAACACTGTTAAAAATAGTTCAAAGGCAAAGGGTGGGCTCTCAGGGCCTTGGGCCTGTGTGCTCCTCTAGGTTTTCCATGTGAGGCCAGAATGACATATTTTGACTCCTGTTTGCAAGGCCAGAAGAGTAGAGGCCTACCTAACCTCTGGGGGAGAGGAGACTATTAGGGTGGGGGCAACAGTAGAGAAAGCTCTCTTCTTAGATCAATTTATGTTGCTCCCTTCCATCCACAACACTACTCTGTTGGGAATACTTGAATTATGCATTTTTGTAAACAATGTTACACCTTGTAGTTTACACATTTTTTTTCCTTTTTGTTACTCTAATTTTATTTCCCCATCTAGCATCAGTCAAAAATGGGGACACCAGTTCACAGAATTCTAAGCAATGCTTGTGGTTGTTTGAGCAGTTCGAAGTGACATACGGTAGTTCATATATTAACCATAAGCTATGATTTGCAAAGCAGAAGATCTGAGTTCTTTCATGCTGATGAAAATCAAACAACCTGCAGTTGTGGCTTAAATGTGATGTGTGAACTAGGACATAGTAGTTGCAATTTATTGCAATGAATGATGGGCTTGCATTAATTGGAATTTTGTGTGAACCCCAAGCACTGTATTTTGTTAAACCATGATTAAAACAAACTATACAGTAGTTCGGTGTGTATACTCAACCAATACAGAGAATTAAAATATTAAAATGCTCCTGTTGATTGTTGCTGTTTGTTTAAGACGGGCATAAGAGAGTTATTTTTAAATTGGATTCTAGCTTACGATCAACTGATTCTACAGAATTGATTGATGTAAAGTCGATGTGAGGACTGTCAGTAACTTGAATAGGAACTCATTTTATATGCCATGTAAGAGTAGTGTGTAAATAAATATTTCAGAAGTCTTAAACCGTGACTATAATCAAATATTGAGCAATACAACTTTTGTTCTCCAAAACCAGCGTTTTTTTCAATTTGTCCCTTTTTATTCCTAAAGGTATCATCTACCTATTAAAGTCTCTGCACATCATGCTGTCAGTCCTAACTCGGTGGTGTTAGCATTTTCTTGTGAATTCTGGGCCTCAAAACACGTGTCAGATATGCTAAAAATGGCTTGGAACTTGTCTTGGTTCCATGGAGCAGATAATTTAGTTGCCCTCGCCAGTTATGAGACAGCAGCAGAACAGTAAGCTATTCATTTTGTTGTTCCAGTTCTGATGTTTCTTCCAATTTGTATTTAACGAAGAGCAATCCTGACTTAGTTTTGGGTCTTCGCTTGGAAATGTTTATACTGTATTTTTCGGAGTATAAGATGCACCTTAGTTTTGGGGGAGGAAAACAAGGAAAAAAGGCCTCTGCCTCCAAGCAATTTGCCAAACAGCAAACAGCACAGATGATATACACTGTTTGCTGTGTATTTCTGTGCATGTGTGCTTGACTCATAGAAATAGCAAAGAATTGGCAGTATATTAATCCCAGAAAGTTTTCTTAAATGTAATCACACTAACTCCTCCAATTATTTAAATAGATCTACTCCAAACATGACTAAGTCAGGGTTTAATTCAGCTGCCTTATTTTAATACTAATGCTTAATACTAAAACAGGACATTTCAGATTATAATTTTACAGATATTTAAAATTGATGTGGCTTTCTGGAAGGCTTTCTGCTATTTAAAAGAAGATACAATAGCACTGGGCCTCTTCAGAGCAAGCATTTATTTTAAAAAGCTTCTTCATTTTGTTAAGTTGTCTAGAACAATAATAAAGCAGTCTTCAAAAAATAAGTCTTATAATTTGAACACTCTACAAACATTTAACAAAATAACATATTAACAGAATCTGCCTCTACCTAGGATAGAACTCACAACCTTCTGACTGTGAGGCAAGAGCTCTACCTCAAGGCTACAGTAGCTGTAGCTTACTTTCTTGCAATTTTAGCAGTGTAACATTGCCACCAGTTTATCTCCCAGCATTTTGTCTCATTACAGCCACCGTAGTTAGTTTCATTTTACCACGTGGCTTGCAAGCCTCTGTCAGCTGTAGGTCGGGAGGCAGATCATCTCTTCTTGTGCTCTTCTTGTGCTTTGCCCTGTTTGCTGGAAAGAGGTAAATTGCTGGCAGGCAGAGGCCAAAGGGTGGGGGTGGCTGGGTGGGGCTACATTCGGTGTATAAGACGCACCCAAATTTTCAACCTCTTTTTGAGGGTAAAAAGGTGCATCTTATACTCCGAAAAATACGGTACTTTTGTTTTAATGAAAGGCACCATACCATAAAACACTGAAACTCTGTTTGGGAATAGGGTTGGGAATCTTAGACTTCAAATTCTGTCATCTCCAGCTAGTTTAATTAATGATCAGGGATAGAGAAAACAGGAACCCAAGAAGTCAGAGATTCCTAACGAAGTTTCAAGCCAGTGGTCCATTCTCCAAATTGTTAACAAGCAATAAGACAGGCAGTTCATTTCTCCCATATCCTTAGTTTTTCCTTAAACTTTCCATCTTGACTGGGTACATATTTGTGCTAGTCTTTGAGTAACTAGTGTAAACTTATGAAAAACACTGTAGTGAAAGATTACTTCATGAACTGCCCCATTGAACAAGAAAACAAATTCTATTTGATGGTTCCAAAACCAAAAAAGATAACACTTTAAATTAATGTGATGAAAGAAGAAAAAACAAAATATAAATTGAGATGCTATATTCGTTGGTTACTTTAAAATAAATCCTTTAATTGTCATTTTAATGTTCTTTTTTTTTTAAAAAAATCCAGATTTTCCAGCACTTTAAAGCTCTCCTCAGAAGATATTATTATCCTTAAGTTAACGTGTGCAACCTTCGGTCTGCAGGATTGTCTTAATGCCATCACTCAAGCAGCATCCCACGGGGAAGTTAGGGCTGCTGTCACGAAAATGAATTTTTATATTTTGAACGATAGGCTGGCATTAATGTGCAGCGGTAGTCCTTGTGGAGCCACTTTCAAGTCCTTGGCTTGGCAAACAGCATTAAGCAGGTTGGTGTGTAAGAACAAGGTACCTAACTGACTACAAAGCCATCTGTCACTATAGATTTAGCTTTGACATTTTCAAAGATAGCCAGTTTCTTTAGAATCTTCCCAAGCATTTTCCGCAGCAAGAAATGCCTTTGAAAATGGTAAATCAGTTGTATTTAGCAACCAAAAAGGCAGAAGTTTTCACATTCACAGGCTGGCTAAGATAAAGCAGTGCTACAAAACATGTTTGGCCCTTTTTCCCTTCCTACTGTAAGCACTGCATTCATTTGCCTGCCAGAATATTGTTAGGAATACCTAGATCAGTGAGACGTCTGATTTTGGCAATTTTCTGGCTGTATGATTTGTATATACAGATGGTTCATGGAAGCTAAATGCATAAAGAATAGGGAAAAAGATAAAGGCAATACATTTCTTCTTTGACCATTCCTTCTGCTATGTTTTTTTTAAATATGGTGTTTTATACTTGAACCTTTCGATGTTTATTATTTTTATTATTATGAAAAAAGACCTCTTGCATTCATCTGCTTTGTATTTCTGACATTTATATTTGGCATCAGCACGTTGCTGTTTTCAATCTCTTTAAGTTTAACTTTATATTTCAGCAAACTACATTAATCATGTAATGCTAGTAACAGGATACTGCTATAAAATGATATGTACGATGATATGGTTTGTGCATAACAGGTTTCTTCAAGTGCTTCCAGCGTCTTCAGAGGATGAAAAACTTTTGTCTGATGTCATATGTTTTTTAAACAAGTTTATGAAGAAACAGAAGAATATTTCAGCATTTGAACACCTAAAATGGATCCTGGACGTGGTCCTGAAGCATGTAAGAGTCTTGAGTAACACCTGATTTCAACAAATTATGTATTTTCACATACAGTGGTAGCTTGGCATTCAACTGCTTTGAAACTTGTGGAATTTGGTACCCAACGCATTTCGACACAAACATTTTGTCCCAATTCTCAACATTTGTTTGGTACTCAACGCAGACTTGTTGGTATCGGCTGCCTTGTGACTCACTATATTACTCACTACATTATTCCTTATGGGAGAAATTTGTTTAGTATTCATCATTTTAGGTAGTCATCACATTTCTCATAACCAATTCACAATGAGTACCAAGGTACTCCTGTACTTACAGATCTATGCCATTACACTTGTTTCAAAAGACTCTTTATCTCTACTTACTATCTCTACTTACTATACTTACTATGTGTGCATAGTAGGTATAAGAAGGGATTGATTTTTCTTCTTATTTTTGGATGGAGCAATCTGTATGGGTAATCTAACTTAGGAGATGACAATTTCTTCCCATAGTATGGTCTGAAATCTTAACCCTGCATACTGGAATGAATTGGAGGAGTCCCCTCTAGGAGGACCCTGATCTTCTGCAGAAAAAGAGACTTTGTCCCATTAGTCATTCATTCATTTTAATAATGAGATTTTTATATGAGATAAAAATCCCACCATTATTAAAAGTTATCTCATATAAAAATAAGATGCACAAGAACTTCCACAACAAAAAGTACATGCATTAGAAACAATCATGTTTTTTCCAAATAAAAATCGATTTTAGATCAGGAGAAATGTATGCTTGCCATAGAATGACTATTGTGACAGGAAGTACATTTAAATATATTCACCAAAAGAAAACTATCTTCAAAAACTCACTGAATCTGGTAGGTTGTAGCCAAGGAGTCAGTGTCAATGAATAAACCATTTGGTAAATTTGTCTTGTCTCTGCCAGGAAACACTTACCATCTGCTTGCTTGAATTTTTATATCATTGAAATTAGTTTACTGAATAACTGGTGATCCCCGTTATGCAGCATATTAGTTCTGTATAAATTGTTAAGAAAATTTATTCTTAAATAGCTTCTTTCTAGTATGAAAAAGCATGTCAACTGCTAGCTTCAACCTGAGTTTTATGCTCTGTTGGAGAATAGGTAGTGAAACATGTGTTCTGTACTGATGTTATGCCTTGATCTCCTGTGCAGAATCCAAAATCTCTATTAGATCTTGTGGTACAGCCAGAATCTCCGGCCCAAGATGAAGCTGATGAGTTAAAGACAGCTGTAAGACAACAATTGCAGAAAGAATTGATTGCTTTCTTTAATACACTTCTACTCAGGTTCCTGTCTGTTACTGACAGGTATGGCATAAAATGAGATATCCAGCAATATAAATCACTAGTATAATTATTTGATTCTTAAAGTACAAGATCTGATGTCCCAGGACCACAATCAGCCTCAAAGCTTAATTAGAACCTCAGGAGTCTTTCAGAAGTTTCCTCCTAATTTCTTTTCAAGATTTCTAGATTTTAAGAAGTCGTTTGCCTTTGTCTACTTCTTAGGTCTGAGTGGGAATGGTTGGTCCAAGGTCATCCAGATAGCTTCCTACCTAAAATATGATTAGAAATCATGGTCTCGCCTGGTGCCTTAACCAGTAGACCACGGGTGTCAAACTCGATCGCATCACGTGACGTATCATAACATACCAAGCAGTGGTGGGTTCCTACCGGTGCGGTATGGAGCACAGCTCCGGCAGGAGCCCGGCGATGATGTCATTTTCTGGCGCTTCTCCACGTCCTGAGCTGTCGGGAAAAAGCCCTCCCACCCGCCCTTATTTCAATACCGAGCTTTATTCTTCCTCCGAAGCACAGCTGAGAAGCTCCTCAGCTGTGTTTCGGCTTGTAATGTCGTCCTAAGCATGCACAGAAGTGAAATCGTCCGATGGAACGCGAGTTCACTTCTGCGCATGCTCGCGATGCGCACCGATAGTGGAAATAACCGGAACCCTCGGCTGATACCAAGGCATTTTTGCCTTTGTGGAGCCGGGGTGGGTGTGGCCTGCACATGACGCATCCGGCCTGTGACACCCCTGCACTAGACCAACCTGGCTCTCTAATACCCTATCTTATCATCTTCTCTATATTTTACAGAAAAGATTTGGAACTTACTGGCTATTTCCGAACAGAACTAGCCTTGAAGCTTCTGCAGTATTTGCGAGTAACAGATGCCCCTCATTTCTATGGATTACCTTTCTTGGAAAGGACATTAAACAGTATGGTTCATGTCACAGCACTGCCAGGCTGGAGTTCATACTCTGTGACAATGGAGCCATTCATGATTTGCAAGAAATACTTAGCTGGCCTTCTTGAGGTAAATGAACAATGAATAAATTTTGTGTGATTGGAAAATAAAAAGAGTGGATTGACCCTGCTTTAAACAGAATGCTTGACACTCAAGCCAAGATTTCATCAGAGAGAAGGGGAACAGGTTCCACTGTGTCCTGTACAATTGGAAGTTTTTCTAGGGAGCTCATCTTTTGAAAACATTTAGTATAGTATTTTAACAGGTTCCTCAATGAATAGTCTAATTAATAATTGTTGTATGTTTACACCTTTCATTACTGAGGGTTACAAATATGTGTCTATTGCTAATGTTGAAAAACCCACTTGTCATATAATAGTTGCCCTTCTGAAGGTGAATTAGATAGAAAATAGCATATATTGAATTTTATTTTTAAATAGCTTCCATATTACTTGGTTAATTTCTAAAAATAAAAAGCCTAATCCTCAGATCATTTCCTTTGTGAGAGCACAAATAGACTAACGTTTTAACATAGAGCCCAGCAGAGTAGAATATTTTTTTAATTGTTATGTGTAATTTAAATATTATATGTTCATCATTGTGTTAAAAAAAATAACCTCCCAGCTGAAAAAAAGTCTTAGAGCAACTTTTGTGTAATTAATAAGAAAAAGATCTTACTGCTAGACTGCAGTCTAAATGAGAGATGAGGAAAGAATGGAGCCTTACAATGTGACAAGGGATTTTGAGCATCTTTTAGGTTAGTATACTTAATTGTGACAAAATGAGTAAGCGGGAGAGTGAAGTAGCCTTCCTCAACCATAATTTGTCTGATCAGATCCATTTCCTGCTACACCTGTTATCTATCCCTTAAAAATAACAGAAATTTTATTAAAGACATCCTATATCACATCTAATTTGAGTTTATGCAGAGTTTAGAAAATGAACTAAATGATAGTTTAAATAAGCAGAATAAAATTATCACACTCCAGATCTTTAGACACACATTATGCAGGCATAAGTCTTTCAAAGGAAATATTATCTCTCACAGTTTATATACCCAGATATATTGCACAATAGCTGTCAGCTCTTCAGGCCTTGATTAAAATTCTACAGGCTTTTAAACTCTTCCACTTTTTGCATATCCCCAAAGTGACACAATTAATACATTTTTTTGCATCTTACATCTGGCTAGCGTCCAGTAAGGACAAGAATAAATAATTGCTGAATGTATGCGTTGAGAGAGTCAAAGCTATTTCCAAATTCAGAAAGAACAGAATCTGCATGTAAACGAAGTTTCATTTCCCCAAGCAGCCTTCAAAACTGTTCCAGAGTTTAACTTTAAGGGTCGATAAGCTGATATTTGTGACAAAGTTGTGATGACTTTGAACAGCATTTTTATTTTATTTTTTGCTTCTCTTTTCAGGTCATCTCATCTTTTTATGTTGAGTGGGGAGGCAATGCCATGTCTTTCATGGGAAAAGGAGTTACCAAGAGTGCTGTCCTTTGTTTGCTTCACTTGTCCCATGAAATGAGTATTCAGGCTCTGGATGAGGTATGAAAAAAAGAAGATAAACTTCTCTTTGATTAGTACATTGCTTAGTACAGGCCTGTTTGGAACAGGGCCACGCAACAGGCTTGTTTGGAACAACAAGCCTGTTTTGAAAAGGGCCATGCAAGTGGCGGGGTCAGCGCCTGCGTGCACACAAAGTTCCCCTCATACCAGCAGTGGCCGCTCACACAAATGGAGCTGCGCAGGCAGGGAACTATCCCCTCTTCCGCCCCCCCCTCCCCCCCACTGGGCCGCCAAGCCAGAAAGGTTGGGCAATGGGCACCACTGGCTTAGTATAACTTTTTTCGCACCTCACTATTCTTGATACTATTTTTACATTACAGCATGAATATTTTATTTTTGGCTTGTAAGAAGTGGAATTATTTAGTATTTAAGAAGGACCATTGCCCTCAGTACTGATGACTGACTAAATGTATAGTAAAGTTTAAAATAATGTATCAAGGTTACACGACTGGATTCTTAAAATTGATTGGTTGGTAATCAATTGATTAGTTAGTAATTTTAAGGGTTTTTTTCTTTTTCCCCTTTAGAGAGTGACAAACATTTTCTAATGCATAACAGTTTTTTGTAATTGTCCACTCTAGGTATTCAGCAGAATAAAAGTCAATATGCCTATAACCTATATGCCTATATGGCGAGATCCATCCATGAAATGATATGTAGGGGTTTTAAATTGTTTTAATGTTTAATGTTTTGATGTCTATAATGTCGAAGATGTTATAATGTTTTCTCTAAGATGTTTTTAATGTTTATCTGCTGTTGTTAAGCCGCCCAGAGTCCTTTGGGAGTTGGGCGGCATATAAATATAATAAATAAATAAATAATAAAATAAATAAATAAACCTGAAATTGGACTATGCAATACCTGATCAGTTTGTTCATCTTATATGCAAATTAAATTTTAGTTCTCTTGCTAGACCCCACACCCGTTTGCTTTGGTGCTATTTTATAATAGAGATATAAATATTCTCTGATTCTTGGGCTATATGTGGGCTCCATCTAATGTCAAAACTCCTCTATCAGTGATCAGTCAAGATTTCTAGTAAGAGTAATGTATTCTTTCAGCCTTTTGATGATGGGAAGGAGAACTGAGTGCCAAAAAGTGAGGTGAATTGATATCTTCATTTGTTTTTTTAAGTCTGCTTTTGTTACATTGATGTGTAACCACTACTATATTTAAAGGAATGTGACTGAACTAAAAATAATGGTGTCCATAATTGTTGGGAGAAACTGAAAGTAAGAAGAACATACCTAGAAATTAAGCTTTTCTTCAGTAAAAAATTCCAGAAACCTTTTATGTAAAACCTTTTTGTTCAATTTCAGAGCTATTTCCTCCAGTGAATACACTGTAAGAACTCTTTTTTCCAACTAGGCTAGATGAAGTAGAGTTAGTTACATTCCTATAAAAGATATAGACTCTGTCTTTCATTTTGTATTCTACGTTCCTTAGGTTTTTAGCTGTATATTCAGCTTAATTTAACCAACAATAACCTTTAATAAAACTTTAGTGTTAAATTAGCATAACCTTTTCATACATTTATAACTTCAAATAGAAAATGCAGTTTTGTAAGGGAAGCGAAATGAGCTCATGGTTTTATTTTTACTTCCATTTTTCCTATCTTTATTAGATTATATGGTGACCTTTTCCCCTGTGCTTTTAACTTTACAAAATATACTAGTATTCTTTTATTATGTATGCTATTTAAGCACTGGTTTAGGATATGCATTTCACTGACTCAAAAAGTTCATAGGTTTAAATGTTGGAAGATATATAAACTATTTGTAGTATATGTAAACTGAATTCAGATAGAATACAAAGATTGGTTGTTTGGTTTTTAATAGAAATAATTTCCTTTTCAGGATTGGGTTTCACTCTGGTTCTTGCCATATGATACCAGTGAAGAACAAGGTCAATTTCGACAAGGCTTAGCATGGCTTATTCCATTATGGGTAGATAGAGACCCCGAGGTTAGTAAAAATCACATCTTTTATAGAATATTTTCCCATTGTCATGGCCATAATAGTGCTGTTCTTCTAGTGAAAATATTATTTTCCAACTTGGCTCCCAGGCTTGTAACTGCAGAGGTAGGAAATAATGATCTTAGCAATTGTGTGGTTATTTCTTGATTCAGCATCGAGCGTGGAAAGAACTTTAGATTGTTTCGTCCTTGTGTTATTGTTTATCTGTACCACAACCACAACATACAAAGGAGAAACTTTCCTTTTGTTGCTTTGCAAACCCAAAGAACAAATGGATTCTTCCTAACCTTTCCTGGTCATACAACATCGGATTAATGCCAATAGAGGCAGGATCTTTTTAAACAAAACTGATGCCGATCATTTTTCTTTGGAATTCTTTTGTTCACAATAAATATACTCAGAATCTTGAGTTTACATGTATGTGATTTTTTTTCTTACCCTTTCATTGAATGTACACGAATGATTATTATTAGAGCCGAGGTGGCGCAGCGGTTAGAGGCAGGTACTGCAGGCCACTTTAGCTGACACTGATCCACAGGTCAGCGGTTCAAATCTCACCGGCTCAAAGTTGACTCAGCCTTCCATCCTTCCGAGGTAGGTAAAATGAGGACCAAGATTGTTGGGGGCAATGTAAATATACATTGCTTAATGGTGTAAACGGCTTAGAGAGTGCTTGCACTGTGAGGCGGTATATAAATCTCACAAAATAAATAAATAAATTAAAAAAATTAATTAATTAATAAACTAGCTGCTTTTTTTCTGCCTTGAATTTTGGAAATAACTGAAATGGGAATTTGCTGCATTTAAGTCTTCCCTAAACCTTCCCAATTAACAGAAGTTTTTCATCTTTTTGAAGAGACTTCAGAAATCATCTATTTGTTCTTAAAACATTTAAATAACATTGTTTGCTCTGCCATAGGCTTCAATCACTTGTGAGATGCTTTTCTTTTTTTTTATTTGGGATAGTTAGGGAAAGAATCAGAAGTCTGTAACATAGTCACCATTATGATCAAATTGTAAATTGTTCTGGCAATTGTCAGCTACTGGATAAATAAGGAAGGCAGATGTTTTGTTCTGTGCAAAGATTAGCATACAAAATGGCCCAGCTTTTGAAAATAAGAACTAAAATTAGATAGAAATTATTCCTTTGCACTACCCTAATCTAACTTCTGCTGCAGCTTAAGAGTTTTCATTGTTTTTTGCCTTATATCCAGTGTTGATTAAAGTGTGTGTATCTACACACACACACACACACACACACACACACACACACACACGCACACACCATTTCATTGAATGTGTGGATTGGACATCTGGTTCACTGGTTTTTTGATGTGCTCTTTTGTACTGAAAAAATTCACTCAAAGCTTTCGAACAAGGAGGAGGAGAATGGGCACAGAGTTCTTTTTTTCAGTAGTTGTGGATAAGTTGAATGAGAGAGAAAAAAAGAGAAGGAGAAACTGAAGGAAAATAGTCATTATTATAGCCAAATAATTACAGTAAATATAAAAGTGGAAGGATCTGGATGAAATAATCCTGGCTTTCTGAAGTTATATTGTCCATTTATAAACTAAGATAGCAGTTGGAAGAATAGCTGTTCTAACAACTTCTTTCTTGTCTCTCTGCCTTGGTTGATATGAAAAGTATGAATTACAGAAGAAAATCCTATTTTCTGCTGAGGGATCACCTATTGCTGGAATAACAATAACAATAACACGGAGCCGAGGTGGCGCAGTGGTTAAAAGCAGCACTGCAACTTCAGCTGACTGCTAGTTCAGCAATTCAGCTGTTCATATCTCACCGGCTCAAGGTTGACTCAGCCTTCCATCCTTCTGAGGTCGGTAAAATGAGGACCGAGATTGTTGGGGGCAATATGCTGAACTCTGTAAACCGCTTAGAGAGGGCTGTAAAGCACTATGAAGCGGTATATAAGTCTAAGTGCTATTGCTATTGCTATAACCATCTTGCATATTATTGCTATAGCACAGGCCATCCACTGCTGTAGTAGGTGAACGTACATTTGTTCAACTTAAAAGTACCTTTTAGAAATCTCCCATTTGTGGGAATGTATCAATGCTCCCAAGGAAAGAAAAAGCATATCTTCCTTTTTCTTGAACAATTGTTTCCAAAAGCCCACACTGCTACCCTTTGCTAGTTTGGTTGAAATCTCACAGGAAAAAAAAACTGTTCACATGGTAAAGGATATGATAATTTGTTAAGAGCTCTTTTGTTCTTAGAATTCTTGGAGGCTGCATGGAAGAGGGATGGATATAGACTCAATTTAATAATACAAGTAGTCACAGTTAATAGCAATAGCAATAGCACTTATATACCACTTCACAGTGCTTTACAGTCTTCTCTAAGCGGTTTACAGAGTCAGCATATTGCCGCCAACAATCTGGGTCTTAATTTTACCCACCTCAGAAGGATGGAAGGTTGAGTCAACTTTGAGCCAGTGAGACTTGAACTGCCAAACTGCTGGCAGTCAGCAGAATTAGCCTGCAGTACTGCATTCTAACCACTGCGCCACCACTACTCATAATCATGGTAATAGGAACTGGAATTTCAATTACGAAGCAGTACGTCCATGAAGTGCAATGTTACATTATTACATCACTGAGCAATGGCAAACCCAGCAGTCCCCATTGCTTGTGTTAAGCAAGGACCTCGTGTCTTTGACTTATGACTTCTTGCCAACTTCCTACAAGCAAAGACAGTGGGGAAGCCAGCAGGAATTCACAAGTCCTGTGTGGCTTGCAAGCGGGCCAGCGGGCAAATGACAGCTAAGGAGTGTTGAAGGGAAGACAGGGAATACAGTGACACTATGCAAGGACAGGCAGGGAAGGGGATATTGTGGCATAGTAAGCATGCAGGGGAAGAAGTGCTGCGATGCTGCATGAGTGCAGGTGGAGGACGTATGTGTATGTGATATGGATTGTGGGTAGAGGGGAGCTGTGGCTGGGCAGCCATTATGGAATATGAGATCCATAGTGGGATCCTCAGGAGAAAAAGCAGGAAATTGGAGTGACTTATGGGAGCAAAATGCAACCTTCTCTGCCACCTTCCCCATTGACTTGCTTTGCAGTCTCCATTGATTGCCAACTTTGCAATTGTGGCTTTGGACATTGCAACCATCATAAGTGTGAGCTGCTTGCCAAGTGCCTAAATCATAATTGGATGGTTGTGGGGACTGTACTGTGATGAAACTTTGAGGGCCAGTCATAAATACAGTAGTCCTTGACTCAAAAGTGTAATTGAGCTCGGAATTACAGTCATAAATCATTGTAGTCATAAGTCAAGGCACCATGCCACTGGACCCAATTTTTTTGGCAAGTTTTGCAGCAGTTGTCCCAAAAGTACTTTTTCAAGAGGCAACTGGAAAGTCTTGAAAAAGCAGCTTTGGGACAACCATGACCTGGATGATTGAGACTCTCAATAGACATTTTGCAGCAGTTGTTAAGCAAACACCCTGGTCATTAAGGAAAACCCTAGTCATTAAGTAAATTTATTTACCCAATTTTTTTTACCAGAAACTGGAAGTAATTGCTGGAAAGTAGCCAAAAAAAAATCATGATCACACTGACAAGGTCCCAAAATATAATCACATGACTAAGGGGGGTTTGCAGCTGTGATAACTTCAAAATCAGGTTGTAAATCGCTGTTGGGGGCTTTGTCGTAACTTTGAACATTCATTAACTGAGGACTACTTCTATTGCTTAACACAGTTGGGTCCTATGTTAATATACTGTAATATATGCACAGCTGAACAGAAGGAGATCTTAAAACAGCTTCTATTGAGAAGTGTTAGAACAACAAGGTTCTGTGTATTTTAAATGATTTATTGTGACATAAACAAGCTTTCCCAATCTATTGAATCTAGTAAAACTCCTGAAATTTGTGTTCAGCCAAGCTTTTTTAAAAAAATAATTTGATTCGATTTTTGAAATCAAAACTAACACAAACTAATAATTAAAGTAAAAGAAAGAGGAAAGAATGAAAAAGAAAACAAAGCCAAAAGTGCAGAAAGAAAAAGAAATACAAAGAAGTGACTTCTGGCTTTCTTCCACAGCAATTAGAAGTATAAATTTACGTTAAATTCTTACTCTAAATTTGCACCATAACTTTCATTTTTTCCTATTATTTCTGTTCTTATTTCTATCATTTTTTCTAATCATCACACCCACATGTCCTAATTTCATTTTTTTCCCTGTTTCGTGCAAAAAGTCCTAAAGGAGTTTCCAATCAGCCTTAAGATTAATCAGTCTTTTTTTCTCAGCAAAGCTGTCAATACCATGTCAGCTGGATTTACCATCCATTCTTCCATTGTACCATTGTAGTGTCAAATATTTCCATTGTTATGCATATAAAAGTCTTGCTGTTGTTATACATAGACACAGAATTCCAAGAAGAGTTTCATGAATTTTTTTTCCAAGTGTTTACTCATCAGTCCCAAAAGGAATACCTCTGGTTTCAATTGTATGTTAATATTTCAGCTCTTCTGAATTAATATATGTATTTGAATCCAATTTTTTTTAGCTGTTTTACATGGCCACCAAGCATGATAAAAACTCCCTTCTTGTTCACATTCCCAACATACATTTGAGGTATCTGTATACATTTAAGATTATTTTTCTTCTGGCAAATACCAGTGATATGTCATTTAATAAAAAAAACCTCTTAAGATTATATGTTCAGCAAAGTTGATGATAGCTAATCATGGATTCAAAGGTGTTTATTAGATAAAGTTGTAATTTTCTCTGTTTTACGTTCTAGTGCATAAAATGTTTTCATGCATAAGACTGTTAGATTCAGAAATACTTCTTTTTGGTGTTTTAACCATATTGTGGGGGAAGAGAAAAAAAGATAAAATCAAATTTAATTTACTGAGATTTTAATTTTGGATTTTTTAAAAAATTCATTTGGGTTTAGGATAAAAAGTTTATCTAAAAGTTTAAAAAGTTTTAGGAGCTGAAGTGGTGCAGTGGTTAAATGCAGCCATTGCAGGCTGACTGCTAGTTCAACAGTTCAGCTGTTCAAATCTCACCAGGCTCAAGATTGACTCAGCCTTCCATCTTTCTGAGGTCGGTAAAATGAGGACCCAGATTGTTGGGGGCAATATGCTGAACTCTGTAAACCGCTTAGAGAGGGCTGTAAAGCACTATGAAGCGGTATATAAGAAAAGTGCTATTGCTATCTTCATGCATATGTGCTGCTATAGTTTTGTAAAAAATGATTAGTTTCTTATGTTTGAAAATATTTATCCTACAAGACTTTGTATGTGAATTTTGTATGATCCATTAATTCCATTAATTTCTAAAAGCGTATGTTTAATATTAGCAACTAGGTTGAAGCAAATAATTTAAAAACCACACTATTTAATCAGTTCTTAATTTAAACAGTTACTTATAAATCATCAACATGCTCTATAAAATGCATTGAGAAGTTTAGTGGGAAGATGAGTTTTAATACATAACACCCAGAGTTGTGCTTTAAGATAAGAAACCACACAAATATTTAAATAAATTTAATGTGATTTTCCCCCCATTGCTATTAGGTAAAGTTCACTTCACTTGCAATAGGATCAGCACTTACATCACTAGACGTGGGCTGCTTCGCTTTAGCAGAAAGTTGCCAGAACATATCAGGAGGATTATGGGGAACTGTGATTAACATCCTTCTGGATAAATCCGAATGCAGCATGGTGCGAAGAGAGGTTTGTAAATCCTACAACTGTAAAAATGAATTTTCAACTGATTATAACTTGGTACTTTCTTGGATTGAATCAAGTACCGTCCTAGGTCATTTATGTAGAAGAGCATGGTCTGTGCACTCCCTTTCTCTTCTGAAAAGATTCTCCAAGAAATAGAGAACAATGAAAACAATTACAGTGTGGAATTAAAGACAAAACTTTGAGAGTGGATGATTCTTATATGAATAGTGCTAGATCTGCTACATTAGATACATTACTCCAAATCTTAGGTAAGCATTACTGAAGTTTCTTGGAGCAATGTATCATATGTGTGTGTGTGTGTATGTATGTATGTATGATATGTATGTATGTATGTATGTATGTATGTATGTATGTATGTATGTATATAAATATATAGATATATATATAAATATATAAATATAAATTAAATAAAAATAAAAATTATTTATTTATTTATTATCTGGGGCAAGTAACGGTAGCTCACCCCATTGCGCAGAGCTCGGGTCTCGAACCCAGACTGTCAACTCTCCAGCTGACAAGCTCAGTGTCTTTAACTGCTGAGCCCTTGCTCCTCTCACTAGATATACCGTATTTTTCAGAGTATACGACGCACCTTTTTCCCCCCTAAAAAGGGTGGAAATGTCGGTGCGTCTTATACACCGAATATAGCCATTTTTGGCCTCCCGAAGCCCCGCCCCCGTGTCCCATTTTTGTTAAAAATGGCCTGTTTTTCACAAAAACGGGGTGCGCAGAGGGTTTGGGAGGCCTGAAGAGTGCTCCTGGGGCTGGGGGAAGGCAAAAATGCCCCTGTTTTTGCGAAAAACAGGCAAAAAATGGGTCATTTTTCACAAAAACGGGAGTATTTTTGCCTTCCCCCAGTCCCCAGAAGCACTGCAGGCCTCCCAAACCCTCTGCGCGCCCCATTTTTTTGCAAAAATGGGTGAAAACGGGCCCATTTTTTCAAAAAAACCTGGGTGCGCAGAGGGTTTGGGAGGCCTGCAGAGTGCTACTGGGGGCAGGGGAGGACAAAAACTTTTTTTTCTTACTTACCTCTTCGAAATCTTGGTGCGTCTTATACACCGGTGCATCTTATAGTCCGAAAAATACAGTATATATAGGAATAGGATATTTCTTATATATTCCTATAGCCAACATATTCCAATATATTTCTATATCCAATAAGATCACTACATCATTTTTTGTGTTTTGCTCAAGACCTGTCTTACTCCTGTTTTTCATACAGCATAAGATGCCTCTAGACAGGCCATCTACAGTAGGTGTTCTGGGATTTCAATTTCCCAGGAGAGAAATGTAAAATAATGAAACCATTTTCCATCATAATTTTAAGGGATCTTTCTCCACAGTGGAAACCAACAAAGTTAGCCATTGTGAAAAATCAAGCAACATGAAGCAATTTTCAGACTGAACTACAACAATTAAAACATTAACATTTAAAAATAAATTTAATAGCAGCTGAATTAGAGATACTTTCGTCTTTTGAAGCTGTTGATCTGTGTAAGAACTTGTGAGAAAAATTACATAGAAAGGAAATTTTCCGTCTCTGCTTCAATTCTACTAAAGAATGCAAACTTTGATTTATTTTTAAATAATCCACTGCATAACCAAAAGCTTAAAACAGAAAAATTATGACGTATGAATTTAATGTATACTTTGCATTGCATTGATTCTGTATGTACTAGCCTAAGTTCTTTTAACTGCAGCCAGGTGGCACTGTTGATGTTTGTCTTTTTTTTCTTTGTAGGCTGCATTTATTCTTCAGAATCTTTTGGTTATCCCACTGCCCACTGAAGAGGCTAAAGACTCCAATTGGCAGGTGACTGGTTGACTTTATATGTTATTACTGTTCATCAATATGATTATGCACAGCAATTTGTAATTTAGCAAGAGTACAAGCTGTTTTAGATGTACCTTGATGTGAAAATATGCATAATTTACCTTGTTAATAGAGAAGCAAAAGGTTTTTTCTCCTAGTCTTGTTGACCTTCAAGCTTTCTATATTAGATGAAAACAAAAACTTGGTGGTTTTCAAGTTAAGCTAACCTAAAAAGTAGATTTAGAAATGTCTTGAAAATAGACCCATCTTTAGTATTTTCATTTTAAAAAGAACATGTATCTGAATTCAGTTTCCCTGATAAATGTAATTTAGTTGTAATTTACCATCATAGAAGCAGTGTCCTAAGGCCATAGGATTACGTGGATTTTTCCATATAAGGTCAAAGACACAGGTGTGATCTCTGAGAGGCAAATCCACCATCACATTCCTTCTTCCTTGCTATCAAACTGATTGGATTCAATTTGTTTTATGTATTTTATCTTACAATATTTGTCAAGATTTTCCCATCAAAATACTTTCCACAGTAGTTCAGAATTAATGTATGGGTGATGGTGGGGAACTATGGCCCTTTTACAATCTGTGAACTTCAACTCCCAGAATTCCTGAGCCACATGGCTGGATCTAGTCAAATGAAGTGTATCAGTGTGGATGAGATAATGCTGCTTAAGTATTGTTTTCTTGTAGTTGGGGAGAATTTATGAAACAAAATGTAACACAGCTTTTGAAAGCTGCCTTTTGAATGCCTGATACTGTTGATATAATATGATGGTATCATATTGTCCCTGTCTCTGTTCTCCTCAAAGTTGGACTTAGAAAAGGGGAAGTACTAATAAGCAGATTTTTTTTTCAATGATTTTATTAGAGATTATATTATATAGGTAAAACTTATACAACTATACAATTAACAAAATAGATACATTAAAGAAAAATAAATAAAAAATAAGGCGAAGAAGAGAATTAACAGAAGAAAAAGGTAAAAATAAAAAAAAATCCTCCCCTTCATCCCCAGCAAGTATAATCAACATATCTACTTACCACTATCTCTTAAAATCAAACATCTCTTCATTCTATAACTTTCCCAAATAGCAATAACAATAGCACTTAGACTTATATACCGCTTCATAGTGCTTTACAGCCCTCTCTAAGCGGTTTACAGAGTTCAGCATATTCCCCACAACAATCTGGGTCCTTATTTTACCCACCTCGGAAGGATGGAAGGCTGAGTCAACCTTGAGCCTGGTGAGATTTGAACAGCTGAACTGCTGAACTAGCAGTAGCCTGCAGTGCTGCATTTAACCACTGCGCCATCTCGGCTCTTAGTATAATACTCGGCTTATATACTCGGCTCCCCAGTATAAACCCATCTTTAAAACCTCATCCCTCACTATTTAAACAGCAAAAGTACAGCAGGGGTAATCAGAAATGATAACATAAGTATCATAAATTATCTGTTGCACCCAGATTGAAACCATCCTTTCTCTTTAAATAAATCCCATTTCTCTTGAAATAATAAAAATTCAATCCCACTCAAAAATAATTAAGCATCACCAGAAATAGCCATCATAATCCAGTCCTAATCAAGAAGCTATTCAACATTCCCCAAAATAATCTTTTAACCTTAGTCAAATAAATTAATTTTATATACTTTCTGTGGACAGTCTTTTAAAATCCTCAAAGAAAGTTCTAGCATCTGTCTTCTCATACGCTCCTCCTCTCTGAGTCCTTTTCTTCATTTTTATCAAGCCTTCTTTGTACTTCCAATGTAGCAACCCCAGCAAACCCCTCTTGTAAATTCAGTATAAGGGAATAATCCAAATCACTCATCTGGTTTATTATTTGTGTTTCTTTTTCAATTTTGAATAATCATCTTTCATTTGTAAATCCATTGTTTCCATCTCTTACAAACTCTGATTTTTACCGTATTTTTCAGAGTATAAGACGCACCTTTTTACCCCCCAAAAGAGGGTGAAAACTTGGGTGCGTCTTATACACCGGATGTAGCCCCAGCCAGCCACCCCCACCCTTTGGCCTCAGCCTCCCAGCAATTTACCTCCTTGCAGCAAACAGAACAGAGCCTGTTAAGCCAAGCAACTGATTATCAGCTTCCCAACTCTCAGCTGAGAGGCTGGCCACGTGCTAAAATGAAAGTGAAACTAAAGCTAAAGCTGCAAGGAGGCAAATTGCTGGGAGGGCAGAGGCAGAGTTTTATTTTCTTGTGCTAAGCAGTTGCTGAAACTGGATGCAAGGAGGTAAGTCAGTAACTATAAATGTCTGTAGAATGTTCAAATTATTAGACTTATTTTTTAAAGACTGCTTTATTCTTCTTCTAGACAACTTAACAAAATGAATAAGCTTTTTAAAATAAATGCTTGCTTTGAAGAGGCCCAGTGCTTTTGTATCTTCTTTTAAATAGCAGAGAATAATGTATACTTCCAGAAAGCCACGTCAATTTTAACAGCATCTGTACAAGTATAGTTTTAGTACAGTTTTAGTATTAAGATAAGGCAACTGAGTCATGACTTAGTCATGTTTGGAGTAGATCTATTTAAATAATTGGGAGGAGTTAGTGTGACTATATTTAAGAAAACTTTCTGGCATTAATATTCTGCCATAATGTACATTTCTCCAATTCTTTGCTATTTCTATGGGTCAGGCACACATGCACAGAAATACACAGCAAACAGTGTATATCATCTGTGCTGTTTGCTGGGAGGCAAATTGCTGGGAGGCAGAGGCAGAATTTTTTCCCCTTGTTTTCCTCCCCCAAAACTAAGGTGCGTCTTATACTCCAAAAAATATGATAATTCCATCTATAAATAAATTTCAGTTTTATTCAGTGGGGCTTAATAGCAATAGCACTTAGACATATACTCCTTCATAGTGGTTTTACAGCCCTCTCTAATCAGTTTACAGAGTCAGCATATTGCCCCCAACAATCTGGGTCCTCATTTTACCCACCTCGGAAGGATGGAAGGCTGAGTCAACCTTGAGCCGGTGAGATTTGAACTGACTGATTTCAGCAGTCAGCTGAAGTAGCCTGCAGTACTGCAGTCTAACCACTGTGCCACCTTGGCTCTTAATCCTCTGCTATTACAACAGTGCTGCTAATTTATTTTATTTTATGTATTTATTTTGTCAAGCATGTATTTGAATATAGACAAAGTATAAACATTAATATGAATATATAAAAGTACAAGCATGGTTTTGAGTACATGGTATTTTTACGAAATACATGGGGACTTTAGGACAGCGACAATAGGCTTGCTAGTGCGCTTATGCACGCCCCCTTACAGACCTCTTAGGAATGGGGTAAGGTCAACGGTAGACAGTTTGAGGTTAAAGTTTCGGGGGTTTGGGGAAGAAACTACAGAGTCAGGTAATGTATTCCAGGCACTGACCATTCTGTTGCTGAAGTTGAATTTTTTGCGATCAAGTTTGGAGCAGTTTACATTAAGTTTGTATCTATTGCAAGATCGTGTAGTGTTACGGTTGAAGCTGAAGTAGTTATTGACAGGTAGGACATTGTAGCATATAATTTTGTGTGCTACACTTAGGTCAAAGGCGGCGTAGTTCTAAATTTTCTAGGCCCAAAATTTCAAGTCTAGTGGCATAAGGTATTCTGTTGCGAACGGAGGAGTGTAGTACTCGTCTCGTGAAATATCTCTGGACATTCTCAATTGTATTAATGTCCAATATGTAGTGTGGGTTCCAGATGGATGAGCTGTGTTCGAGAATTGGTCTAGCAAATGTTTTGTATGCTCTAGTTAGAAGTACAATATTACCAGAGAAGAAGCTACGCAGGATTAGGTTGACCACTATTAATGCTTTCTTAGCAATGCTGTTGCAGTTGGCTCTGGCACTTAGATCATTGGAGATGAGTACTCCAAGTTCCTTTACTGAGTGATGATCGTCAGCAAGGTCATGATCATCTAGTTTGTATTTTGTGTTCTGATTATTTTTGCTAATGTGTAAGGCTGAGCATTTGTTGATTGATATTTGAAGTTGCCACTTGTTTGACCATTCTGATACATAGTCAAGGCCTTTTTGAAGGGTAATAGTGTTGTTGGTGATGTTGAATAGTTTTACATCATCTGCGAAGAGGACGCAGTTGCTTTTTATATTATCACAAAGGTCATTTATGTAAAGAATAAAGAGAGTTGGTCCTAAAACGCTACCTTGGGAAATACCGCTGTTAACAGGTACAGGGTTTGATGAAGCGTTACCTATTTTGACCACTTGTTGCCTGTTTGACAGAAACGCTGTAATCCATTGGTGCAGGGGTCCAGAAATGTCATAGGATTTAATTTTTAGTAGTAGTTTGTTGTGTACCACTGAGTCAAAGGCTTTGCAGAAGTCTATGTAAATTGCGTCTATTGCTTTGCCCTGATCGAGTTGTGTAGTCCTTATGTTTTTACAGTGTAGGAATTGTAGGTTGCAGGATATTTTTTTTCTGAAACCAAATTGTTTGTGAGAGAGTAGGTTGTTTGTCTCTAGGTAGAGGGTAATGGATTGGTTAATGATTGATTCCATGACTTTGCAGGTGACACAACATAAAGAGATTGGTCTGTAATTTTCAACTAGGCTGGGGTCTCCCTTTTTGAAGATAGGGATGATCGTGGCTAGTGACCATAGGTTGGGTAGGGAGCTGGTCCTGAAAGATATTTCAAAAATTATGCTCAGTGGTTCTGCTAGGGAAGTGGAAAGTTTTTTTTAAAGAAGTAAGCACATAGTCCATCTGGTCCAATGGATAAAGATGGTTTTAGATTGCGTAGTGCCTTTCCAACATTGTCTTCTGTGAAATCTGTGTGTATTAAATCATTGTAATTGTTTGTGGTTCTCCTTGGAACAATGCAGCCCTCCTTGGCTCTTGGATCTTGTTGGTCCTTCCACGTGATGTCTGGGGGCTTCTTTCCGAGCCGCTAGTAGCTGGAACAACGCTGGGATGTCACCCACAGTTTCTGGGTTGCGACAAGGCAAGACTCCTCCCAGTTAGCACGCTGAAACAGCTTGAACAAGATGGAACACGCTGAGATATTCTGGAGCACGTTGAAAATCTCTGTATCGTGCTCCGATGGGACACATAGAAACAGGCTTTGAAACGGGCGCTCCACCGATCTTTGTTGAGGCCACGCACACACACACACAGAGGATCAGGCTACATGGGGCTCGGTCAGGTCAGACGATCTCAATCACACCGGACCAGATGATCGCGGTTGCCACTGCCCCACCAGTCACGGTCATCGAGCGGTCCCCTCCGAGTGGTCTCTTCTGAGCCACACAGCGATTCCCTCTGCGCTCCGAGCTTTGCGAGTTTCTCCTGAGGCTTGGTTGCGTGGGGGGTCCGCTTGTCCTAGCCCTTAGATGTTGATATTTGTAATCTAGGAGCCAATTTGTGTCTGTTATCTTCTTTTGGTAGCTTCTGCCCTATCTCTAACACTAGGTTTTTTATGTCTTTTCCCTACTTTTAGTCAAAATCTTCATGTTACCATGAGTGAAATGGCATTTCTTTTAAAGTAGACTTCTGGTGCCCTCTAATGTCTAATCTTCAAAGTTTTTTGAATCAGTACAGATTATAAACAGAACATTTTTTCCCCCAAGGGAGAGAATCCTTTCAATCAACGTCCAAATCTTAAATCTATCTCTGCCCCTAATCTGTTTGAAACTTTCCAAAACCAAGGATAATTATCCTCTTGCTGTATATTCCAGAAAATACAGATCTTTACACTTGTAGTTAAACTGCTTTTTTAAAGGATTGAAGGACACTCACCCAGCAATTTTCATAAAATTTGCCAGTCTGAAGGTTCTTAATCTTTAAAGAAAGCCAAAGAATAAAAAAAAATGAATAAAATTCAAAGTGATTAAGAGACAAGCCAGTTGAATTTAAAGCCCCATATAGGCAACATTAGTGGCTGTAAACACAATGTAATGTTGTGACTCCCAGCTGATAACAGGCCTACTGCAAAAACACAGTTTATTAACCCTGCCATCCGCTCACACAAAAAAAAGCAGCCAAACAGAGCACATATGGGTGATCAGATTATCTCTCTTTAACTCCAGAGAGATTTCAGCTGCCCCTGTTCCTGTTTATCACTGACTGGAAATTTAAGCCTGCATTCTTCAGTCCTTCAAAAATCACTAATATTCTTACTTCCCTCCCTGCTGAAACTCTATAAACAGACCAGAATTGCCTTTGTTGGCAGTGGGAGACTGTCTTTTTGCTTTAGTAATAAAAGTTACAGGGCCAGAAAACCTTTTTCACAGTTAAAAGGAACAAAGGAATCTCCATGACAGCAAGACTCACTACTTGGACTGATTTTTGGCTCTGTTACCCTCAAAGGTAGTGGCATCAAAGAGAGACATGTGAAAGCAGGCATTGACAGAAACTTGATGTTATTCAAACAGTTGTTTGCAAAATTAATTTTAAAACAACTTAATATAGCTACTTGAAGGACATGGAAATGAAAATGGAATTCCTGCTTTGGGGAACAGTGCCAACCCAGATTAGTAAGAGACAGTTTGGCAAGCTGCCTATTTGAGGCTTGTCAGTGTGAAGCTGTTATCTTAATGCTTTTTAGTATGCTTGTGATTAACTTTTTAAATATTTCATGAATGCTTAAGAACTCTCTTTCAATAGTAAATCTGTGCTTTTTAAATAAATCTTATTGGATTGGACCCAGTGAATGTTGGTGTGTGTGTGTGAGAGAGAGCAAGTAGCAGTAATTAGCATATGCCGGTGGAAACGCTAGTTGAAAAATTCATAAAAGGTGTAATAGGTTTTCTAGCCATTCTTCCTTTCTCTTCAGCAAAACTGAAGAAGTATTGTTTTGTTTTTCCAAGTTCATTGCACTAGTATGAAATGTAAAATGAGAGAGAGAGAGAGAGAGAGAGAGAGAGAGAGAGAGAGAGAGAGAGAGAGAGAGAGAGAGAGAGAATGTACATGTACTGTATATATGTATACATATATTTTTAGAGAACTACCTATTGCATCAGCAGACTGTGTGTATCCAACAGAGTCGAAATAGATTGGGTTAGTAATTAGTTCAAGTTTCTTGAGTCACTGGTGGAAGAATAGAAATCAGCATCAAAAGGAGAAGTACACATCAGAATTGGCAGAGCCACTGCTTTTCTTTGAATTGTTAATGTGGTGCCTCATTTCACTGAAAACGAAGATGCAGATCTTGCAGGCACTGTCCTGCTGGTCTTGCTCAAATCTTACAGATTTGAGATATGGGCATGCTTAAATGCAGGCCTGAACAAGCTTGATGGTTTCCTAATGTGACACCAGCAACATCCTCTGGAATCTCCCTCCACAACTGTCTGAAGATATTGTAAGAATGAGATTCAGTAAATAACCTACAAGAGAGGTTGAAATACAAACATGCAGATTAAGATGGTTTGGACATGTATGCAGAATGGAAGAACATCACCTTCACAGACCACTGTGGAAAAAGTAATCCACACAGGGTAAATTTCAATGAACAGCACCAACAAAAATATGGCCAAAGCAAATTGAA
The DNA here is from genome assembly GCA_023053685.1 of Diadophis punctatus similis. Taxonomy (NCBI): domain Eukaryota; kingdom Metazoa; phylum Chordata; class Lepidosauria; order Squamata; family Dipsadidae; genus Diadophis; species Diadophis punctatus. The sequence goes on from JALIGW010000003.1 coordinate 147,611,776, forward strand.
GATGGACTGAAAAAAAACCAAGACTCAACTTAAATGATACAAAATAAGCCGCCCACAATTGGAAAACATGCAAAACCAATGTAACAGCAACATACTGACTCTGAGGTTAACATTGACCAGATGCTCAGTAAAGAAATGAAAATCAAACCTAAAATTTGTGATGGCTATTTACAACCTAAAGGATATATTGATAGTCTAGAGACTCTAGACTTTATGACTGATAGCATAAGAATGAATTTGGCAAGAGTCTTTAGAACAGATTTCCATTTATTGAATGAAAGATGTCAGTATTGTCTGCCAGTTCTATATTGGGATTAACACAATTTTAGAGGCCACTGAGAAGGTAGTGTGAAGATTAATATAATTTTAGGTGCTACTACAGTGCTAATGTAAAGAGCCGCATTGGTGCAGTGGTTAGAATGCAGTACTGCAGGTTACTTCTGCTGACTGCCGGCTGCCAGCAGTTCGGCACTTCCATTCTCACCAGGCTCAAGGTTGACTCATCCTTCCATCCTTCCGAGGTGGGTAAAATGAGGACCCAGATTGTTGGGGACAAGATGCTAACTCTGTAAACAGCTTAGAGAGGGCTGTAAAGCACTGTGAAGCGGTATATAATTTTAAGTGTTATTGCTATTGCTAAAGATACTATTGCCACTTAACACAGATGCAACTCTGGCAACCTATATTAAACATGTTAGTGTTACAACTGAAATCACATAGGATTTTCTCAAATGAGGGTAAGAGAACTGAAAAATGAGCCCCAGCCATATTTTTTTCAGTTCAGTTCTTTTAAAAGCTAAAAAAAATTGGATGTTGACTATCCTGAAGCAACCAACCTGAGGTTCCCATCCAGATTTCTGATATCTGACTCATTTTTAAGCTGTTCTGTAATGTAAGAAACTTTATAGAATTCTAGGATGCTGTAATCATTTCATTTTGTACTAATACATTTTGCAGCACCGTGTTCACACTTCTGCCAAACATACACAGTCAATCCCAAATTTGCTGAAGTCTTCAATTGCAATTAAGCATTCACCTAGCAATTAAATTTGCTATTTCAAATGGAAAATAACCAGCTATTAATGTACTATTCACCTGGAAAGATGTTGATAGAATTTCTGAGTTTTTAAACAAATGGTATCAATCCAGTAGTGTAAGATGATTTTGCAAGAAGCCAATTGGTTTAAGCATGTTTTTGTGACTGAGTCTGACGCTAAACAATTCCTCTCATCTGACTGACTGAGTCTGACGCTAAACAATTCCTCTCATCACTTTTCAAAGGATGCACCAAATTCTGTAAAAGTCACAGTTGCAACCTTTCAAATAGGGAGTCAATTGTTTTCATCCCATATCATTCAGAACTACATATAATCCAATTTCTCAATCATGAAATGAGTGTCCCCATTTCAGTTTCTCTGAATCCTGTAAGGGGCCCAGAGTGGGAGAATATATGGTGGTTTGGGGAGGGCAGGACACACATTACATGCAAGTAATCCATGATTGAGAATTGGCCTAATGCCTAATATTTTAATGCAATGATTATTTAAATTATATATCTTATTTTAATGTTTGAAGCACTAGAAAGAACAACATCTGTGTGGTGAACACTGCAAAAATAAAATATTATTATAAAGAAGAGCAGATTGAGTAGTGCATAAGATTAAGATTCATTGTGTTATTATCAGAACAATTAATTTACAAGGGTGGTTATTTGGTGGGTTAGTATTTTCTTCTCTTACAAACAATATTTTTTGAAGTCAGTAATCACCACATTTAGTTCCAGTTCAGCGGATCACAAATGTTATATAGTTTCAAGGTGCTTGATATCATTTCACACACATGATTATGACTCCAGTGGTTTTAATATACCTTTGAGACTATAAACTATTAGGCATAAAAATCTAAAATTGGACTCAGTTGAGTCAAGTATTTTTAAAAATTGACTCAATGTGATGATTATTCCTAGCATCTGCAAAGCTGTCATGCTTGATTTGGTCAGTACATCTTGCTTGGATAGTCTGCACTTGAATTCCCATTTTCTGTGGTAGAATTAAAGCACACATGCCCGGATAATCAAGCAAATACTTTTTTTTTTAGGCTCATTTGAAACAAAAAGTAGTGACAAATATTTTGTATTAGTAAAGATTGACAGGGGAAAACAAAGGACTTCCATAAATATGTGTTTATAAATTCCTTTTTTTCAACATCTTGAAAAGTTTTAATAATCAATTGTGGCCACTGAATTCACCAATCCTTTTTGGGGTAAGGTCTGCTAAAGTTAAGTTATAAATATTTTGTGAAGAAAAATAAAGAGTGTAGGGAAGAATAGGATAAGGAGAACCAAAAATAGTGTTTAAATTATTAGTTAAATCTTCCAGATTATAACAGATGTTAAAGTTTGTTTGAATTCTGCAATTACAATTGTACCACAATTAAGAGCTTGGAAGTTAGTTTTCAAAAAAATGAAGATCCACAAGGAGATTCCCCCCCCCCCCCCATAAGCTATAAATTGCATTTTGCCTGCACTTTCATGGATTTACAATTTACGGATTCTGGCTGATATTTGCTGTGAGAAGAAAAATGTGAGAGTTGCCTAATTTGACATCAGATTATTAACAATCAGAAGCACAGTTTTCTACTTAAGAAGTACACTTACAAAGTACAGGTAGACTTAACAACTGTTAAGCAGCTGTTTAGCAACCATTCAAAGTTACAGTGGCACTGAAAAAAGTAACTTTACAACCAGTCCTCACATTTACAACTGTCATAATCTCCCACGACCACCTAATTCCCATTTGCATGTTTCACAACTGGCCTCTGACAGACAGAGTCAGTGGAGAAGCCGGCAGTAAAATCACAAGTCGTGATGTTTCGTTTAATGACTCATGTAATGATCAAATGGGAAGTGGCGTAAGTCAGATGTAATCATGGGATGTTTTGCTTAGTGTTCCGTGTTGCTTAGTAACAGAGGTGCCGATCCCAGTTGTAGTCACTAAGTGAGGACTGCCTGTAAACACAATCCTCAAAATCGAAAAAAAGGACGGGAGGAGGAAATTTCCTTTGTGGTACCCTATCTTTGAGACATAGGATAAGAATCTATAATGTAAGGAAAATAACATTTTCACTACTTTCCTCCCTCCCTCCCTCCCTCCCTCCCTCCCTCCCTCCTTCCTTCCTTCCTTCCTTCCTTCCTTCCTTCCTTCCTTCCTTCCTTCCTTCCTTCCTTCCAGGGGCCTTGTGTCCATGATGAAGCAACTGGTCTAGCTCTGTCTGGAAAACCTGCGCTGCAGGCCTTGCTCTATCATTGCCACTTCTATGAGCATTTGAATGAGATGGTGAACGTATGCTACCTGGGTCGGTATACATTTGATGTGGATTTTTCCTTGGGAGATCAGCTGGTATCAACAAAGAATGGCATGAATGGTAAGTGATATTTCCAAGAATTCGTGTAGTGTGAATCTCACTTCTCTTTTCCATGTTCTCAATAATTTCTTCTCATGATTGCAATTTTAATTATGTGACAATCAAAAGTATTGTCCTCTGTGAATATGTAACACTACAATACTTGTGCATTTCTAAAGTAAACAAAACCTTGCTCTTTAATTTAATTCAGTGTTCGGGGTGCACTTAGGTTAAAAAATGTGTTTGTAGTTGGAGGTAGAAAAGGAAGGTTTTTTTTAAAGTAAAGGTTATTTATTCTTTCTCATTATGAAAAAGAATGGTTTACTGTGTGGAATTTCTAAAATGTATATATTAATTAAAACCTTAAGGAGAATACATCCGTAATGTAAAGAAAGGAAGAGGCTGGAAAAAACCGGCAAGATACTGCCTACAAGAAATAGACTGGCAGTTTATTTCTCTTTGTGACTGTGTTAATGATGTCCTGTGAGGAATTCCATACTGGGTTTATGAAATACTTTTTCATTTCATGAGAATTGTTGGCAGCACTCCATAGTGCGCAAGGGCCACTTCATATGTATTCTTTGAAGGGAACGTAGTGGAAACTATCAATTCTCAGTGCATTACGGAGATTTGTTTGGCAGACAATTAGGTTGGATACACGAAGTAAACAGTTGGTGGCTTATTGCTGTCTCTTGTATAAAATGATAGGGAACTTGTTGTGGCTGTGTTCTTTGCAATCAGCTTCCCCCTCTTCTCCATCCTGCTAAATCAAGTGTACCTTCACCTTAAGTCTATTCACTGTTGGGTAAATCAATATCTCGGAGCGTGAGATTATACACAACAGTTTGTCATCAATTTTATGGCATAAAATGCTTATTAGTGAAGATTAATTACCATGTCCCACACTTCAGCTTCACAATTCAAGGTGTAGAATATGCAAACTATTGGGAAAAAATTGAAAACATTTATATATTTATAAAGAAAAACCTTTCTAAGCATTTCACACAGTTGACTTTTGCTTACTGGATAATGAAAGGGGCCGTTTAAAGGTTAAAAATAATTAGGTAGGAAGGTCTAGTTAGGTCAGTTATGTTTTCTTAGTGTTATTAACCAAACCACAAACTGTGGTTGCCTGGATGAGGCTTATGGATGACCAAGTTATTCTTTGATATCTTGGACACCACAGCTCACTATCTACCGCAGCGGTGAGTAACTATGGCCTCTTTATGACTTGTGAACTTCAACTCTCAGAATTCCTGAGCCAGCCATGGTGGCTCAGGGATTCTGGGAGTTGAAGTCCAAGTCATAAAAGGGCCATTGCTGCCCACCCCTGATCTACAGGGAAGAGTAAACCTATGCCCAGATTTACTCTTGCTTTTGAAATTATGGAGGAAGTATGGCTCATCTTGAAATGACATGAAATGCTTCAACAGGATGAAAATGTATTGGTGGAAAGAGTAAACTTTTATAAGCATGGATTTCCTCTGTCTCCTTTTTCCAGACTTTGAAGATTCTCTTTCTGCTTGGAGACTCCAGAATGGTGGGAACCAATCTCCAAGTAATCAGTCAACTACTGATACTTGGGTGAGTTGAACATACTGTGAAATAGAATAGTCTGGAGAACTAGGATTCTGTTATACAACTGTGTTTCTTCTTGAGTTACTTAATGCAGTTTAATATTTTTTTCTGTTTTTTAATTCCTCTTTTACTCACATTCAGAACCTTTCACCTTCCAACAAACAATGTTAAAAATACTTGTGGATGTTTTCAGTGTGGAAGGCATCCAGTAATTTTTGTTAGGAAAAGTAAAAAAATACTTTCATTTCCAAAAACGGAGCTCTATCTAAAACAATGTTACTGCATGCCACAGTATTTTCTGGTATGAGAACTGTTTCAGAGGTGGGTTCCTGCCTGTTTTTGCCGGTGCGGTTAATAGCTGTTGTTCGGCGCAGAGCCGAAGACGCTGCTGCCGTTCGCAGCGCGGGAGCTTTCCCCGGGCGCTTTCCCCGCCCACATGGATGCCGCCAATTGCGTTCTTTTGCCCTCTGCGCATGCGGAACGCTTTGCGCATGCGCAGAGGGCAAAAGAACGCAATTGGCGGCATCCATGTGGGCGGGAAAAGCGCCCGGGGAAAGCTCCCGCGCCACGAACGGCAGCAGCGTCTTCGGCTCTGCGCCGAACAACAGCTATTAACCGCACCGGCAGGATCCCACCTCTGAACTGTTTCTACTAATAATTTCTAGAATTGTTTCTATATCTGACATTAGACAAATTAGCATTAGCTATTGATGGTAGGGCAAACCAAGTTTTTTTCTTCTCCCAAGAAAATTGACTTGTGTGGGTAATTATTTTATATTAAGTAAGTCTGTAGTCTTAAGGTGACCAGTGACAATTAGTTTATTCCCATTGCATTTCTTTCAAGAACAAGCCATTAACACAAAATCAATATTCAAACTGTCTTGTGCTTTACTTTGCTCCTGGACCTTGGGATTGAAAAACATGGACCCTCTCCTGAACGGACTGGTTTCCATCTGTCCTTTGTTTTTGCAATGACTAAATTTTCTATCATACTATGTGTCACCAACTATGTGAGAACTAACTCCCACACTAGCTAGTGAGTGTTCTTGAATCACAGAGGTTAATGAAAATTCCTTGCCTGTGGCTTTTAACCTTTTCCAATGAATTTTAATTGTTTGGTATTCTTGTGAGCTCTCCTAAGTGGTAGGACGAAGCCTGATCGGTAGGTTCTCTGAAATAACCTTGCCATGTTCTCTGGAACAGAAATGTGCCTGTGGCCACCAGGGTGCACCCACATCTTTGCGTTTGACTAGCTCTGTGCTGGAGTCTTTAATTTCATCGTTGTCATCATCATCGCTGAGAAGTTCGTGGGCTGAAAAGCAAAGCAAAAAAAAAAGCTGTAGCATCTTTTGTTATTTATAGTATGATGCTTCTGGGCCCTCCATAGGCTGCTCAGATAATAGAAATGAAAACATCTTATTTCCCATGTGTAACAAAATGGGAAAGGAAAGGCTTTAAATGGCATAGTGCTTAATGGGCACAAGTTATTAATTAAATTGAAAGTGCCTTAAATGACTCTCTTGTTCCTTGTTGCACACTTAGCAAAGAGGAGGGGGCATTTGGGTTGCATTGTGTTATAAAGGAATTCCCATCCACTCTGTAAGGCTCTAGAAATACAGTCATGCTTAAATTAGAGGTTTTATTACAAATCCTTATTCCTAGTTCTATGAAGGAGACTCAGTTTAAATGTCAATAGAACTGTTTGAGTTTGGTCTCTATGATGACCCTGGATATGAGTCTCAATGTCCCATGTGTTAGATGAAGTTTTTATTGGTCAATTATACTAAGATTACATGGCCCAACACCATGGTCATGTATAGTCGCCATCTGTTTCTAAATACAGTTCAATATGGTGATTATGACATATAGAGGCTTATAGGCTATTTGAAAGAGTCAGTTTGGTATAGTGTTTAATTTACTAGGAGGCCATTAATTCTAGTCCTGCCTTAGGCATGAAGTCATCAAGGTGAATTGAAGCGAGTATGTCTTTTTCAGACCTAGGAAGAAGAACACAGTAGCAAATCACTTCTAAAAAATCTCGCCAAGAAACTGCAGGGCATTCCCCAGGAATCAACCTGACCCAAAGGCACGTGTGTTCACATAACACACTGCACACGCACATCACACACAATATTTGAAGCATCGTATTTCCTGGAATGGTCTTCAGGAAATACCTTCCCCTTTGCCTCCTTAGCATGCCAAATGTATCAAATGTATTTGGTGGGAACGGGAAGGTGGCAGTGGAGAAGGAGATGGCAGGATTTTTTTCCCCTCAATGTCTGTTCTCAGAGTTTCAAACTCATTGTTAAGAGAGGCAAGACTTTCCTGCTTTACTTTTCTCCCTACAAGTAAAGACAATATTTTACTACAGAAATGTTGTTGAGATCAGATGAAGAGAGTTGGAAGGGACCTTGGAGGTCATCTAGTCCAACCCCCCACCCAAGCAGGAGACCCTACACCAGTGATGGCGAAACTTTTTTCCCTCGGGTGCCGAAAACGCGTGCGCGCGCGCTGTCACGCACGTGTGAGTGCCCACACCCATAATTCAATGCCTGGGGAGGGTGAAAACGGCCTCTCCCTCCCCCGCAGAGGCCCTCTGGAGGCCAGAAATGGCCCATTTCCCGACTTCCGGTGGGCCTGGTAGGCCCGTTTTTCGCCCTCCCCCAGGCTCCAGAGGCTTCCCTGGAGCCTGGGGAGGGCGAAAACACCCCCTCGGAGGCCCTCTGGAAACCTAAAATGCCCTCACAGAGCCTCCACACGAGCCAAAAATCAGCTGGCCGGCATGCACAGGCATGCTGGAGTTGAGCTAGGGCAACGGCTCGTGTGCCGGCAGATATGGCTCCGCGTGCCACCTGTGGCACGCGTGCCACAGGTTCGCCATCACTGCCCTACACCATTTCTGACAGATGGCAGTCCAGTCTCTTCTTGAAAGCTTCCAGTGATGAAATAACAGAATTGGAAGGGACCTTGTAGGTCATCTAGTCCAACCCCCCCCCCCGCCCCAGCAGGAGACCCTACACCATTTCTGACAAATGGCAGTCCAGTCTCTTGTTGAAAGCCTCCAGGGATGAAGCTTCCACAACTTCCAAAGGCAACTTCTGTTCCACTGGTTGACTGCTGATTTACTTGACTGAATCCCATGCAATTTTCTTTCTTTGTTTACTCCATGCTTTGAATTCCTTTACAGTAGTCTGAATTTATTTGACTGTCGTCCCAATTTTAGCATTTTGTATTGCCGCTAGGCACTGTGAGCACCATTTGGGCGAAAAGATGGGGTATCTCAGCTAAAGAACAAACAAAAATGCATATTAAATAAAGCTGTCATCTTGGTTCTTTTTAGATAACTTCAGCATCGCCATCTCCAGGATGTGCTATGGATGTAGAAGCACCCTCTTCACCAGCTGTTAGTCTTATTCACAATGCATCATTGAATCGACTCGTAACTCAAGGTTGGATACTCTTGAGAACTATATTAAATAACTTCATTTCTTAGCCATACTACGTACACAGTGCATGCTAGAAATTTTGGAATGGGTTGTCCAAACAGCAGCCATCCCCTGATTTTTGAAATTCTCAGGTGATCAAGGCATAGGGTGGGAAAACAGAAAGGTTAGCTCTGCACACCTTTCAGATATCAGCAGCTCTGTTTTGAAATAGAATATGTTTTACCATTTTAAATATTCCAAATCGACAAAACTCTCTTTGGCCCTGTATTGCCCTAGTCCTATGATTCTTACTGGACTGTTGTGTATTGTTCTGTTTATCCTAATAGAGGAATGTTCAGTTTAAGAAACAGCAACCAGTGGGTTGGGTTTTTATGGAAACAATTGGCACAAGAGTTGTTTTGAAGCTTCATGTAGCTTAATAGATTTGATTGATTCTCTGTGGTTCACGTCAGAGTGAGGAATATATCTCAAGAGTTTCATGTGAATCCACATTTCATGTAGCTTTATTTCTTTTGGATGTTGTGTTCTAGGTCAGAGTGACACAACCACAACAGCATCTTCAAGTCCACATGTTTCCCCAGAGTCTGTCAGTAGACCTAATCAGTGTATGGTAGTCACACCTCCTCTCCTTTCAGCTGTGTGTGGCGTGTTGGACAACCTGCTTGTTGTTACTCCAAAAGAGACTACAATTGCTCTTCGGAGAGCACATACACTACCTGCTCTCAGTAGGTAAGAGATCAATAACTAGAGAGCTTGCAAATAGACTGTGACAAATGATATCCCAAGCTTTGTTATATATATTGATAAACTGTTGAGTGTTCTGAGAATTCAAAAGTAACAAACTTGAAGAATCCCTTCATTCCTGAAAATGGAGCAAATCTAGAACATCTCAAAGGACTGAAATTGATGGGGTTGGGTCCAGTGTGTGTTCAGCCAGAAAGAACTGTTGTGTACACATTGGAGGCTTCTTAATCTGGTCTGGGTGGGAAACAAAATCCATTGAGTTGAAAGCCTAGGAGAAAAAAGGTTAAGGATTTAAGATATATATTTTTTCTCGGATAGATATATTTTGTATTAAATAAATAAATATTATTTATTAAACTTACAGGCTGCCTGAACAGCTTTCTCTGTATGACTTCTTGCTTGCTTGCAATAATGAAACTCCTCTAAGCCATGATAAATTCAGTGAAGCTTTTGCAAAACTGATACTTTGGAGGATTGAGATTTATTGTCTATATGGCATGACGTTTGACAGCTTTTAACAATTCCATATTTATTGAATTAGCAGTTGATCAAAATAAAAAGTAACTATTGTTTTAGCTGAGGCTAACTAAAGCACATAATTTTCATCTGTTTTCTGACTTCTTAAAACCTGTATACAAAAAGTAAAACATAGTCTTCTGACTCAGTCATATGCACTAAATTTGTGTCATCCCTAAGTAGTGTACTATATTTTCTAAACTTCTACACTGAGGCAAATGTTTAAAGTGCACATTTGCATATTAAATCTACTTGAGACATTCATTTACTTTATTATCCAATGACAACAAAAGTAAGATTAAAGAAAATAAAAATATATTAACTTTAATAAAAGAGTCATTATACATATATCAAATCAACATCAATAATGTGTTAACATAAATAAAATAGCTGTTAATGTTAAAATTAGTTTTGTTAAAAGTATGAGTTTGGAAGTTCTAAAATTAGCTTTATCAACCATAGAGTCATAAGATAACTAGGTATCTTGATGCAAATAGTTTTGCTATTTTTTGTTAACCAGACTTTGTCTATAACAGTTTACAGTTTGTAACCAAGGAGGCTACTTCCCACTGTTAATTTCAGTAGCCTAACTGCACATAACATGAAACTAAAATTGAACTACTTATGGTTTTAAAATGAAACCATTACTTTTTCTTTCATTGTCAATAGTCTTGGTTTGACATTCTAGAATCAGTTCTAGAATCACTATCCTCTAATGAGGACTAAAGACTAAAACTTTGTGTCCTAACTTAGATAAAAAGGTAGCCCTTCTTAACTACCCTAATTCTAACCTTATATATGGTCCAATGGGCTCCCAAACTTTTAAGTAGAGCCCAGATTGTTGGGTGGGAATGGAAGGAAGGTTTTTTCATTCTTTTCCCTGCATGTTTCTGTGTTGTTGTTGTTTTGTTTTAAGTCCTACAGTATCAGCCCTCTTTATTAATTTTTCCATTAGGCACAAATCTGCCTCCACTTGCTTTTAATTATTTTAACCTAGCATGTTATTTAGAGCTTCTCATATAAAAACCCTATTTGTCTTTAACATTCCCTGAAAGTAATGCTTTTGTACTATTGCTAACATCCTAGACCTAGACAAAAGGAATACCTGGTTATTTTGCTTGGACAGGGAGAGGGAGAATCTCATAAGAGCAAGAGCAAGAGCAGTTAGACTTACCATATTTTTCGGATTATAAGACGCACCGGACCATAAGACGCACCTAGGTTTAGAGGAGGAAAACAAGAAAAAAAATAGTTTTTTGCCTCCGTGCATCCTGTTTTTGCCCTCCCCGGTGTCCAGAAGCACTCTGCAGGCCAAAAATGGGCCTGTTTGTGGCCTCCCAAACCCTCTGTGAGTCCCATTTTTGCCCTCCCCGGCATCCAGAGCACTCTGCAGGCCAAAAATGGGGCCATTTTTGGCCTCCAGAGGCCTCCACAGGTTCCACTTTTGCCCTCCCTGGTGTCTGCAGAGTGTTTCTGGATGCCAGGGAGGGCAAAAACGGGACCCGCGGAGGACTCCGGAGGCCCAAAACGGACCTGTTTTTGGCCGGCAAGACTGCTTCTGGATGCCAGGGAGGGCAAAAATGGGACATGCAGAGGGTTCGGGAGGCCAAAAACAGGCCCGTATTCGCTCTATAAGACACACAGACATTTCCACCCACTTTTTTGGGGGGAGTGCATCTTATAGTCCGAAAAATGCGGTATATATCGCTTTACAGCCCTCTTTAAGGGTTTACAGAGTCAACATATTGCCCCCAACAATCTGGGTCCTCATTTTACCAACCTTGGAAGGATGGAAAGCTGAGTCAAAGCTGAGTCAACCTTGAGCAGCTCAGGATCAATCTCCCGGAATGAGGAGTGAGTTAGCCCTGCAGTACTGCATTCTACCCACTGTGCCACCATGGTTGATGCTTTCTAAGAAGGCATAGAAACTGTATTGGATGTGACTGGACTGATTGTATGCAAACAGACACTGAGTTCAGATAGACAAATAAGTAGTGCGGTATTCCTAAAATGGGAATTAAAACTTCTTATGGACCAGGTAGCCCTTCCTTTGGAGGATCGTGTACGCAGCATTTAGGCCTTTAAAATTAAAGCTGTTCCTTGCTGGCCGATGGTGGGTTTTTTTCAAGTTTTGACTAAGGTACCAGTTATATGTCCTCCATGGAGAAATTAATCTGGTCACAGAATTCCATATCTCTGTCCTTCTGTATCTAGCTAACTACCGTATTTTTCAGAGTATAAGACGCACCAAAGTATAAGACGCACCTTAGTTTTGGGGGAGGAAAACAAGGAAAACAGGCCTCTGCCTCCCAGCAATTTAGCAAACCGCAAACAGCACAGATGATATACACTATTTGCTGTGTATTTCTGTGCATGTGTGCTTGACCCATAGAAATAGCAAAGAATTGGAGAAATGTACATTATGGCAGTATATTAATCCTAGAAAGTTTTCTTAAATGTAATCACACTAACTCCTCCCCATTATTTAAATAGATCTACTCCAAACATGACTAAGTCAGGGTTTAATTCAGCTGCCTTATTGTAATACTAATACTTAATACTAAAACAGGACATTTCAGATTATACTTTTACAGATCTTTAAAATTGATGTGGCTTTCTGGAAGGCTTTCTGCTATTTAAAAGAAGATACAATAGCACTGGGCCTCTTCAGAGCAAGAATTTATTTTAAAAAGCTTCTTCATTTTGTTAAGTTGTCTAGAACAATAATAAAGCAGTCTTTAAAAAATAAGTCTTATAATTTGAACACTCTACAAACATTTAACAAAATAACATATTAACAGAATCTGCCTCTACCTAGGATAGAACTCACAACCTCCTGACTGTGAGGCAAGAGCTCTACCTCTAGACTATAGTAGCTGTAGTATAGAAAGTAAGCTATAGTAGCTTACTTTCTTGCAATTTCAGCAGTGTAACATTGCCAGCAGTTTATCTCACAGCATTTTGTCTCATTACAGCCACCGTAGTTAGTTTCATTTTACCACGTGGCTTGCAAGCCTGTCAGCTGTAGGTCGGGAGGCAGATCATCTCTTCTTATCCTAATCAGGCTTCTGTTTGCTGCAAAGAGGTAAATTGTTGGCAGGCAGAGGCCAAAGGGTGGGGGTGGCTTGGTGGGACTACATTCGGTGTATAAGACGCACCCAAATTTTCACCCTCTTTTATACTCCGAAAAATACGGTATATGAAATGGCCACATCTTTGGAAAATTCAGAAAATGCAATTGCAGTATTCAGGTTGCTTTTTTTTGGTATGCATTTTATAGGCAATAAAACATGAATCTAAGGGCTCCCACACTCAGTTTATATGCAAATCCAGCTCATATCTGCTGCTGGTTCTTACCTGCAGATCCCCAACATCTAAGGCAGTGCATCTGTGAGGATGCCAGTCTCCTCTGAGTCTGATCTGACTGCATGTTATGCGTCCCACATTCTAGCAAAGGGAAACTTGATAGGTTCGTAGCTCATCTGTATATAGCAGCAAGCAGGATGTGGAGCTTCTTCCATAACAACATAAGACTATTGTTTGTTTTATTTGCTTTTTAGGCAGCTAGAGAAAACAACATGATTCCTTCCATATAATTTTAATTGCTTATGCTGCTGTCTGGGTTTATTATTATTTCCTTTTTTGTAGCTTCTGTATTTTAATGCCCTTGTTATATGTACCCTTTTATTGACTGGGGTGAAATCCTGTTGGTTTCTAAATAAATGTATGCTGGTGATTTCCCCTTTATAGTGGAAAAGAAGGAAGGTGCACTCATGTTCATACTAAACAACAACTTGCCTCTTATTAATGCAGGCCACGGTGTGAGTAACCAAGGCCATTTTTTTACGATCTGTGCTGGAGTTCATATTTATTTCTCTTAACATATATGTCTTTGTTTTTGTTAGTCTTGTAAATTCTGCCTTGCTGGAGAGATACATCTTTGAAATGAAAGCTCCTCCGTCTTGGCCATCTCATAAGGAATATTCCAAAATGCAGGTTGGTTGTTGGGTGCTTGGCTCCTGTTCCTTTCTATTGAATGGCTTAATTTGTCTGATGGTTTAACATCTGTTTTTGAATTTAATTAATGGGCACTATATTGTTCGTTTTAATAAAGATGTCAGATTACCCAGACTTTATTGGTGTTTATTCTGAAAGCTGAGCATAATGTCTCCTAAGGGAGAGCTATGGTTCTCTTCTGTTGATGAGAATCTAGGCTGTAGAATATTACTTACGATAGAAATAAAGTTTGACTACTTGCTTGTACCTTGAATGTGTCTCTGCACGTGGAAAGACACATAATTGTGGAGGAGAAAAGTAAGAGTAATGAGAGAAATGTTTCTTCAGAGGAATAAATGCTTCTTCCTTTTACCTGCCCCTTCAGCATACTTCGGTTTTACTGCAATCCAGACAATGTGGCTTTCGACAACCTTAACAAGTTTTCCTTCTGTATTAAAAATGCTGTAGCTCATATAGCTATCAAACTGTTAGTGGCAGATTCCAGAATATAAGAATATTGAGTGACTTTGCCTCCTGGGGAAAAAATGACACACACACACACACACACACACACACACACACACACACACACACAAATAAAGCAGTCTGGTCCATCTGTCAGATATAAAGATACTGCTTGGTCAAGTGCCTGTTTTCTCTTTTACCTGAGTTCTTTTCCTTGCCCTTTCTGTAATATCTATTCAGTTTTGACTCTGTGGGCAGGGACCACCCTACTTTTTGATATATGTGGCATGGTATAGTTTAGAAAAAAGGACATGTTGTTAATGACAACACTATCAATATGCATGTCCTCTAAACCAGGGGTGTCAAACTCGATTTCTTTGGCCACATCAGGGTTGTGTTTTACCTCGGGGGGCCGGGGTGGGAGTGGCCAGCTCAACATCACTTGTGTCGGGGGCTCCTGTGGTGGCCCGAGCGCTCTACCAGCAAAAACGGGCTCCTGAGCTCTGTTTTTGGATGCAAGGGCCTCCTGCAACCCTCTGCCAACAAAAATGGAGCTCGGGAGGGCCGCGTGCAGCTTCCTGAGCTCTGTTTTCACTGGCAGAGGCACCACGGGCCGGTCCTTCACCGTTTCCAGGGTGGCCCCGTGGGCCAGATCTAAGCACCCCTGCTCTTTTAAACCATCTTTTTTCAAGCTGGGCTACTTTAAGATGTGTGGACTACAACTCCCTAAATTCTCCGCTGCTCTAAACCAAACTATCTCCCACCCTTTTCCTTTCCCTTTACCCCTATTCCCAGTCAGACCTATATTTTACTATCCTATACTGATCTCCACCGTAGTGAAGCTTGGTGTCAGTTCAGAAAACAAATGCCCTTTCTCAGAAATACTCGTTCAGCGTGTTCTTTCCTTCACGTTCACCAACAGGATATTTTAGAATTAGAGGCGAAGTAGACCGTGGCAAGCAGCATGGTGCAAGAGATTGATCACTTCCGATTTGATGAAAACATGTCTCTCTTGATTTCTAGCCCGAGGTCATTCCATCGGGTTATTTATCTGAACTATAAGATACTTCAGTCTGCTAGTTTCCTTCTTCCTATAAACCAGGCAGGGATAGAGTTTGGCTCGAGTGGAGTAAAACTCCCTTGAATAAATAAAATCCTTGATATTGGAAGCTGCTGCCATTTAAGCAACCCAAGCCCCAGCGTCTTCTTCCTTGGAATCTTGCGGAACAAATTGGTGTTTTAAAATAGTATGTTCAGGTGCTACATCTGTTTTGCGCAAGATAGAGGTTTAAAACAATACATGGTTAATTTTTATTAGCATTATTACTTACTAAACTTACATTAAATTTGCCCAAGGTGCTACAGCTATGAAGAAAGCAAAAATAATTTCATCTTAGAATTCATGTTTTTTTTTTTGCTGTAGCTGAGAACTAAGGAATTGGGGGGGGGGGGTGAATAGCAAAGTGCAGGAAAGAAAGTGTTTGCCTGCTTAGGGATCTGTGTGCCTTAACATCTCGCTCCATCAATTATTCAGGACCTGCAGTGCCTTAGTTGATTGCTGTGTAGTTGTAAAACTCAGGTAACTGAATTACGCTGTGTAACTGAATACAGAGAAGTGACATCAAAGCTCCTTTGATCTCCCTTCCCCATGTGAACCTTCTTGTGAATGGAAAGGAAGATAAAGTGTGAGCAAGATCAATAATATGCTCAATGAGCTTTAGCGTTTTCTTTTTGGAAAGAAGATGTGTCCTTTTCCCTAGGTCTCTATTAAATCTGGTTCAAAGTGTGCCCACTTGCAAGACTTTGGATACATGACATGTAAGCAACAGCTACACCATAAAAATACTGAAATAATTTATTCCCCCACCCCCAAGGCAAAAGCCTCTGTTTTTCATGGTCTTTACAAGTGGCACAGCTTTATTCTCATGAGGGCAGGCATCAGGAAACAGGTGGAAAATGTTCCAATTTCCTTGGCAATCAGATCATTCCTGCCTCTTCCACTTCCTCAGTTGCTGAACAAAGTGAGGCAGAATATCTGCATATCCAGGCACCCCTCCCAGGCAAGCAGAACAAGTTCTGATAACTTTTTCAGGCAGTAGCACACAGGTTTGCCAGCACTGTAAGGCAGGTACAAAGAATCATTTTAAATGGCTAAAGCCATTGTGACAATCCTGAAATTGCCTTTTTCAATGTCTTTTGCGCTAACTTTCTACTGTTACATACTGTCTTGAGCACGGGTGTCAAACTCGATCGCCTCACGTGACGTATCAAGACATATCGCAACGTTTTTTGTCTTTGTGGAGCCGGGGTGGGTGTGGCCTGCGCGTGACGCATCTGGCCCATGAGCCACCAGTTTGACACCCCTGGTCTTGAGTATATGTTAAATAATTTATTCTACTTGTTACTTTAATACTCTTGTGCACAGATGAGGGTTGTGTAATGTTGCCCACTCTGATATATCTTGCTTGTATTCTCCTCCTGACTGTCATTCATGTGTGATTAATTGGAGTAATTAGGGGCCAGAATTAGAGAGCCAGGTTGGGGTAACAGTTAAAGCATCAAGCTAGAAACTGGGAGGCCATGTGTTCTAGTTCTGCCTTGGACACATAGCCAGCTGGGTTACTTTGGGCCAGCCACTTTCTTCCAACTCTAGAAAGGAGGCAGTGGCAAACTACTTCTGAAACCCTTGCCAACAAAACTTGTCCAGCAGTTTCCAAGAATCAGACATGACTGAATGGAAGGGGGGAGGGGAAGAATGGGTCAAGAAGCTTGCAGATGTTCTAGTCATAAATTTATCACAGCATTTCCTAGGAAAGCAAGGAGACTTGCCTGTTTGCATCAGATGTCCAGGATTCCTTGGGCATATGCATCCATATTCATAGGGTAGCCTAGTGATGGCGAACCTATGGCACAGGTGCCACAGGTGGCACGCGAAGCCATATCTGCCGGCACGCGAGCCGTTGCCCTAGCTCAGCTCCCATGTGCATGTGTGTGCCCGCCAGCTGATCTTTGGCTCACACGGAGGCTCTGGGAGGGCGATTTCGGCCACCGGAGGGCCTCCAGGGTGGCAGGGGGAGCGTTTTTTTCCCTCCCCAAGCTCCAAGAAAGCCTCTGGAGCCTGGGGAGGGCGAAAAATGGGCCCACCGGGCCCACTGGAAGTCAGGAAATGGGGGAGTGGGGGGGTGTCGTGCACGCATGTGCAGGAGGGTGGGTCAAGTGAGGGGCTTTGAATTATGGGTGTGGGCACACACGCACGTGCAATAGTGCGCACGCGCGCTCTTTTGGCACCCGAGGAAAAAAAGGTTCGCCATCACTGGGGTAGCCAGTTTGAAGATATTGGTTGCTTTGGTTTACATCTTGATCTACCTATGAGATTGTATGCTGTTTGGATTCTCTGATTTGTTGATTATAGAGTGAAAAAGAGGGAGAGATAATAAAAGAAGTCAATTATATTTTAGATGTCTAGTACAAAGGTTCGGCATGCACCAAGCAATTAGGGCCAGAATGAGAGAATCAGCTTTAATAGATGATTTCTGTACAGTTTTTAAATATATGATTTGGAAAAAAATGCTATGACTTTCTACGTGGAATGGATTTTCTATTTGAAAAATGGAAGAAAATGTACCTTTTTGTTCTCAGTGATTAATGACAATTATGAAAATTTTATTCATGCTAATATTTTCAATTTACATAATTCCTTACTAAACAAGCAAACACTTTAATGAAGCAGTAATGCCAGGCTCTAATGCTATCTTCTGTTTAATTGTTTGTTAGTTTAGCAGCACTTCTAGTTAACTTCAATTCAAAATACTGCAAAACTTTCCAAACTTTCCTTTTAGAGGACTTTAATGCGAGTGCCAAGCAAATAGTAGTTCAGTAACTCACATGCACACACCAATATCTGTGTGTATAGAGAAAGAGAGATAAGAAAATTAATGGGAAATATGTTCTTGTGTCAAGGTTTACATGTTGATATTATGTACATTACCAAAGTCTTGAGATAGGACAGTATAAAAGTTGTTTTTATTAGTAAATAAGCAGTCTTAGTGGATTTTAATTCCAAATATATTCTGGATTAGAGGTCTACTTTTTAAAGGTAGAATGCCAGACCTATAGTGCTTTAAGAATTATTTAAAGATGTTTGGATGAGTGGATAAAATACCGTATTTTTCAGAGTATAAGACGCACCTTTTTCCTCCCTAAAAGTGGCTGAAAATTTAGGTGCGTCTTATACTTCGAATGTAGCTTTTTTTTCCAGCCCTAACTAGGTGCTAACAGATCTTCCCAGCTCTTACCTTGCAGGCTTTTTCATTGTTTCTCTCTCCAAAGAATGTTTTTCCAGCCCTAAGTCTTTGCAGAATTTTTTTTCATTGCTCTACTTGCTCCGAGTAAGTTATTTTCTAGCCCTAACCAGGTGCTAATGATCTTCCCAGCTCTTACTGGCTTGCATGCTCTTTCATTGTTACTCTCTCAGAAGAAGGTTTTTTTAAGTCCTAACCAGGGGATAAAATAATGTGCTGAAGCTGACCAGACTAAGGATGCTAGCCAGATGAATACCTGGTAGGCAGATTGTTTTCCCCTATTTTCCTCCCCAAAAACTAAGGTGCGTCTTATACTCCAGTGCGTCTTATACTCCGAAAAATACGGTATATATATCAGGCTAGAAACCAGGTGCCTGGGTTCTAATCCCACCTTAGACATGAAAGCCAGTTGGGTGGTTTTGGGTCAGTCACTCTCAGTCCAATTCACTGTGTAGGGTTGTCTATAGAGATTCTCAATCATTCAGATCATGGTTGTCCCAACTGCTTTTTCAAGAGACAACTGGAATTTCTGGTTTTTCTTTTCTTGGGAGACATTTCGCTTCTCATCCACAGAAGCTTCTTCAGCTCTGACTTCCTACCACCCACTCAGAGATGAAGAAGTTTCTTGGATGAGAAGCAAAATCTTTTCCAAGAAAAGAAAAACCAGAAAGTCCAGTTGCCTCTTGACAAAGCACCTTTGGGACACCTTCTAGGTTGTTGTTGTGGAGGAGATAGAAGGAGGAAGGTATGTTGGATATGTCCGCCGCCTTGACTTATGTGTAAAAATAATAAAAGCACAATAAATATTTTTTAAAAAAATGTTATCCAAATATCAGAATCTAATAATTTTGTGTTTTTTTTAAGCAGATTTTATTTCTACTGGAATTTGTTTCATCATTTTCTCAGCTGCTGAGGTCATGTTTGTTGGTGGACACTCATCTTGTATTGCAGGATGAGTTATTGAAGTCTCTTTTGGAAAAGTTCTTTGTGATTCTTTCCTTTAGTTCCAAGGACAGCATAGGTAAGGAGCAGCCATCTGAAAATTTTGTATAAAAGTTGTATGAGTTGATATCAACGTTTTGTTTTCCACAGTCTGGAAGCAAAGCAAAGTCTGGAAGCAAAGCAAAGTATTATCATAACTCGGTGATACTTGTTGAAGGTTCACTATTTCCAAATAGGAATGGAAAAATTTCTACCTAAAAGATTATCCATATAGACCAGTGATGGCGACCCTTTTTTGGCTCTGTTGTTCAAAACTCTGTGTGTGCATGTGCTAGTGCGCACATGTGTGTCCACATCCCCCGTGAATGCACAAAACCCCACATTGCGCCCCCGTGCATGCATACAACTGACCACATTGCCCTCCCGTGCATGCGCACAGGCCTCACTGAAGCCTCCGGACTCCTGAAGCCTGGGGATGGTGAACAACGGGCCAACCGGAAGTTTGTCTCCGAACTTCCGGTTGGGCTGTTTTTCGCCGTCCCCAGGGTTCAGGGAAGCCTCCTAAAGCCTGTGAATGGCGAAAAACGGCCCAATGGGCCAACCGGAACTTCGGAAACGAACTTCCGGTTGGCCCGTTGGGCTGTTTTTCGTCATCTCCAGGGTTCAGGGAAGCCTCCTGAAGCCTGGGGATGATGAAAAACGGCCAAACGGACCAATCAGAAGTTCGTTTCCGAACTTCTGGTTGGGCCGTTTTTTGCCATACCCAGGGTTTAAGAGGCTTTCCTGAAGCCTGGGGAGAATGAAAACGGCCAAAAAGAAGGCCGAAAATCAGCTGGCCAGTGCACGCATGCGTGCTGGAGCTGACATAGGGCAATGCCTTGCGTGCCCTCAGATATGGCTCCGTGTGCCACCTATGGAACGCATGCCATAGGTTTGCCATCACTGATATAGACAGTACAGGGCTAGATGGAACAATGGCCTGGAAAACTGATGGGAGCCCCCAAATAGAATTCATGGTCTCCTCAGGAAAGCAATCATTTAAAAAAAAATCTGATCTGAGATTTCAGGAATCTTTCAAGAAAACCCTTTTTGCCGTAGGATCTTCATGACAGCAAGAGGGAAAAAACAGTTTCTAATAGAAATATTCTGATCTCAGATAAGGATTGTTTCAAGCTCAGAACCCTTTTGGAAGGACTTCAGTTTTCCAATAAAGTCATAACAGTCCATTTTAAATGTTGTTTCAGTTCTTCTTTGCTCACCCTTGTTTGCAAAGTTATTTTTGCTAGTGCTTCTTGCTTTGTGTTAATTAAGTGGGAATAGCACTGAGACTGCCATTTAATTTCTAGGAAACAAAGCAGGATATTAAGTCCCAGGTAGGCCTGTTGCTTGCCATTGTTCCCATATATTGTACTAAGCTATCAAGAACTTAAGAATGCAGTTATATGCTTACTTACTTTGAAGATATCACTTGAGCTATGTCTTGAAGATATAACACCAGTGTAAGCAAGATACACCACCAGTGTAAGCAAGATATTAATCTGTGAATACAGTCATAGTCTGTGAATTGGAAACACAAAAATTTGAATAAATATAAAGACAGACATAAAAAAGCGAATATTAGAAGCAGATTATATCCAACTTCATTTGCATATATGTTATTAATTGTGGATTCATAATTTAATTTTAGAATATCCATATATAGTATTTGTCATTTCCCTGCCTCTATGATGGTGTATTAGTCTTGTCCTTCTTGTGCAATGGATAGTTTCTCATCTTTAGCTATACTTAAACTTGTTAAGCTGAGCTTTTACTTAGATGCTTATCTTTTTTCCCCCTTATGTTTACGTGGCAGGATCTGAATTATCATCTGCAGTTCATCGAACATGGGAAGACCTGCTTGTTTTTTTAGCTACACTGTTAAGAAAATATGGCCATAGTGCACTACCATTTGTATCTCTTGCATTAGCAAAGCATTGGGCTTCTGTAATAGGTAATACCTGGTTTTAAAACAATGTTCTGCATAACAGTGTAAAGCCTTTGACTACCCTTTACCAGTTTTGATACCGTGGATTACAGTATGCTTCAGGAACGCCAGTCAGAGATGAGACTGCAAAGAATTGGGTTTGTGTTCCTATTCTGGATTGGATAGATCATTCAGAGGTATTGTCTCTTTAGGTACCGTGTAAATAAGCTCTATCCCGAAAATAAGCCCTAGCCTGATTTTAAGCGTGTGCCTAATATAAGCTCTACCCAAAAAATAAACCCTAGTTTAGAGCCTGCCCACTCCATCTACTGTCTGTTGAGTGGATTCACTGCACCCTCTTGAAACCATCTACAGAAAAATCAATCCCGTCTCGTCGAATTGGCGTTTTGGCACAGCAACTGACTGAGTCTTGGAGCCTTGAGTCGGGTTTCTTGCCTCTTTTCCATTGCAGGAATAAAGCAAACAAGCGTGGATGGGCAAAGCTAGAGGAGCACTGGAGGACGATGTATGACGGCGGGGGCAGAGCGCACAGGGGACGCGGCATGGTGCCACCCCGCCTCCCCTCCTGCCTCGCCTTGTGGTGGTGGCATCAGCCTGCCGGACACGCTGCGCAGCCGCCTGTATTTTTTTTTTAAAAAAAAGACATCTCTGAAAATAAGCCCTAATGCTTATTTTGGGGCCCAAAATAAAATAAGACCAGGTCTTATTTTCGGAGAAACATGGTAGATCAGTCAGAGGTTTCATTTCTTGGATTGAACGATAGCAGAGATAAAGGGTCTTTTAATGTCCAAAAGCCACATGTAACACTTTGTGGTTGAGATAATGATGAAAAGCAGGTGGAGCCATGGCTTTATTCTTCCTGGACTGGAAGAGAACTTTAAGATGGATTCGAGACTGTGTTTTCATATACTGATCCCAAATTGTCAAGAAATTATGCCACCAATTTGTGGCAGCTGTACAATAATCAAAGATGGCTTTGGGACTTGAAAAAAAATAGCCTGGAGGCTATTTATGCAAACTTGAGGCCTCCGGATGCCTTTGCTTTAATTGAGTCTTTCTTACCCTTAAATTATTGCAATTATTTTATTGCTTCATAGAAAGAGTATAGGACAACAAGAAGCCTATAATGAGATAGGTTTATAAGATTTTTTTCCTTGAATTTATGGAAATCATTAACGATTACACACATAATGGAAAGCTAACATGTGGAAGATGTAGTGATGGCACCTGCAGTTTACATAGATGTCTTCCGAGGGACATCTGAGTGGGCATACTTTAGCAATTGCTTTTTTGAATAACTCAGTGTCTCTATCATGGATCCTTTGCTGAGGTTAAACTTTTTTTCCCTGTCCGAACCAAAGGTTTTCTCTCCCAAAATAATTTAGAAATGCTTCCTCTCTTTATGATTCTCCAAACAGACATGCAGACTCGGAATAAATCATTTTTAGAGAATTTGTTTCAGCTGTTAATGGCTTCCATCGCAGTTCAAATTTTACTTAAATGAATGTTTTAAATAAAATATGGGTGGTAGGGCATATTTTGATGTATAGTCAACATAATCATCCTGTTATCTATTACCTGGTATTTGTTTCTGTTGGTTCATTTCATATCCTAACACATCATTTGATATTTATGAAACTGCTGCATCATAAAAGTTGACTCTCTTTGACCTTTTAGATACACTATGTGAATGTATCCATCTTTCTACTAGACAACCGAGTTTGTGTACGGCCGCCTTATATTTCTTAGCCCTTCTTTTTGCTGAAGAAGGGAAAAGAGAGTTCAACAACAAAGAGGACGCTTGCTACCAGCCAACAGTGTCTTTCCTCCTTGATGAAAAGAAGAACCAATCATCTGTAACCAAGCTCTGTGAATTACTCATTCAGGTAAATTTATAAACATACATTTTCCTCCAATTTTAATCACTGTGAATGCATGTCAAGATAAGTGAGATTAAATTAAGGAAGTGTTTTTTTGTCAGATGTTTTGTTAAAAAGATAATAGGGATGGCATAATTAGGAGCTAAATAAGTTCAGAGTTGTTTAAGGCATTTACATCCCAGAGTGTTAGAGGCATTATAGGACATTTTTTTTTTACCACGGACCCCCTTTAAATATTTTTGTGGCCATGGATCATGGCCACAGACCTTAATTCTTAATTGCTTAATTAAGAATTAATTCAAGATTTAAATCATAGCATTTCTTCAAGCCTTCGCGGGGGCCCTGTGATGACATCGTTCCCCCCCCAGGGTCTGCGGACCACAGGTTGAGAACCACCAGTGTAAGCAAAATGCAAGTGAGGGAACATTCAAGAGTTTTGAAAGAAAACAGTTTCTAGGGATGATGGATGGATGCAAACTAGTCCTGGGAAGTAGAGGGGAAACTCTGGGAAAGGAGCAGGGAGAGGGGGAAAAAAAGCAGCTCTAGAACTGGTAGAGAAAAAAATTTTTTTTTTAAATGTACTGTCAACTAAACCTTCATCTTAAACCTTTATTTAGCTACTTCTTTTCTGTTCTTAATTCTATTAATAGGAGAGTTACTCATAGTAAGATTTGTAATTTCCCTTTTATAAGCAATTACTGTATTTTTCAGACTATAAGATGCATCTTCCCCCCCCCCAAAGTGGGTGGAAATGTCTGTGCGTCTTATAGACTGAATGTTGCTGAAGCCCTGCCCATCTGCCTACCCCCACCCTTCGGCCTGTGCTTCCCAGCAATTTGCCTCCGTGCAGCAAACAGCAAACAACCTGGTCAGCTTCAGCACAGCCTGATTTAGCACGAGCAGCTGATTGGTGGTTGGATCGGCCTCCCGATGATTGATGATCAGCTGTACCAGGCTGCGGGAATCGCCGCCACCTATCGCCATATCCACACGCCCCATTTTTGGCCTCCACACATTCCATTTTCAGCCTCTGTGCACCCCGTTTTAGGCCTCCTCA
The DNA here is from genome assembly GCA_023053685.1 of Diadophis punctatus similis. Classification (NCBI taxonomy): domain Eukaryota; kingdom Metazoa; phylum Chordata; class Lepidosauria; order Squamata; family Dipsadidae; genus Diadophis; species Diadophis punctatus. The sequence goes on from JALIGW010000003.1 coordinate 147,636,087, forward strand.
TGTCCTCTTTTTGGCCTGTTCCAGGTGGTGGCGATTGGCGGCGATCTCTGCCACCTGAAACAGGCCAAAAATGGGATGCGTGGAGGCCGAAAATGGCGCATGAAGGCCGAAAACAGGGCACGCGGAGTCCGAAAATGGGGCACGTGGAGGTGGCGGCAGTGACGGCGGCGACAATCCCCGCAGCCTGGAACAGCTGATCGTCGGTATTCCAGGAGGCCGATCCAACTGCCAATCAGTTGCTCATGCTAAATCAGGCTGTGCTGAAGCTGACCAGGCTGTTTGCTGTTTGCTGCAAGGAGGCAAATTGCTGGGAGGCAGGGGCAGATTTTTTTTCTTGTTTTTCTCCCCAAAAACTAGGTGTGTCTTATAGTCTGGAGCGTCTTATAATCCGAAAAATACGGTATATTTGGTTTCTATTGCTATCTGCTGATTCTTGTACTTGTAGTCTAACTTCTTTTATTGATGATTTATACCAGATTTGTAAAATATAGGTCAAAAAGATAAGTAACTCTTAACTAAGATCTTGAATTTCTCAACTAGCTGTGGCCTCAAGCCTCTTCTTCTTAAGTTTTCTCTGTTGGTATGAACCGCTAATAATTTCCTCAGGTTCTATTTTACTATTAGTGTAACCTCCATTTTTTAATCACACATGCAGTATGTACTATTTCAGTCTAATCATGGTATTAATTATCCTGGAAGAGAACATCTCTAACTGATTATTACAATGGAAATAGTTATTTTAGCTGCTGGCCTGGAACAACGTCATATATTGGAAATGTATTTTAACCTAGGAATTTACTTCATAGTAAGGAAGACATTCAATGAAAATGTAAAAGGTTTGCGCCACAGATTCTAATTTGTACATAAAAAAGGGAGATGGTGGATCACAATAATAAATGAATGGGAAAACAAGAAATCACAGGAATTAATAGACGAAATGTTAAGCAACAATGTATTCTTGCTAGAATAGTAGGTTTTTTTTAAATTAAATGCTTCATACAGCTTAATTTTTCCCACCATATCATTATAGTGAATGTCATCATTTCATCTTATGTATCTTTTGAACTGGAGTGTCTTAAAATTGATATTTGATGTTGTTACCCTTTAACTGCTTAGAAATGTATTCATGATGACATTTCAACAAATCAATTGCAGAATGTGTGGAGAACTGAGAGGTTGGAAAGAAATTTTGAGGAAGCAATGAAAGTGTTGTTTATCACACCAACAATTTGGTAATAAATCTTAGCTGTGTAAAAGAAGGATCCTGGAAAGGGCATGTCAATACTACTAGAGCAGATGGATTCACTTGCTAGTTTTTAAAACACATACAATTGCGGGGGGGGGGGGATTAGAGTAGCAAAATCAAAACAGAAATCAGAAGCAGGTACCTAAAATAAAGGAGACAAAATAAATTCTAAAGTTCAATATTGAGTGTGTCTCTAAAATGTATTCAGTCAGTCCTTTATCAGCGTATAAATATCAGCGTATTGAGAGAAAAAGAATCTGCTTTTCTTAGAATAGAATAGAATAGAATAGAATAGAATAGAATAGAATAGAATAGAATAGAATAGAATAGAATAGAATAGAATAGAATAGAATAGAATTCTTTATTGGCCAAGTGTGATTGGACACACAAGGAATTTGTCTTGGTGCATATGCTCTCAGTGTACATAAAAGAAAAGATACATTCATCAGGAATCATAAGGTACAACACTTAATGATAGTCATAGGCTATAAATAAGCAATCAAATCACATTAGGAAACAGTCAATATAAATCGTAATGATACAAACAACAAAGTTACAGTCATGCAGTCATAAGTGGGAGGAGATGGGTGATAGGAACGATGAGAAGATTAATAGTAGTGCAGACTTAGTAAATAGTTTGACAGTGTTGAGGGAATTATTTGTGTAGCAGAGTGATGGCGTTTGGGGAAAAAACTGTTCTTGTGTCTAGTTGTTCTGGTGTGCAGTGTTCTATAGCATTGTTTCGAGGGTAGGAGTTGAAACAGTTTATGTCCAGGATGTGAGGGATCTGTAAATATTTTCACAGCCCTTTTTTTGACTTGTGCAGTATACAGGTTCTCAATGGAAGGCAGGTTGGTAGCAATTGTTTTTTCTGCAGTTCTAATTATCCTCTGAAGTCTGTGTCTGTCTTGTTGGGTTGCAGAACCAAACCAGACAGTAATAGAGATGCAGATGACAGACTCAATAATTCCTCTGTAGAACTGTATCAGCAGCTCCTTGGGCAGTTTGAGCTTTCTGAGTTGGTGCAGAAAGAACATTCTTTGTTGTGCTTTTTTGATGACGTTTTTGATGTTAGGTGTCCATTTTAGATATTGAAATATGGTAGAACCTAGAAATTTGAAGGTCTCTACTGTTGATACTGTGTTGTCTAGTATTGTAAGAGGTGGTAGCATGGGAGGGTTTCTCCTAAAGTCTACCACAATTTTTATGGTTTTGAGTGTGTTCAGTTCCAGGTTGTTCCGGTCGCATCACGAGGCTAGTTGTTCAACCTCCTGTCTGTATGCGGATTCATCATTGTCTCGAATGAGACCGATCACTGTTGTGTCATCTGCGAACTTCAGTAGTTTAACAGATGGATCATTTGAAATGCAGTCATTGGTATATAGAGAGAAGAGAAGTGGAGAAAGCACACAGCCTTGGGGCGCCCCTGTGCTAATTGTACAGGTATCTGATGTGATTCTGCTTAGCTTCATCTGCTGCTTCCTGTCTGTTAGGAAGCTTATGATCCACTTACAAGTGTGTTCAGGTACCGCTGGCTGGTTTAGCTTAGTTAGAAGAATGTCTGGAATGATGATATTGAATGCTGAACTAAAGTCTACAAAGAGGATCCTTATAATATAGTAGTGGGTAAACCATAATAACATAAACAGTTTGGGGGCCAGTGATTTTAACTGTAGAAAAAATATTATATGTCTATCAAGATATCATTGCATAAGAAAAATATTTTACACAAGGGATAGTTTTCGAATTGTAATAAAGCTGGCTAAAAACAGTTTTCAATTTTCAGTGAATCTGGATCCTGAAGCCGGTCTTTCTCATTTATTTTGCTCTGATAATGAAAAATGTGTCCTTGCCTATTAATTGTTAAAAAGAAGAGGAAGAAGATGACAAAGAGCTACAGTGGGTTTTTTTTAAAAAATATGTGGCTCTTTCTTGAGTGCTACAACACGCCACAACCAACTTGCTGTGGCCAACTCTCCATGGTCAACTCACCATAGCCAACTCGACATGGCCAACTCATCCTGAGGCAATTCAACAATTCAATTTAATTATTGAAAATAATTTAAAAATTATTTTAATTTTTGTCATTCACTTTTCATTTTGTCATCCTTCGTCATCCTTTCTTTAATGATTCTTTGCCACTATTTCTTTGATATTAGTGTAACTCTTGTTCCGTGGCGAATTGTCCCACAGCAAGTGGGCTGAGGTGAGTTGGCCATGGCAAGTTGTCGTAGACCCCCCTACACCATGTGCTGTGTTATAGGACTTTATCACAATCCATGTCTTTATTTTTGGGTTTTTTAATCAAATTTTTAATCAAATCACAGAGCAATATTAGATTATTATGTTTCAGTTGCATGTCTATTATTTTTTGTGTACTCCTAAATGTTTCATTTAAATATAGATGATGATGATATAATAAATCCCAATAAAGGGAATTCAAACAAATACTTGCAAAAGCATAATGTGGAAATGTCTGCATGTCGGGATCTTATAATTATCTTTGATAACCCATTCTGCTTTTTTCGCAGACTTATGAAGTGAACTCTTTTCAAGATGTGGTAAAAAGAATTGCTGCAAGTGCCTTGCTTCCCTTTTTAGCTGTTAGTAGAAGTGCCCAGAAATGTGCCCTAGAAGGTGAGATGTTACCTAAAAATTGGGGATTTTAAAGCAGGTGTCACTCATTGTGTAGTTATAGAGAAAGAATGTCCCCATTGTAAGAGCTTTGTATGTCCAGCTGTTGTTGGGTCTGTTTCCTATGATATGGATGATGGCTTGCTGGTTATGTTCACTGTCAAGGAAATTAGGAACCTGAGAGTCAACAGCAGGTTCTTGTTTTGCCAGGTATGTTCTTGCTGTGTGCATTGAACAGTTTCTCATTGCCACTATTATGGCCCATTTTCAACTGATGGTGTCTTAAGTGAGATTAGTGATGAGAAGCTGATGATTCCTATTACAGCTTCTTTTGGATTTATGCACCTGAACAACCGACTGGGATATACGTGTCCTTCTTCTCTACCCTGGTATTAGCTGTTTATAGATACAGGGTAATGATTGTAGGAAGCAATGCCAATAGAATGCTTTTGATCTTTGAAGTAAAACCATCATGGAAAACCTGACAAATACAAAACTTTACAGAAATAATGTCTTCAAGAGGCCTGGCCAGTTGTAGAAAGAAAGAAAGAGACAGAGACAGAGAAAGAGGGAGAGAAAGAAAGAAAGAAAGAAAGAAAGAAAGAAAGAAAGAAAGAAAGAAAGAAAGAAAGAAAGAAAGAAAGAAAGAAAGATTTGGAAAAATGTCCATTAACTTTCTTTCTTTGTCTACAATTAAGTGATACTGGCTGGAAAGATGCTAGTGTAAGAAAGAATTTTGATTCTTTCAAAACAATTAATGTATCCCCAGGTCAAGAATTTTATGTTTCAGAATCAAAATAAAGAAGCAAATCTGAATGTAACACAATTTTTATTATTTACATTTGTCAAAGTTTTGCTGATAAATATTTCAGCTTATGCAATATCAGATCTTCAATCTATCAAGTCCAAATTGGTTCATTGGCCCAGTATGCATTTGACCATCGCACATTTTGAGCAGATTGATTAATAGAATGCATTTTTTTCCCCTTTATAGCCAACCTCATAGAGACTGGCTTGGAACAGATGAAACATGTTTATACAGAACTGAATCTAGCTTCCTTGAAGCTTGGAAAAACAAACCAAAGAAAAAGGGTATTTTACCATATCGATATAAAAATTGTTGAATATCTGAATGGTGTTCTTCCTATGCATTTTATATCCTTGTTTTGTACATTGGCGTTAGTGAGACTTACTCTCTTGTATATTTAGGTTTTGATAGGCTGGGGATGATGAGATTTCAACACCTCTGGAAAATCAGAATGCTCCTTCTTTAGATTTTTTTGGGGGAGGCAGCACCCTGTATCACTAGATGGAAATGATGGTTTAGGAAGATGAGAGCTGTGGTTCACTTTGTCTGGAGGACTGCAGTTGCTATATAGTTATTAAGAATGCTTCCTTAAGAATTACGTTTCCGTCTGGAACTTCTTAGCTTGTAGCATTACCCGGACATGATATCTCAATTTCAAATGTTTTGCTTTCAAAGAAGTGCATGTTCAAACTTCCATTTGATTCTGAATATCAAGCACTAAAGGTTAACTCTTACATTGTGGGGCAAATGCTTTGAAAAATATAAATAATAGATGGCGCAGAAGATGCTTATAATCCCTCTTACCTACTACTTCACTTAGGTGGCCCCTTCTAAGGTACCGGTAGGTTTGAACATAAGTGGGAGAAAGCACAGAATCTGCCTGTAGGGCATTCTCAGACATGAAAAAGTTAAGCAGCCTCTCTTCCCCTGCCTTATATTATATTGTATCAGCAATCATGGGCTGGCTAGAAATATTTACATCGTGTTTTACTTTCCTAAATCTTACACGGTATCCAATATGCTTCAGAGGGGAAAGAAGAGGGATGGAGGAAATGACTTATCTTAAGGGCGTCTATTAAAATTTTGCACTTCTCATTTTCAAAATTCTCATTCTGATATTGATTATGTGACTGTCTAAAACTCTAAATCGACACATAAGATGCTCACTAGAAATTATATCTGTCCATAAATAGACTCTTATTGACCAGGGGGATGGATAAGTGGGTGAGAGTAGTTTTTTCTTTCTGCGGACTATCTTCCGATTCCCTTTAACACATAACTTGCTAATTAACATTTCTCAAGTGATACGTGCAACCCTGTGAAATGATTAGAATACCATTCAACCCAATCTGCCTCCTTGTATTTTTTAATCAGTTATTTTGTAGCCTTTGTACAAAGAGGAATGATGAATCCTAGTTGGAAGGATATGCCACTTGTTGTCATGTCAACAAGTCTTTTTAGATGGTATTCAATATTTTAATTTTAAATTTGTTTGGTATAATTAGAAACATCTTTATCTTAATCTGTACTTGTATAATTATGTCAATAGAAAGAGCAGACCTCTGGTGAGCCTTTTACAATGAGGGTATTTATATTGTTCCACTCATCTCATTGCTTTATTTCCTTTCTTTTTAGTGCTCTTTTGAGAGCAAATTATTTTATTGTCAGCCAGTAGATTTGCTCTGGTTGAAAATATAAAATACAAAATATATCTTGGGTAGCATCTGTCTTCATTTATGCAGGATGGAATGGTCTCTCCCTGCGTTGGATGGCCACTAAACCTCAAAGGGGTTTTCTCCCCATGAAATGCAAACATTGTTTTTTTGATACTGGGTGTGTCCGTTCTTGGTTAAATTCATCAAGATTAAGATTAAGATAACCTTTATTGTCCTTTATTGTCCTACACAATGGCACACATTAAAATGAAATTATAATGCATGCTCTCAAAAGAAAAAACCCCACCCACGAAACAATGACACCACCCCAAGGATAACAATAATAATATAATAACAGCAGCAGCATCCAAAAGTGCCAAGTTATACAAAATGGTGGCAAAGTGTACATACATAAATTCTCCATCCTGTGAGGAGCCAGCAGTCAGGATGGGTTGTCTCCGCCTACCAGCAGGTTGAGGACCGAGTCACTTTTTTTCTTAAATCCCCCGGATCCGCCCCTTTGAGGCCCAGTTATGACTCGTCCTCCGCAGAGTAGGACGTGGCGAAAACAGCTCATCCCAACTGCTGGTTCCAACATTCACAGACAACTAAAGAAGATCAGGTTGTACTGGATTTAATTAACTTAACCTATTTGGATTGATTTAATTGAAGTATTGGTGAGCGAGGGGAAGGTGGCAAGCACGCTGGGGCTTTTAGCCTAGTCTGCCACGTGGGGGCTTTGGGCCTCAAGCCTAACCCCCCCCCTGAAACCCCCCCATCCCCTCAGCCGGGATCGATCGCTCCGTGGCTGCAACCAGGTTTTCAAGCCGTTTGGGCTCGCTCCGGCTCTGGTTGTAAAGGGCTCATCCCGTTGCCGCCCCCTCGCTCAGTACTCGCAAAAACAAAGGAGCGATTTGCCGAAGTTGATCGGAGAGCGCACAGGAGGCATTTCATCGAGCTGGCCGCAACGCTGGGAAGCCGACTGCCGGAGCCTCGCTCGCGGTCGGCCTCCTCTTTAAATTTGCCGCCATTCTCAGGCCTCCGAAGATCGGCAGCTTCCGGGGACTCTCTAGGCTCGCCCTGTACTTTCTGGCTCTGGGGGGAAACCGAAAGTAGAAGACGCCACGAGGTTTCAGTTGCTCATAGCCGGCTGCCTGCGCTTATCTTCAGCTCCGTTCTAGCGGCATTTCCATAGCGATCAGCACTCCCTGGGGGGCCTCTCTCTTTATTCTCCCTCATAGAAGAAGGCAGGGATCGCCAAGGGCTCTTGGCTGAAAAAGGGGGGGGAGAGGCAGCCCTGCAATCCGGGCAGTGGGTTTAATCCCAAGGGATCCTTTCAGGATTTAAATGGCAAAAGGAATGCCCCCAGCCCCCTCTAAGCCTGGGGGGAAAAGGAAGCACAAAACCAAGCGGCCAAATGACGATGAGGCTGCAGCCTCCTCTTCTCAGTCCTGCAAGGCCACATCCACAAGGGCAGAACAGCGCAGGGACCGCGCCCTGCAGAAGATTCACAACAGGGCAGCTAATGAAAGTGCATCCCAGGCCTCTGCCTCCAGAACTGAACAGGTCCTGGGCCTAGACGCCACAGTTCCCCAGATTTCCCCCAATCTATGGGGCCCAGGGGGTTTGGGTGTTGCATCTCCCACCCCACAACCAGCCACAGCTCAGGAGACCACTCAGAGCACCCATCCTTCTCTGCCTCCTGGTCAGGAGGGGGCCCAGCCCCCCCCACCTTCATCTGTGGCCCAGGGGATTGAGCCCCCCCTCCCTCCAGCTCCAGCTCAGGGCCCACCGGCTCTCCCATTTGACCCTTCTATCATCCAGCAATGGATTGCCTCAGCGGTCCAAACCAGTATTACTGCTAATCTCCAAAACCTGGCAGCTTCTCTGCCTGCATTAGGCTCTGGCACTTCCTCCCCTCAGCTGGATCCTCAACCAGGAACCAGCGCTGATTTCCTGGCAGCGGATCAGTTATCCAACATTTCTGAGGATGAGAATCTCGATGACTTTCCGGTGACCCAGATGGATACCATGGGAGATCTATCTGAGGATGAAGTAGCAGGCCCCTCTCAACCACCGTCGGCAGCTCTCTTCCCGCCGGGTTTGTACAAGTCTTTGTTAAGCAAGGCCAGGGCGGCTGCCGGCCTAGCGGCCCCGGCCGCTCCAGCGCCCTCGCTAACTACACCATTGGGGCCTATCTTCTCTTCGGTCACTCCGGAACCGGATTCTGTGCCGGCACCTTCGCTATTCATAGATACAGTAAGAAACCAGTGGGCCGCTCCGGCAACTGGACTTAATCCTACATCTTTGGAACGGCAGTTCTTCCACGTAGCCTCTGAACTGGGGGACATTCTTGAGGTTCCCGCAGTAGATTCCCCTGTCTTGGCGCTCCACGCTCAAACCACACTTCCCAGTGAATCTGAAGAAAACCTCAAGCCTGAAGATCGGAAATTGGAACAGGCCCTGGTGTGCGCACACCAGGCGGCAGCCTGGGCCATCAAGGCAGCGTCCACTTCCTCCTTCTTCGCCAGGGTGGCTCTCCTTTGGGTGAAACAATTACAAGACCTTATTCCTGAATCTAACATAAGAGCTCATCAGGACCTTAACAAAGTCTTCGCTACCTGCCAGTTTCTTGCAGACTCCACACTCTATACATCCAAATTCACATCCAAGGCGATGGCTTCCACCCTCGTGGCCAGGCGCGTGCATTGGTTAAAACAGTGGCCGGTGGAGACTCGCCACAAGTGGCGTCTAGCGTCTAAGCCTCTTAAAGGCAAACAGCTCTTCGGGGATTCCCTGGATCCTTTTCTCATTGAATCTAAGGACAAGAGGAAGATTCTACCGTCGCTCTCCCGCAGAGGTATTCCTCGCCAGACCCCCTACTTCCGGCGGCCCTTTCGCCACACTGACCAGGGATCCAGCTTTCCCCGGTCCCCAGGTCAGTACTCGGGTAGGTTCCGTTCCCGTCAGGACAGGGCCGGGAGGGGAAGGCAATTCAGAAAGAACTTCCGCGGCGGCGCCGGAGGGCGCCCCGCTAAGAGAGGGAAATAGTAGTTTCTCCCCCATGACCGCTCCCATTGGGGGACGGCTGAAATATTTTGCTGATTGTTGGGAATCAACAATAGATGATATTTGGGTCCTCAACACGATTCGACACGGCCTGTCTTTGGAATTCCTTTCCCTTCCCCCGGGAGCCTTCATCCGGTGTCCCACGGCTAGGAACCCCGCCAAACGGGCTCTCATGGCCGAGGCGGTGCAGCACCTGCTGGATATTAGGGCAATTCAGCAGGTGCCTCCCGACGAATACTTTCAGAGATTTTATTCTATCCTCTTTGTGGTACCCAAGGCTTCGGGGGGATGGAGGACGATTTTAGATCTCAAACGGCTAAACCGTCATATAGTCTACAAAAAATTCCGGATGCATTCTTTAAAATCCATCTTGGCTTGCATCCGGCCGGGGGACTTTATGGCCTCCTTGGATTTGACGGAGGCCTACTTGCATATTCCCATAGCTCATCATCACCGTAGGTACCTTAGATTCTGCTATGCCAATCAACATTTCCAATATAGAGCCCTTCCCTTTGGTCTCTCCTCTGCTCCCAGAGTTTTCACGAAAGTCCTCTCCGTCTTGGCGGGCCACCTTCGGGCCCTACCTATTAGAGTCCAATGTTACCTGGACGACATTCTCATGCACGCTTCCTCCGAAGCGGTGGCACGGCAGCATCTTCACACCGTCACGCAGGTTCTATCTAACCATGGGTTTTCCATCAATCTCGCTAAAAGTCAGCTGTCCCCTTCGACATCCATCCTCCATTTGGGTTCCATTATTGACTCCTCTCAAGGTAGGGTATTCTTATCTCCGGAGAGACAGGTTAGTCTTCAGGTTCTGTCCTCTCAGGTTCAAAGTGCGGGTTCTTCCCCCCTTCTCACCTTATCTTCTCTACTAGGCAAAATGGTATCTTGCATCTCCATTGTTCCATGGGCTAGGTTGCATGCCCGTGAATTGCAGTGATTCCTTCTTCCCTTTCAGAAGGCGCTCCTCGGATCATCCCTTTGCAAGGTCGCACTGCCTCCTCCGGTTCGTCGCTCCCTCACCTGGTGGCACTCTCCCGCTCTCGCAAGGGGCGCCCTGTTCTTTCCTCAAGACCGGATTACTGTCACGACGGACGCAAGTCTGTCAGGATGGGGCGCCCATTGCGAGGGCGCCACAGCTCAAGGTCTGTGGTCAGAAGCGCAAGCCAGGTGCTCCATCAACTGGCTAGAGCTGCACGCAGCCTTCCTCGCGTTGAAGCATTTCCATCGAGTGTTAGCAGGGTCCCATGTGCTTCTGCTAACGGACAACATCACCACCAAGGCACATGTCAACCGCCAGGGGGGCACCCGGTCCCGGACTCTGATGGTCGAGGCGCAGAAGATCGGTCTTTGGGCGGAACGGCACCTCTCTTCCTTGACGGCGGAACACATTTCGGGGGTAGCCAATGTCCAAGCGGATTGGCTGAGCCGGTCAACAGTGGACCAGGCCGAGTGGCGCCTGGACCCGTCAATATTCCAGTCCATCGTGGACAGGTTCGGCAGACCGCTAGTGGATCTGTTTGCGACGCCAGAGAATTCCCAATTGGACCGCTTCTTCACCAGGTATCAGACGCAGGGGTCGGAGGGGACCAATGCCCTCCTCTGTCGCTGGCCCGAGGGGCTACTCTACGCATTCCCTCCTCTCCCCATCCTACCGTTGGTCCTCAGGAAACTGATGCAGGAGGAAGCGGAGATAATCTTAATTGCTCCGCTCTGGCCGCGACAACCATGGTTTGCCGAACTCGTGGCCCTCTCCGTGAGGGACCACTGGACCTTGCCTCCCCTCCCGACCCTTCTCAGTCAGGGGCCCATCTTCCACCCGGACCCCAGGTGGTGCCAACTGACCGCCTGGCGCTTGAGCGGAGCGGTTTGAGGCGGCAATTCTACGATCCAGATGTCATATTTTACATCCAGGCATCTCGCCACCCGTCTACTAACCGTATCTATTCAGCGACCTGGCAGGCCTTCTGCTCTTGGTGTGCATCTCAGCGTCTCTCTCCCATCGACGTTCCCCTTCCAATGGTCCTGCGCTTCCTTAAACAGGGCTTGGATAAAGGGCTATCTCCCAACACTCTACGCCGTCAGCTCGCGGCCTTGTCCTCAGTCTTGTCATGCGGTCACTGGGACTCCCTGTCCCACATCCCGACCGTTCGACGATTCTTGAAGGGGGTCACCAACTGTCACCCTCCCGCGATTCACAGGTACCCTTCCTGGGATCTTCCGCGGGTCCTGCAATCCTTGACGGGGGCTCCGTATGAACCGTTACGAGAAGCTTCTCTCCGGCAACTATCCCTCAAAGTCGCGTTCCTCCTCGCCATCACCTTGGCTCGCAGGATTTCCGAGCTCGCAGCTCTTTCTGTCCGGGACGATCTCTGCATCTTCCACTCTGACAGAGTCGTCCTCCGTTTGGATCCTACCTTCCTTCCGAAGGTCAACTCCCCCTTTCACCGCGCTCAAGAACTCATTCTACCATCTTTCTACCCGGCACCGTCCCACCCGTCCGAGCGGGCCTTGCACACCTTGGACGTCCGCCGGGCCCTGCGCATCTACATCAGCCGCACACGTCCCTTCCGCCGGACCGAAGCTCTGTTTGTTACATTCTTGCCCCAATCAATGGGCCTCAAGGCTTCGTCGGCGACGATCGGGCGCTGGATCAGAGGGGCGATTGCTAAGGCCTACGACATGGCCGCACTCCAGCGGCCCGCGGGCATCACAGCGCATTCCACAAGAAGTGCGGCGACCTCAGCCGCCTGGGCAACACAATGTCCATTGGAGGATTTATGCAGGGCGGCAACCTGGGCGTCGCCTACTCCATTCATAAGACACTACAGAATTGACAAATACGCATCAGCGGATGCGGCCTTCGGGCGACGGGTGCTGCAACGAGTTCTCCTCAACAACGCTCAACCTTACTGTCCCTCCCATGGGTAATACTTCTTTGGTATGTCCCATCCTGACTGCTGGCTCCTCACAGGATGGAGAATGAGCGTTGACTTACCTGATACGCTCTTTCTCATCAGGAGGAGCCAGCAGTCAGCTCCCTCCCTGTTAATTGGCACGTTGTTAAAGTTGCTTCACTACGGAGAGGTCTCTGTTTCGACCAGGGAGGACGTTGGTTCCGGAACGTCAGTTTCTCCCAGTTTCTCCAGTTCTTCTTGCACAGTTTCTACAAAAAAAAAAAAAAAACAGAAAATTTCGGGAATCACCTTGGCCTTACCTTTGACTCCAACACTTCTCGAACCAGTCTACAACCAGTTGGGATGAGGCATCCATCTGATCTGCAATTTCGCCACATCGGGTCTTCCCTTCGGATTCGTCATAACTGGGCCTCAAAGGGGCGGATCCGGGGGATTTAAGAAAAAAAGTGACTCGGTCCTCAACCTGCTGGTAGGCGGAGACAACCCATCCTGACTGTTGGCTCCTCCTGATGAGAAAGAGCGTATCAGGTAAGTCAACGCTCATCATCATCCATTTTGAATACATGGCGGGGGCAAAAGAGTTTTGAGAGTTGACAAGGTTGATACTGTATGATACAAAGCTATTATAGAATCTAGTTGTTCTGCAGATACAGGTAGAACTGTATGTGTTATATAAACCAGATTCTGCTTGTATATTGATCTAAACCAATTTTTTGTTCTACCAGGAAGATAACCTCATCAGAGAATTAAAACTTGCCATGCAGCTCCTAAGAAATTGTTTCTTTCGAAATGAATCCTGCAAAGTAAGAGACAAGGGAAATGTCTACCCCCTCGGCTAAAATGCGCTGAAGGCCTGTCTTGCTAGAGATGTAACTGTTTGCAATATTGGGAGGAATCTACTTATGACCTTCCTAATACCCTTCACTTTTCACTTTCTGCTAATCCAACTGTTATATAGATGCCTAGCAGTGTTGATGGAAATGAATTATTTAGAAATACAAAGAAAAAAAATTGACATTCTTATTTTATTTATCTTCCAAATTGTGATTTATCTTCCATAACTGTTCAGGAATAAGCAGAGGGTTGAGGATGTGAGTGATAGTTTGGTCCCTTGTTTTACTTTAATATAACTGAACTTGTATTCTGTTTGGGATTGGTATGTTTATTGTGAGGCATTAGGTTAAACAATTTTTATGTTGCAAGAGGAAATAACATTTTCTCCCGAGTAATATTTACACCTCTGTTTCTACCTTTCCAACTTGGACCCTCTCCAGATACATAGATTCCAACTTCCAAAATGGCCAGTTCATCAAAATTGACATACATGTTTGGAGGACATGGAGGTTGGAAAAGATCCGTCTGTGGTCAATGAGCCCTTAAATTTTGCATTGGCTTCACAGTCACACTTACAAAAGCTCTTTCGGTATCTTCTCCTTATTTGACAGGCAGCAGCCCTTGGAACTCACCTCATTTCTATTTTGCATTCTTTGTGGCCTTGGCTTCTAATGGACGATTCCTTGATGCAAGCAGCCTTGCATTTGCTTTGTGTCTATACTGCAAACTATTCTTCAGGTAAGTGATGCTTCAATCATTACTGCACGTGGCAGGTGACCATTAAAGCAGGAAGGAGGGAGGGAAGGAAGGAAGGAAGGAAGGAAGGAAGGAAGGAAGGAAGGACCTAACTAGAATTAAAACTCATTTTTCCAAGTCCTTGTGTTACACCAGTGTTTCTCAACCTTGGCAGTTTGAAGATGTGTGGACTTCAACTCCCAGAATTCTCCAGCCAGCGTTGCTGGCTGGGGAATTCTGAGAGTTGAAGTCCATACATCTTCAAACTGCCAAGGTTGAGAAACACTGTGTTACACAAATGATAGTTCTCTGCACCTCCCCCAATTTATTATAGGTAGTCATGTTTGGCAACTGACACATTCTGCAACCATTCGCAGTTATGATGATAATTTTGGGTTAGGGGCAAGTCTGCCAAGCAAAACAAAGCTGAAGGCAGATTGTAAGCAGTTGCAGTTTCACTTTGCTTAACAACCAAGTTGCCAGTTCCAATTGTGGCCACTTAAAAAAGACTATCTGTATTTCAATAGAAATGGAAATACTCGTGCCTTCCTACCTTTGTAAACAATTGCACATTGAGACATACTGTATGTGCACATATGAGAGAAAAAGAGTTACTATTCGCTTTTTCTAGCATGCTTTTATTCTTTCCCTCTTAGCAAATATATTCCTTTTCTATTAAAGTTGGCATAAAGTACCATGAAGAATTATTTACAGATCGCATATTAAAATTTCTTAATATTTACATGACTGCCCTTGTTGAGAGATGCAGGCACTTGGTGACACCTTCTGACTGCCCTAAACATTTCATTTGAAAGAAACTGATTTTTCATAGTTAATTAGTGGGCACCTGAGGTAAAAATGTTTCGGGGATGATTTTTTAAAATAAATCAGTAGCTAAGGTGGGTGGATAGTTCATGAATCTTTCTGTATCTACAGAATGTGAATAACCTTAGTTCAATCATTCACGGTAATTTGTAATAGAAATTACATGTTAGCAGTGTTCCGCGTATAAAAGTTTGCAAGTCCTTTTGTGGGAGTATATCGACATAAAAAAATGTAACGGAAGAGTGCGCAAAATTTAATTCACAGCATGATGAGTTATAATAGAAAGCAAATGAGTTTGTATTTAAAAATAGTTTTGGAAGTCTTCAGGAATGCCTTAATTCCTCTGCATAGAAAAAACTGAAAATAGTTAATGTGTGCATCCTTATAGTCATGGTGTTAATTTCCTCAATTTCATCAAAGCTGAATTCAGTTTAAATTTACATTCCATTTTAAATTATATATCTGTATTATAATCTAAATCAGAGGTCTTCAAACTTGGCATCTTTAAGACTTATGGACCTCAACTCCCAGAATTCTGGGAGTTGAAGTACACAAGTCTTAAAGTTGCCAAGTTTGAAGACCCCTGATCTAAATACTTCTGCATGTCCAAGGTTGTACATGTCCATGGCATGTTTTCAGTTTTGTTTTCAGACAGCAGCATTTGTCACAACATAAGTTACCGCATTTTTCGGAGTATAAGACACACCGGAGTATAAGACGCACCTTAGTTTTGGGGGAGGGAAATAAGGGAAAAAAATCTACCTACCAGGTATTCATCTGGCTAGTGTCCTTAGCCTGGTCAGTTTCAACACATTATTTTATCCCCTGGATAGGGCTGAAAAAAATATTCTTCGAAGGGAGTAGGAATGAAAACAAGCCTGTAAAGACTTAGGGCTGGTAAAATAACTACTTCGAGGGAGTAGGAATAACAAAATGCTGCAAACCGGTAAGATCGTTAGCACCTCGTTAGGGCTGAAAAGACCGTTTTCAGAGGGAGTAGGGATGAAAACAAGCCTGCAAAGATTTAGGTCTGGGAAAAAACTTCTTCCGACTGAGTAGGAAGCCGGGAAGATCATTAGCACCTCGTTAGGGCTGGGGGGAAAAAAGCTTCGGAAAAGCTACATTCGGAGTATAAGACTCACCCAAATTTTCAGCCTCTTTTAGGGAGGAAAAAGGTGCATCTTATACTCTGAAAAATACGATAATTCTCTTTGAACTGAGACTATATTCAAAAGCAGCTTATACTGTAATTTAATATATTCCAGAGAAAAAGCTCCATCAGTTTCATTACATACGTCAGATCCTCGGAAAGGCTTCCAGTAGATTTTTGGGTTACAGCCATGGCTAAGATCTGTGTCTGCAAGCCAAATTTTGTTTATCCCTCAAACTAAATTAAGTTCCTTGTAGCTCCCAGACAAATGCTTGTCCCTGTGTAAAAATACATCAGTGAGAAGTCATTAATAGTAGGGAAGCTTTCAAATTTTACTATCTCTTGACACAGAATTTGAACTTGGAATTATTTCACTTGAAAGATCCGGCAAGCATTACAATCCCTAAATTCTTCTCTAGCTTGGATCTTATAATCTGATCATTAAAAAAAAAAGTCCACTTAGCCACTTAACTTTTCTGGTAACATCCAGAAATGTTTTAAAGTATGAAAATGCTGGTTTAAAAGAAGTAGGAACTCATGCCAGATAATTTTGAGTTCTTGTCATTCCAAAACTGATGTTAGAGATTATTACATGTCTTACTGCATGGCTTAATATATGCCATATTCTTCAAAATATTACACAAAATGCATCATAATGGGCTTCTAATGTCTGGATTTCCATCATTAAATGATGCAAAATTATTCATACTATGTTTTGTCATTGTTTTATGAAGATGAATGATCAAGCTGTTGGTGGATGTCATCTTCATAGATCATGTTATGCCAGTGAATTCTATCACTTTATGTTTTAAAAAAGAAAGCTCTCCTTTCTTCACTTCTTTAATCATCATGAATCACTCCCTCTAATAATACATTTAAATGATAAATACCAACATGCCTATTCTTAGAATACGGCTAGAAGAAAGAGCTGGAGATGAGAGCCAGTGAGAAAACAAAAGGAATATCCTGCTTGGAAAAAACCAGATGATGGAGTCTAAAATGGGGGAAACGATGATTTATAACTGTAGCTTTTTCTCAATTGATTACTTTTAAAACAAACAAACAAAAAATAGGAAATGAATACACATGAAAGGGAAACTATACATAAACTATTTATTTCCCATAAGCGAGAAAGAGATGGATTTCATATGAGGAAAAGCTTGAAACAAGATTCCTTTGCCTAATCAATATTGTACTCCTGTAACAGTTGATAAAACAAAGTGTGTTCTGTGATATTTAATGGTTTATATTAGTTTTGTTGAGTTCTTGATGCTCTCTTAAGCTTGGTTGTTTGCTTGCAGACGTTCCATTACACACTAGATTTAAAAAAAATCAACGTGAGTTTGCACTGATGATATTACCTAGTTGAACATTGAAACATCTGCAAGCACAAAGAGCATCAAGAACTCCATAGTTAGTATAACCCTGAGCAAAAATACTTCTTTTTATATGAGTTTTATTGAAGGTGGTTTTTTTTTTTGAAAAAACATAATTTTAACATGGAATGAAGGTTTTTGAAAACTGTAAATTTAACATGGAATGAGATTGTTTTACCCGCAAACAGGCAACTTAATAAAAAGTTCTTTTCCTCCACCCTCCCTCATATTAACCTATAACAACATTTTGATCTTTAAAGGCTGTGCTTCACTTTGCGTGGCAAGTAGCAGCTTGTGCTCTTTCCAGACAACTCAAAGAACTGCAGCTGGGAACTCACTAATGCATAACATCATGAAGTTAGCAACTCAAACTCTGTCTGAGAATGGCATCATTCAGCAGATGACCTTTAATCTTCTGGCAAACCTGATTGTATCTCAAGACTGCAAAGGGGTTCTTCAGAAGGTAGGCATTTAGCGTTCTGAATATAGCAATAAAATTCAGGAAGTGGTTTTGGTTTTGTTCAGGGCTCAGGGAAGATGTTAAGATAATCTGGGTCAAGCAGAAAAATGTGAATGGAAGATTGAGGCTTATAATAAAGAATTATAGTTCAAGCAAACGCAACATGGAACACAATTATACGTACGTGTGTGTGTGTGTGTACACATGCATTCATATGTAATTATATGTAGATATTGCATCTATGGATTCTTAATGAATCGTCTTTCTTACCTTTGAATACGCAATATTCGCAATTGTAGGGATTATTACTGCAATGTTGGCTCAGTTGCAGTCCCTGATTAAAGCTATAAATACAAGTGTGTATAATTATGTATAGTTTTTCATCACTGATTTCTGTGGAAGAAGCTTGCAGATATTATTACATCCAAATACATGTTTTAATCAGGTTAACAGGTTACTGGCCGATAAAAGAGTAATAGAAAAACTGCCTTGTCTGTTCTGTTTTTTAGTTAATATTTCTGCTTCTTAGCTCAGCAAAACGTCCATTCCTGCATGCTTAATGTAAGCATCTTGGCATCATTTGTACATGACTTACGCTTTAGGGATAAATTATACGCATTGTCAGTATAATTTGTCATATGTCAGAAGCGCCTTTTGCAAGGGAAATATCTCCTCTGTTCTTTGCTTCTTTTCTTCATGGCAGGGTGGTTATACCTGAGATGAAATTGTGGAGTAAAGCTCTCCCCAGAAATGATCGGTTGTGTTGAGGCAGAAATTCTTCCTTGAATGGCAAAGTCACTTCCTGCATATGTCAGAAACTTTTCCAAAGGACTTTGTCATTAAGACATTGTCTGGCCCCAGCTTGCCACTTTATTTTTAAAGCTCCCAATGCAAGGCATGACCTCTGTCCTTTTTGTTTAAAAAAAAAACCAAGCCAGAGGTTTCTGTACGGGTATGAATAATACTGTAAGCTCTCTTCCTCAGTTTATTATTAAGTGTGACATCAAAAAGGAAAGAGCATGGGGGAACAAAGGAAAGCAACCAACAAGATAGTGGTGGTTAATGTTTTGTTGTTATTATAGCTGCTAACTGTGATGGAAGTGGGCTGCTCACGGAAACAGATGATACCATCCAGCCCCAGAGTCGTGTGTCTTGTTGCTAGGGCTCTGAAGAAAGAGGAACTCCTCTCCTCAGATTGGGCACACCAACTGGAGAAGGCAGATCCTCACCGTTTTGTTTCTTCACTCCACCATTTTCCATATGCATAGAAACATTGTCTAAAAAGTTAAAGCTGCCCTGATTAAAAGGAATAAGGACAATTGCATTAGCTTTTCAATGTGTGGGATTGATTGAGAAGTTAACATTTACATTTTGCAATGTAGAATATTGCAAAACACTGTGTGTGTGTGTGTGTGTGTGTGTGTGTGTGTGTGTGTGTGTGTGTGAGAGAGAGAGAGAGAGAGAGAGAGAGAGAGAGAGAGAGAGAGAGAGACTGGGACTATGTATTTAAAAATCAAGTTAACAGATGCATGAGCAATGTAAGCAGTAAATCATTAGATGACAAGTTGAAAAAAAATACCACATAAGTGCTTTCAATTGAAAAGATGCAATGCTGGGAAAATAAAAAAGTCCTTTGCTAGTCTTAAAAGGAGCAATGTAGGAGCTTTAAAAGGCGACAACCATTGCTAGAAAGAATGAATTCAATTTAGACTTCCGTAATAATGCAGACTGTTAATATTTTCATCACTAATTCAGAAATGACTGAATTATTCTCTTTTATTTTGGATCCCTTCCTTCTTTCCTTCCTTCCTCCCTCCTTCCCTCCCTCCCTTCTTTCCACTTGACCCTACCCTACCTAAAAATGCATTGGTACAGCTTCCAGTCCTGCAGTTAGAAAGTGAACTTTTCACAACGACTTTCATAACTGCTTTACATTTGGTCCGTAACCTTGGGTAATAAAATTATCTAGAAACCTATTTCATTTCATTTGTAACCATCTAGCATTTTTAGAATAGCTGATAGATGGAAAAATAATATGGGTTTCTTTTTGATTTTCTAGCAGAAAATTTAGTTGTTGAGCAAATGGCTTGTTTGCAAGAAATCCCTCAGTGCAGCTTTTTGGCGGCTCCAAGCCAGGACATATCGAAAGGCCGGAGATTTGCTTGCAGTTTGATAGAGCAGTCGTCTATCTGCATACGTAGCTTTTCCTGACAGCAGCTTAATATACATGTTTATATCTGAAGGAAGTTTCCTTTTGGAGGCTTTTAAATTAATTAATGGATGTTTAATTTCACATGTCTGACAGGCTCAGGACACATATATTCCTGAAGATAGCTGGCCTTAAATATCTACAGGAAGCATCCGGCAATGTAGAGCTTCTACATTTTGTGTATTATTGAGGGTTTTTTTTCTGTAGTAGGAATAGGCAACAATTTTATGCACAGTTGCAGAAGCTATATTAAGGTCCGTTCGCAGCGCATGAGTATATGTTATGGCTTCTGTATCTCCCAGTGCTCTTTTGCTTCTGGTCAGCTTCTCCTAACCAAAGCAATCTTCCAGAAGTGTACCTCCTTTTCCTAAAGACTTTGTGCAAACTCTTCAAAGGTCTTGTAGCACACCAGAGTTTGCATGCTGACTCTCCTTACTGACAGTATTTCTTAAATTGAAATGTTTCTCTGACAAATAGTTACATTGTGCATGAGGAAAAAAAATACGGTATCTTGCCGAAAAAAATCTCAAATTGTTTTTACATCCTGTTGATAATTCTTTGACTCCTGACTTTTGCTTTGTTTTGTTTTCATAGAGATATCAGTTATTATTAAAATAAGCATGACAGAATGTGTTTTGTATACAACTTTATAAATAATCCAACTGATTATAGTTATATTTCCAGATTACTGTACAGTGATAGAAGACAGGATTTATTTTCGTTTTATAAATGGCATCATTTAAATTGCTGGGGAAAAGCGGTGCATTTTCAAGTATTGTTAAAATATTCTTAGTTGTAAAAGGACTAAGGCCTTTTGTGTAGGCCAGGATTTTCAGTTGAAGTTCTGACTAGGGTGAGACAAAAATGAGTTATTAATTCTCCTCAGATGTTACACTTCCCAATATCCATTGCCAGCAACTATCCAGGTTGTTGGAAGTTTCAGTTTAGCAACACGTAGAGCATCTGAAGTTCTTCGTCTCAGCATTGGGAACAAAACATGCTACAGTTAGAAGGATATCCAAGAACAAAGGGAGCTAATTTACTCAAATGTAACAATAAAATTTCTAGTTGAATGTCTTATTCAATATTGAGGGGTACTTGGGGCTCTCTGAGCTTGGTTGTTTTCTTGCAGACATTTCATTACCCAAACTAATGATGATATCTAGTTTGGGTAATGAAAGGTTTGCAAGAAAACAATCAAGTTCAGAGAGTACCAAGGACCCTGCATTTCAACCCTGAACTACAAATATTCTCCTTTATTGGTTACTCAATACCGGTATTTCCAGAGGTGGGGAGTAACATGTCTTGTTAATGGATTGTGAAAAATAATTTCTTAATAACCACATCTTTTTATGTCCTACTTTAGAATAATTTTCTGCAGAATTTCTTGTCGCTATCATTGCCAAAAGGAGGAAATAAAAGCCTCAGCACACTGGCTATTGCTTGGATAAAACTCTTATTGAATTTATCATTTGGAGAAGACGGGCAGCAAATGATTGTTAAATTGAATGGCGGCTTGGATCAACTTATAGAGATGGCGAAATATAAACACAGAAGCAACCCAGACATGATCCTTCTGATTTTGCACAATATCTGCTTTAGTCCAGCCAACAAACCCAAGATACTAGCAAATGGTAAATACCTATTGTCTGGCTTTAAGCCATTCTTCCCAGTTAAGGGCCTTTTAAACATACAGGATGAGATTACAACTAGTCAGAGTATTGGGTTGAGAAATGGTAGAGCTGGAGCTTATAAAATAACCCTGGTATGTAATTTCAAGCTCAGAACTATTATGCTACAATAAAGATTTCACATATTATTGTGAGCATTGTTCCTTCAGTGACCATAATAAGATTCAGTTTTAGAATCTGATAATCCTAGATTTTCTTTGCCTGACTGTTCTGGTAGACTACCATACAAGATTTTCAGCAAGGAGTCCTCTTCATCACTCGGCATATGTTGAAGGGGAGAAGGGGAGAGGAAAGATCTATAAATAAAGACAGTGGATGGGAAAATGTAAGGTGCTGGCCAAGAAAGGAAACATTTTATTATCCAGTTACAAAATCTTTTAAAAGTAGCTATACTGAAGGTCAATCTAATTGAAGTTCTGAACAAAATCATAATAAGAACTCAAGTGCAATGGAAGGTAATTTTTGGAGGCACAGTCACAAAGCTTGCATGAAAGCAGAATTATAGGCCCTTATTTTTAATACTGAGAAGGGATAATACTTATCAGCATCTTAATCATTGTCCTCAATATATAATAAATGTAATAGTAAATGTAGATTACGTGTTATATAGAATATTTATAGGATAATTAGCACAAGAAGATAGGCAGTAACTTAAGTCCTGAAAGCTTGGCATTATTCCTTACATCTAGATTTATTTTTTTACAACATTTAATAGGGATCTGCAGCAGCCTAGATCTACAGGGGGAAAGGTGATCCATAGAATACCTCTGGGCATCTTTTTAAAGAAACTGACGCACCTGAGTGAAAAAGTTGCCAACTGATGCTGTATACACACCCATGTGTGTTCCATGTCACCTTTTCTCCTTCACATCAGGATCACTGTGCACTGTCTTTTTTTAACACTAATGCAACAGAAGAAGCTACCATTACCATATAGAAGTTTCTTGAACTGAAATTGTTGTGACTTTTATAAGCCTATGCATTGCCATAATATTATCACAGGAAGTGGGAAATTACTCACAAGAATGCATTGGAGAAGCTGAAACTGTGATAGAATAGCCTATGGTTAGATACATGTGCGGTCTTTTGTCTTCCTCCTAGATAAAGCTGTTGCATTGCTATCTGCCTGTCTGGAAAGTGATAGCCTTGCAGCTCAGAGAATAGGAGCATCTGCAATTTGGGCTTTGCTTCACAACTATCAGAAGGTTAGTGTTTTAAAGGCTTGAGGACTTTATTTCTGATATATTCATACAGAAGTACTGCAATTTTTAATTAGGCACTAATCCCTTAGTCTGCATGTGTATAATAATACATACACAAATATATTAGTCTCTCTATACACATAAGGACATTTCCACCTAGCCTACAATTTCATAACATGGTCAGTAATACAGTTGATTGCCATTAAATATAATCAGTGAAATCATTGAGAAAATCAAAGAATGTAAGACTGTCATTATGATATGATAGAAATCCCCCATTATGTACTCACACCTCAACATCTGAAACAAGTGCATAAATTGCAGCATGCATCATGTGCATATGATAACAGAATAACAGAGTTGGAAGGGACATTGGAGGTCTTCTAGTCCAACCCCCTGCTCAGGCAGGAAGACCTATACATTTCAGATGAATGGTTGTCCAATCTCTTTTTAAAAACTTTCAGTATTGGAGCATTCACCACTTCTGGGGCTAAGTTGTTCTACTGATTAATTGTTCTAACTGTCAGGAAATTTCTCCTTAGTTTTGGTTTGCTTCTCTCCTTGACTAGCTTCCATCCATTACTTCTTGTCCTGCCTTCTGGTTCTTTGGAAAATAACTTGACCCCCTCTTCTTTGTGGCAGCCCCTCAAATATTGGAACACTGCTATCATGTCACCCCAGTTCTTCTTTTCATTAAACTAGACATACTCAATTCTAGCAACCATTCTTTATATATTTTAGCCTCCAGTCCCCTAATCACCTTTGCTTCTTTTCTCTGCACTCTTTCTAGAGTCTCAACATCTTTTTTACATCGTGACAACCAAAACTAGATGCAACAGTCCAAGTGTGGCCTTACCAAGGCATTATGAAGTGGCATTAACACTTCACTTGATCTTGATTCTATCCCTCTGTTAATGCCAGCTAGGACTGTGTTGGCTTTTTTGGCAGCTGCAGTACACTGCTGGCTCATATTTAAGTGTTTGGACTTCAAGATTACTATTATTGAACCAAGTACAGCCTATACTATACCTGTGCATTTAGTTTTTCTTGCCTAAATACAGAACCTTACTTTTTTCACCATTAAATTTCATTTTGTTAGATAGGGCCCAACATTCAAGTCTGTCAAGATCCTTTTGTATCTTAAGCCTATCTTCTGGAGTGTTGGCTATTCTTGCCAGCTTGGTGTCATCTGCAATTTGATGAGTTCCTCATAATTCATCAAGAATTTATGATGCCATGTGTCTGCTATTAGCCCTTTCTCACTAGCACAATGTTGCAGCAGATGAAAGCATGCAGCAAAAATGATGGGTCCTATTTCAGTCAAGAACATACTATTTAAAATTATTTTGGTTCTTCGGTATAAGTAAAATATTTTTTTTAAAAGGAAAATTCTTGAGACAGTCTATTTCTCTTAATATTTGCTAGGTTCAAATGTTTATTATTAAAAAGGTCACAGATTTTTTTTTCTTTATGTAATGCATGAAAGAACACCATCTTTAAATCTGGCAAATAAGCTGCTCTTTTCTTCCATGAATTTCAAGTCATGTTTTTTTTCTCCTCTAGTTTGGTCTGTTTTCCACTCATTCTCTCATAAGGAATTTCTAACTCTGCTGTTTCTTCTTCAGCAATTTCTTACAAAAAAGAAATTTGTCAATATTCTGTTACACCCCAGAACTTAAAAAAAAATAACCCAAAACCCAGTTCACATTCTTCTCTAGCATTCAAGATGGAAAAAGCACAGGCCACTAGTCCCTTAAAAGCACTTACTGCATAACAGTAAGATTATGGCTGTGCGTTCAAGATAATTAAAGCTCCATTTAATAGATGAAAGATATCTATCCTATTTTGCAGCTTTACAATTATATTTCTCTCACTCTCTACAACCATTACTCATTACTGAATGTCAAAATCCAGGTTCGGCTTTGTCTGGTTTACATTAGAGCAGTGTTTCTCAATCTTGGCAGCTTAAACTCCCAGAATTCCCTAGTCAGCAATGCTTGCTGGGGTACGCTGGGAGTTAAAGTTCACACATCTTCAGATTGCCAAGATTAAAACCCCCCACTGCATTAGTATATGACAGAAATAAGCGATCAACCAGTGGAACAGCTTGCCAGCAGAGGTTGTGAGAGCCCCAACACTTGCGACCTTCAAGGAGAGACTGGACTGCCATCTGTCTCAAATGGTGTAGGAACTCCTGCTTGAGCAGGGGGTTGGACTAGATGACCTACAAGGTCCCTTCCAACTCTAATAATAAATCTAAAAATCTAAATCTTTCGTATTTTTCTTATTCCTACATTCCTGTCCTGAATATTGTCTATGTAACTCTTACCATTGTTATGAATGCAGGCGATCATTAGGATGTGTCTGATTAAACCATATATATTTCTTTTCCATCTCATAAAAAATACTTTTCCTTTGCACTAAGTTTCTGCATTATACATTCCTTCAGCAAATTAACATGGGTACATCAGAGCATAAGACTATCTTTAAAACAAAGTGTTCATTACAATGTAAAAAAAACCCCTATGCTTGTTCTGGAGTACTGGCTGGTTGTAAGGCAGGTTCATATTCAATAGGGAGCATTCTGTTATACTGAGCATTGCAAACAGTTATTTTTTGGGGGGGAAGCCGCTCCTTTTTATTGTGTTATTTCATTGAACCTGTTTTCTTTCTCCTGTTCTATCCCCACACTAACCCTCACCATCAAACAATTCACAGAAGTACCTTCATGTTTTGCATTCTTAAGTTTTTGAATGTCATAGCCTCATGGCCCGCTGCCAAGGAAGGAGTAAGACAAAGAAATGATTTGAAGAGCATCAGCACAGGGGAATTAACAGACATTGAATTCTTCTTCTTCCTTTTTTTCTTTTTTTTCTTTTTTTGTGCTACAGGCAAAAGTGACTTTGAAGAATCCATCAATAAAAAGAAGGGTGGATGAAGCTATTATGTCGGGAAAGAAATGTATGTTATCAACAAGTTTGGTTTCCATCTCAAACAAATAGCATTTGATACGTGAATATGTGTTCAATTTTCAACTTTGCCCAAGAATACAATACTGGGATTGGATGAGTGGTGTTGGGGGTGTGGGGTGGATAGGCAGGGGAATATTCTCAAAGGAAAAGGCAGCTTCCTAAAAAAATTATGAGTTCCGGATACTATTTTTTAAAGTCTATTTGCTTGGATGGAGGGATAGATGGACAGAGGGATGGAGAGAAATATGTATGATTTGGAAATTACTTTTTTGGGGAAATGGCACTGGTATATCCTACAGGCAAGATGTTAGTGGGTTAGGGAATAAGCAAGGCAGTCGAATCATTAGGCCCAAAGTTTTAGCTATAAATTTCACAGTTCTTTAAAGTTAGTAATAAAATGAAAGTTGTAGGCAGAATGCATTTGTTAGCGATAGGCATCAGGATTATCCAGCTGCACTTATTATTCAAGTACAACAACAAAAAATGGTTGCTTCCTGGCTCTTGCCAGCGGGTGAGGCTCCTATCTGGCAGACAGTAAACATAAAGGAAATTGCCAGGCTAATATCAGCACAGTTGGAAAGTAATTTTGGATAATTCACTAGATAAAAAGCCAATTAAGCTTTCCCCCAAGTTTTTCCAGGGAAAAAAAAACATTAAATTGTACTAGATGAGCTGAATATTACAGATGTTTTCATAGTTTAATGAGATTTTTCTTTACAATATATTGATTAAACTTTTAGAGAAATGCAGTCTATAATTGAAAACAAAAACAAAAAAATAGGTGTATCATGAGCACATTGTATTTTATATTGAGAGAAATCTGTAATGTTTCCCATGGATATTCCTGAATATTTTGATTTGGTTGATGTATATGCTTTAGAAGTATTTCATCTTCTGAGAACTCTTGATTTATTTTCACATCTATTTCTTGATTCAGCCATAAAACATTTCAGTAAAAGGGGGGGGGGGGGAAAGGATATCAAGACAATTATTTCAAAAGCCAGCTTGTATAGCCTTCTCTAGAGAACTAGTTGTGGATTATCTTGATTTACATCCAAGCTAGTTACAAAGTGAAACAGCTATATAGTGAAGAAAAAAAACCCTGATATAATTAGTACAAGTAGCACTCGCATGAAATCATAAGGAGTTGTACAAAAGCTTATGCACACACACTCAATTTAATAGAATTTCCATGCACAGAGAGGCTTAATTCTAGGAAAAGGACAATTGCCAATTTGTGTAAAGAAATATAAGCATTAAGCATGTGTTAAATCTCTTCTATAAAAATAAACACTTTTTTAAAAATGTTGATTTGTGCCCTATTTCATATACTAAATGTATAATACAACACAAATCAATAGTGAGTTAAGAGTTCGTAAACTATGAACAAACCATGGAACGTTCAGTTGCTGGGATAGACAAAAGTACTTCTGTTCTAGAACAGACAGATTTCAAACATGTACCATTCTATGCGCAATATAATCTGCATGTTTAGAAACAACATGATCTAAATCAGAGGTGTCCAATCTTGGCAACTTTAAAACTTGTGGGCTTCAAGTCCCAGAATTCCCCAGCCAGTTCTGGGAGTTGAAGTCCACAGGTCTTAAAAGTTTCAAGGCTTGGACACCCCTAGTCTAAATGATAGAAGGAAATATCAAACGAAGCATTGTTTGGTTGAAAGACCAATGCATTCCTCACCCATTCAAATAGATATGTACGGCTCTATGTATTATATAATATATTGTAACATTGTCTAAATGTTTTGAATAATCAAGAAAGGTCTGTAGAATAGCATGGCCCCTTGGTTTAAACTTTAGCATAACCAGATAGGACTGGGAAAACCAATGTTAGAAACTCTGGAGGGGTATTGCTAGTCAGTGTAGGCATTCCTGGATCAGGTTCAAACTCAGCTGCCAGATTTTGATGAAAAAATGTATTTTAATTTAATATGACTAAATAATGGACTATCAGAATGGTAACTATTCACAACAACATGACAATGTAAGAGGTTTGGCTTTTATTTCTCTTTTCAATTGAGACATGTTAGCTGTTATTTTAAAAGTTAGTGCATTTCCCTTTTAGGTCTTCAACAGCCACAAGAAAGTCAAGAAGAAACGTATCATATAAAGTGCCTGGAAACACTTGCACAGCTTCTCAGCAGTTGATAGACACCATGTTAACAGAGGGCACATCAATTGGACTGGCTTTTCCAAAAGGCATGAGAACTAAAATGGCATATTAAATATTGAACCCCTCGTATTGGATTATCTATCAAGAAAAAGAAAATTTGCAGGGGTTTTTTGACTTAATAATAGAAGAGGTCAATCTGAAGAATGTATAGTAAATGTCTCCATGGAAATGCTGTTCTAGCATTATGACGTTACAGACAGATGTAAGAAAGTAATGAAGCAGCTAATTGTAAATTGTAATTATGTGAATATATATATTTTGCAATTTTTGAGCTTGTATTAATAAATATGTTTTAATAATGAGACTGTGGAAAGAAGTGTTGTCTCTTTAGGGCAATGACCCAGCCTTGAGATAAAAGAATGGATGCTGAATTCCAGCCAGCTTCTCAAGTGCTGGAGAACCATGGAGACATGAGCAATAGTCAAATGTTTCTAGAGGAATTTTGAGGATGAACAAATCGTGGCAGGGAAAAAAAAAGTCTTGAGATGTAAAATACATTAATGCATGTTTAGCCTGTTACATAGTTTGCTCTTAAAAAAACCAAACAAACAGAGCAGGATTGTTTGACCATGCTTAAGATGCCAAGTCAAGTAATCCCATCCTTCATTTTTTTTTAATTGATTCCTTCTCTGGGAAGATGAGAAGAGATCAAAGAAATGTCACAAGTTCTCTTCATCCAATCATGTTCTGTCTTCCAAGGTCACATTGTTGAATGCCTTGCTTTGCATAAATAATATTTTAAAATTATTATTTTAACCTTATTTCCTAGCACAATAAGCATCGCTTCCAACATTTGTATGTTTTTTAACTTCTCTAAGGTAGAATTTAGGTCACTTTCATTTGATTTTTTTTCAAAGAAGTAGAAACTGAAAAAAAGGTGTTTCACTGAAAAGAAAGACTAACTGAAAGACCATTTTGTAAATCAATTGCTTAATTTCTTGCTTGCTTCCTTGATTGATTGATTGATTGATTGATTGATTGATTGTGATTTGACTGCTACATCTAATAATTTCTACTTGATCATATTCCCACAATCAAACACTGAAGTGAAAGTTTAAGGCATAGCTCTTTTAAGGAACAGTTTTATAAGAAAATCAGTGTCATATGCAAGACCATAAATGTTGGTGGTGTTTACTTGGTACTATATAGAAATTGATGCCTGAGATGTAAATTTTTGCTACAATAGAGCACCAGAAAATTTACCTCAAACTATTTTTTTAACTAGAGTTGTTCTCTATATTTTTTGATACAATCAAACCATTTTACAGGAAGCTTAGAACATGTTTGGCATCTCTTAATAATTCACCAATTAATGTTAACCAATCCCAGTTGATTATGAGAATGTGTAAGAAGTTAGCACCCACCCCTCTCCTAGAAAAATAAAATATTTTAGGAAATATTTTAAAAGGCAGAATATTATATAGAATATCCCTAGAGAAATGGAGAAACATGCTTTTAGGCAGGAAACAGACTCACTCCTAATAGCCCCCACCTTTGTTAATAGTCTGGACCAATCTATTCTACATAACAAAAATCTATCCCCTTCAGCTCCAGGGTGATGGGATTAAGACCTTCACCCTTAGGACATGATAGGATTAGACCTCTACCACATGGCATCTGGAAAATTACCAGCACTCAAACAAGCTTGGAAGACAGCCTAAAAGGCTAGCTAAGACCCCCACCCCTAGGAGGGGTCTGACCACCAATCAGAGTGCATTACATACACCGGAACAGGAAACTAAGAGGTGGGGCCCAACAGAGGTCATAAAACCAAGGGACTCAGCATCTTTTCCTCCCTTTTTCTCTTCACCCAACATCTGGAAGCATGTGATCCACCTTTTCTGTTCAGGAGCTCATGCCATGTGCTCCTGTCCTCCATTAAACCTTCTTTCCAAGCAACTTCCATGAATCCAGTGTCTTTTTCCCCACTTAGAACTGAACCCAGAAGGATATTCCTTACACAATTTGATTCCTTTGGAAGATAATGTGTCCTGGATAACAGTTGTACATTTAGTATGAACCATCTTCTAAATTTCAGATTACCCTCACTGAATATTTTAATGGAATGAAAATTATTTTAAAAATATAAATGAGAGAAAAAGACCTAACAGCAACATGGCATTTTCTATAATAATTGCTGTTGAAAGAACCACTGTGTTTGAGAGATCTATAATTCTGCGGGTTGTGGAGGAAATTTCTTGCATAGTGGAAATAGCAAGTAACATCTGTGGGTTGTGTGCTGAAAACCATAGATTTAAAGATAATTTGTCAGTTGCAACTGCAACAAAGCAAAGGACAATATATCAGCTACAAAACATTACCCAGAGGCATCAGACAGCATGTCACACATTAGCCAAATTACTATATTTTTCCCATACAGGAATTAAACACATATACCAGCATTTAGGTCAGAAATGAATTGGTGGCAGAGGAGTGGCCTCCTGCGGGAGGTGGAGTCAAAAAAAAAAGGATACTGGGCAAAAAGGCTCACTTGGAGTCCTAGTCCTCTTTAGCATGCATCACATGGATGTAAAAGGCGCAGGCTTTGGGTATGCTTCACTCTCACCTTCTAATATCCTGATATCACCTTCTAATATCTGACCATGAGGATGCTACAAAGGTCGTAACTGAAAAATGGTCATGTCACTTTTTTCAGTGCTGTTGTAACCTTGGAAGGTCATTAAATGAGCTGTGGTCAATCGAGGACTACCTGTATAGTATACTGTTGTGAATCATCTTGGATTTGCCTGTTTGATGAAGGGCTGGGTATTCAAATTAAAAAAAAACTTTTCAGATCAACTTAACCCCCAATTTATTAAAATTCCAGAACCCCCTTGTTAATGTTCAAATTAGAACCTTGGCAATTCCATTTTGATGCTTAACTATTTGGATTATGTTAACAGAGATTAACTGAAGTCTGACTCATATAATAATGAGACTAGATGAATTCAACAGCAGTATCTGCAATTTCTGCATTTCTCTTACCATATTAAATAATTAAGTATGGATTTTATCAGAAACTTTTTCCAGCAATGCTATGGAGTAGATCAGGGGTGGCCAAACTATGGTTCTTTGAGGACCTGTGGACTTCAACTCCCAGAATTCCTGAGCCAGCCATGCAAGCATGGCTAGCTCAGGAATTCTGGGAGTTGAAGTCCACAGGTCCTCAACCATATTTTGGCCACCCCTGGAGTAGATCTTATCATGTCATCTATCCATCAAGATATCATCTAAATTATCCCATTATTTGGAAACAATTAATTTGTCTATGAAAAATAGACTTTCAATTTTTTTCCTGATTCTAAAATATAGGTCTAACTATGGAGAAAACTCTGTTTTGTTTATCAACGGTATACCTAGCATATTTGACAGTTGGATGCCTCTACTCGCTGCATCGCACAAAAGACCCAGAAATATCCATCTCTATTACTACACTGCCAATTGTCAAACGACTGATTGCTGGCAGCAATGACACAAACCAGAGCTATTACTCCCTCCTGGTGGTCTTTGGCAGCACCCCCTTTTTGCCTGCATCTAGGGCAATCTGATCCCACCACCTCTCCCTTGGTACATTGCCGTTGTTCAGTTATCCATCACTAAGCTCACCAAACTTTTTCTTCTCCGAATCTGAAACTTTTATGTCACATTCCCACCAAATGTGATTGAACGTTCTCTTCACTTTCAACCTTGTCAATAGTTTAAGGAATGTTTACAAGTCAGACTTAAAAACAAAACTCAAGATGGTTGTGGTAATGTGATCAAACCCCTACCTTCTCCCTAAGGAGAAGTTAAAATGTTTTACGCCGCCCTGAGTCCTTAGGGAGTAGGGCGGCATAGAAGAACCTAATAATAAATAATAAATAAATAAATAAATAAATAAGGACAGAGCTTCAACCACATTGGTTCAACTGCAACTGCCATTTCAATTTCTTTTCCTGCTACAGACACCACCAAAGCCATTTTTTTACTATCTGCAGTGCACTAAATTCTTGTTTATCGGAACTGTTGGTCTAACTACAAAGATGTTTTCAAGAATCTCTTTAGAGAAGTCACCACAATGGTGCAATCAAGCCAGCCAGAACTTTGATTACAGTGTTGTCATCACCATTTTGATTTTTTTTTCAGCCATACCCTGCTAACGCCTCTGTATTTTTTTCAATATTGTCAAATATTATATTGCTTTCATTACTCTTGTTTGTATGCTAATTGCTGCTTTTGCATATTCTGGAAAAGATAATTCCTGAATTGAAGTATCTTTCATTCTGTGAAGAAGAGTCAAGTTCATATAGCAATGCTCTTGCAAATAAAGCTTTCCTTGATGCTACCTGTTAAATATGGATAATCATGAAGCTCCCCTCATCCTTTGATGCAAAAAAAAAAGCATTTGGATGGAAAAACAATACACCAAAAGGATGAGGCAGTTATTG
Source organism: Diadophis punctatus similis (assembly GCA_023053685.1). Lineage (NCBI taxonomy): Eukaryota > Metazoa > Chordata > Lepidosauria > Squamata > Dipsadidae > Diadophis > Diadophis punctatus. Next base: position 147,668,491 of record JALIGW010000003.1, read on the forward strand.
TAAAGACTGTTTGTTTGACAAAGCAAGCTAAATTAATGTCCTCGGGAAAAAAATTGCAGCAAAACTTATGTATTGAGCTGTGTCTTTTGTAGGAACGGGCTGAATATTCTTCACTTAAGACAAAGCTGTGGTTTTCATCAAATAGCAATTTTATTGCCTGCTGTCCTGAAAATCTATAAAATATGAGGTCAATCCCATAGGCTTTCCTCCTCCTCAGAATTTCTGCAGCTTCCAGTCAGGGCTCTTTGCCAGTTTCAGTCAAGACTTTGCAGGGAGAAATTAAAATCCAAAATAGCTATCCGATTAAGAAGGATATCAATAATAAGGTTAATCAGATGAAACGTGCAGTTCCAAATGCTGAAATGTTACAGTCATATCCTTGTGCTGCTGCTGCCCGAGGCTCATCCTGTCCTGAGTTTAAATCAAAACAGCTATCTACCTCTGATGGCAGAATAGTGCAAGGTGTAATTTATCTTGGCACACTGCTTTGCGGCCCTTAGATAATACATCCGATATCAGAAAGCGCATTGTGCTGCTGTCCTGAGTGGAGCCTTTCATGTGGCATTTTACTGAGTAACTTTAAATTAAATATGATGGAATTTCTGTTCGGTATATCATCCTTGGAACTTTGCAACAGGAACAATGAAATGCTTATCTTGTTTCCCAGTATCTCCATTTCACAGCTAGGTGATACAGCCTGAGAAATTATGTTTCAACCAATGTCATTTCTTATAATACTGTTAAAATTGTCTTCTGACTTGATGGGCTATACTTGCTGTGTTGATATACAGCTTTCGTCTGTGGGATTAAAATGGAAGTATTCGTTTGTTTATGTGATTGACACAGCCACCCATCACACAAGCAACTGGGCTGCTTACAAGGATTGAAAACACAGAGAAAAACCAACAACGTATAACCCCAGTGTACAAGGATAAAGAATAACCCTACTCATTTGACAGTATTATATGAATCAAGAAAGTTCATGTTGACAACAGGAGAGCTCATCACTTGGCCCAATGAAAGACTATCAAGGTCAGGATCATCTAGATTTCCAGGGGAATGCTGTTTGACATGCAGCTGCTGTTGCTGAAAAGGCATGACTCTGGGGTCCAACAAGATGACATTGTTTAATAGGGGAGACCTGGTGAACTGCTAGATCTGCTTGCCTGAGCAAAAACAATTGGAGAACTCTTAACAGATTTACATCTGTTGCAATAACTATGAACTTTCTTACGTTGGAGATTGGGAATGTATTAGTAATTCTAAAACAATGGAATGGGAGATATAAAACTCCATCCATAAGCCGTGGTGGCGCAATGGTTAGAATGCAGTATTGCAGGCTAATTCTGCTGACTGCCAGAGTTTGAATCTCACCAGGCTCAAGGTTGACTCAACGTTCCATCCTTCCGAGATCACTAAAATGAGGACCCAGATTGTTGGGGGCAATATGCTGACTCTGTAAACCGCTTAGTGAGGGCTGTAAAGCACTGTGAAGTGGTATATAAGTCTAAATGCTATTGCTGTAACTCTAGGGGGCCATCTATCCAACTCTTCCTCCAGCCACTTGTGATGAGTTGTCCCCGCAGTGAATTGGCTGTGTGGAAATGTCCTGTGGTGACTTTGTAGTGACTTGGAAGAGACAACTTGGCATAGTGAGCTGGCCATGCTGAGCTGGCTGCTCCGAGTTGGCCTAGACCAAGGGTGTCAAACTCAAGGCCTGGGGGTCGGATCTGGCTCGTCGGGTGATAAATCTGACCTACTGGGCCACCCTGGAAACAGCAACGGACTGGTCCATGGTGCCTCTGCTAGTGAACACCGAGCTCGGGAGGGCCATGTGCGGCCTTCCCAAATCTGTGTTCACTGGCAGAGGGTTGCAGGATGCCATCGTAGCTGAAAACGGAGCTCGACAGCCCGTTTTCGCTGGCAGTGTGCTTGAGCCACCATAGGCACTCCCAACTTGAGTGATGTCAAGCTGGCCACACCCACCCTGGCCACGGCCCCTACCCCCCAGGTCAAACACAACCCTGATGCAGCCCTCAATGGAATCACATTTGAAACCCCTGTCTTAGACCCACCTACACAACAGTCAATATTCTAACAATGTAACATTCATCTGACTACAGTTCTAGGTAGCCTAAATCTAGCCAAAGAATATAACAAAAAGAGCAAACAGACATTTCACTTAAATAGAAGTTATGATTAGAGACTGGTGTTCATTAAGATAATCATAATTGCCAGGGAACTAGCAATCGCAGGTTACATATCTTACAATGCAAAGTTATTTTCTGTGGCAAACATCAAAATGTAATTGTAAATAACCTCTGAATCAGCCTGTTTTTGCAAAAGGTAATGCCTTTTCCTTTAAGATCAGTGTATACAGAGCAAAGATTTATGTTTCACATTCAGTGACTACCTTGCCTGCCTAACAAGACAATATGTTTAGGCTTTATTGGTTCAGCCGATTAATGGAGGCCAATTAAATTAGTTTACTTTTTAAATGGCTGAAAGAGAAACTAAGGGGACCCAAAGGTGTTTTTTTTTTCAAAAAAGCAACTGGACTTTCTTTGTTTTTGCTTGAAGAAATTTTTGCTTCTCATTCAAGAAGCTTCTTCAGTTCACCTCATTCAGAAGTGAAAAAGCTTCTTGGATGAGAAGCAAAACATCTTCAAGCAAAAACAAAGAAAGGCCAGTTGCCCTTTGAAAAAACACATTTGGGACAACCATGACCTGGATGACTGAAAATCTCCATAGACCTGAAGCTAAGGGAAGGCTTTATTTGTTCCCTGGCAAAGAGATTCATTTGCACAACAAAGGGAGGGAGGGAGGGAGGGAGGGAGGGAGGGAGGGAGGGAGGAAGGAAGGACATAAGAATCAGTAAGCACAATTTTACAGATAGTAACAAAATGCTGCCAATGTGTTCCATTCAAAACACTAAGACAGAGAAACTCAACTGTGAGAAAGCAAGGAACCAATTCAGGAAGGTTATCAATCAATCAATCAATCAATGTTCTTAGCACAGACTTAGAGCACAAAAGTAATATTGGAATTGATCTAAGGGGGGGTGGAGTAGCCTGTGGTGTCCTAGATCAGTGGTTCCCAAGGTGGGTGGTACCGCCCCCTGGGGGGCGGTGGGATGACTTAGGGGGGCGCTAAGAGGCAAGGGTGGTGGCAGGTGGCGCTAAGAGGGGCCAGGGGGGCGGCAGGTGGTTTGCCATACCGGTAGCGACAGCTGGCTGGCCACGCCCCCAAACCAGTCCTGTCCCCGCACCCCTGCCGGGGTCGGTTGGGGCTTTTTTAGGCGGCAGCAGCAGCGAGGGCAGCAGCCGGCAGCCAAACCCAAGCTGACAGCCAAACATCTAGCCAGGCGCAGCAACAGAAGCAGCTGATGACCAACTCTCTCGGGCTGGGGGGGAGAGTGCACATAAGACACAGCGCTAGGACAAGGAACATTTTGGCTGCAATGTGTATGCAAGAAATCTTTCTCCCCTTTCGCTCCAAGAGGCTGCTGAGGCGTGATGAGTCTCTCGAAGACTCATTTCTGATGGAGTTTGGAAGAGAGAAAGATTTCTTGCGTGCAGTGTAAAAGTTCCTTGTCCTGGTGCTGTGTTTTACGTGCACTCTTCCCCCCCCCCATTGCCAAGACCGGGGAGGGAAGGAAAGAGGAAAGGCAGGTGCTTTGCTAGGGTCAGTGGACACAACGCCGAGGAACATGACAGAGCTACAAGTGTCAGGTAGCACGCGCATCTCGCGGTGGGGTGCAATTTTGGGGGGGGCAGGTCAGGCGGGGCGGGGTGTGAGATGCGTGTCCTACCTGACACTTGTACCGGTACCTCCGTCGCGTTCCTCTGTGTTGTGTCCAGGGCAGCCTGTTCTAAAAGAGAACGTCTCGCAAGTTCGAGAAGTTTGATTGAACTCGTGAGATGTTCTCTTTTAGAATGGGCTGCCCTAGACACAACACCAAGGAAAGCGACAGAGGTAACTGGTACAAGTGTCAGGTAGGACGCGCGTTTCGTGATGGGGCTCAATTTGGGGCTTTTTGCAGGGCGGGCGGGGCGGGCCGCGCATCCTACCTGGGACTTGTCTCGCGGTGGGGCGGGGGATGGGGCGGGCCAAGCCACAAGACACTCATCTTACCCGAGTCTGGTCTGGCAGAGAGGAAGAGAGAAACAGAAAACAGAGGGAAAATGGGGAAAGGATAGAAAGAAAGGGAGAGGAAGAGGAAGAGAGAGAAACAGAAAACAGGGAGAGAAAGGACAGAGAGAAAGGAGAGAGAGAGTGAGAGTGAGAGAGAGAGAGAGAGAGAGAGAGAAAGAAAGAAAGAAAGAAAGAAAGAAAGAAAGAAAGAAAGAAAGAAAGAAAGAAAGATAGATAGATAGATAGATAGATAGATAGATAGATAGATAGATAGATAGATAGATAGATAGATAGATAGATAGATGGCGGGAAGCAAGAAAGACAGACAGAAAGAAAGGAAAGAAAAAGAAAGAAAGAAAAGAAAGAAAGAAAGAAAGAAAGAAAGATGGTAAGAAGGAAGGAAGACAGATGGAAAAAGAAAGGAGGGAAGAAAGAAAAAGAAAAAGAAAGAAAGAAAGAAAGAAAGAAAGAAAGAAAGAAAGAAAGAAAGAAAGAAAGAAAGAAAGAAAGAAAGAAAGAAAGAAAGAAAGAAAGATAGATGGTAGGAAGCAAGAAATACAGACAGGAAGGAAGGAAGGAAGGAAAGAGAAAGAAAGAAAAGAAAGAAAGAAAGAAAGAAAGAAAAAAAGAAAGAAAGAAAGAAAGAAAGAAAGAAAGAAAGAAAGAAAGAAAGAAAGAAAGAGAGGAAGGGAGGAAGTTGATAGGAAGGAAGAAAGAAAGAAAGGAAAGAAAAAGAAAGAAAGATGGTAGGAAGGAAGGAAGACAGACAGAAAGAAAGATGGTAGGAAGGAAGGAAGACAGAAAGAAAGATGGAAGGAAGGAAGGAAGGAAGGAAGAAAGAAAGAAAGAAAGAAAGAAAGAAAGAAAGAAAGAAAGAAAGAAAGAAAGAAAGAAAGAAAGACTTGAGCCCAATTGAGCCCAAAATTTTGGTTTGCTAAGCAAGAGCGTTGTTAAGTGAGTTTCACCACATTTTACAAGTTGGCCACACCTACCCAGTCACCTGACCACCAAGCCATGCCCACCTGAAGGGGTGGGGGGCAGTGAGGATGAGTTTGTAGCACCAAGGGGGCGGTGGACTGAAAAAGATTGGGAATTACTGTCCTAGATTGTCATGGAATTCATGACAACTTGTGTAAATGAGCTTCCTGTGTCTCTTTACAGACAGACAGACACCCCTGTACTACAAGAGTTCCCCAGAGTGATGCAGCCCTTTGTCTTGCTAGTTCAGATAAAAATACCATCCTCCCTACCATGTGACCAGGAAACACAGAAAGCATAGATGAAGCTCTCTCAGTCCTTTTAGCTGTGCTGAAGATGAATTGCCTTGTGTTCTTGGTGATGGCTTTTCTACAGTCCTATCAAAGTAAGACTCATTTCTTAACTAATACATTTCTTTCGCGTTGGTTTTTTGCCTGCTTACTTCCTGCTAAGTGCCTTGGAAATCTATGAAGTTTTGAAGTAATTTATTCCAATAAAAGTAAGACCACTGCTATTTGTTTCTGGTGTTGCAATCCTATGGATGTTTAACTTATTAGTGAATCTGACTATATTCAAAATGAAATGGAGAATGGAGAATTGTAGCCAATATTATAACCTCATTGTAATGTTATTAGTAATAACCTTGGTGATGGGTTTGCAGAGCTTGCTGTGCAACTGTAGAGTTTGTGTTGAGGAAAAGACTTTGTTTGATCAGTGCCGCATGTGTTAAGTGAATATTTTTTGTGACTCATTGTTTAACAAAATACAAATGTTCTATTTTAGGCAATGTATCTTTAATGGCAGAGGGAAAACATGTGGATTCAATTGTGAAACTCTCCAGTACCATGGCTCTTAAATGTGTCTGCCCAAAGAATGCATCTATTTCTCAGATGGTATGGGAGAAGGAAGAGAATCAAACAAAACAGCTCATTGCTGCCTTCAGGCTACCTTATGATCTACATATAGAAAGCAACTATAAGGCCAGAGTCCTGGTCACTAATTTTACCTCAGACAATAAGACCTTGATTTTCAGCAACACCACTGAGGAAGATGTTGGTTTTTACCTATGTTCCTTTCATACTTTTCCACATGGGATCTTGGAAAAGACGATACATGTTGTTCAATCTGGTAAGGTAAATCTGTTTATTTATTTTATAAGCTCAAATTTCAGTGAAGATGCTCTCAGGTGGATTTCTCCATCTTCCCATTGATGTTACAGTGAGTTTCAGGCAGCTCCTTCCTCACCCAAAGCCATTGATAGTCCATATCTTCTAAAGGAGAAGGAACAGAGGTAGATTTTTTAAAGCTAGGGTGCTGCCAAGGAAAAAGAAGATCTTAGCTTTGTCTTCACATTCTTAAATGGTTAACTGACCGGGGATTAGACTAGGTGATGTTCAATGTTACTTTTAACTCATTAGTTCAAACAACAAGTGTAGTTTTTGGAAAAGCATAGCAAAACATCACCTGTCAGATACACTGTTCCTTTACAGATATGGTCACCATCTCTGACTGGGTTCACATGTAGTGCAAATAATAAATATAGTTTATTTGGTTTGGTTTTGTAAACTCCATGGTTTGCAAACTAGATTTATTCATCATATTTTAAAAGTACCCCTCTCCCGGACAGAGGAAGACTTCATGACTTCATTCAGTGCGTGAATCCAGGCTACTGTGCTTTATTCTACAATGGTGGCATAGAATAAAACATAAAGCAGTCTCTTTCTTTTGCACACACCACATCCCCCACTTTGGAGCCTCACAACACTTGCATGTAACAGGGAAAGATTTTTTTACAGGAAAGAGAAATTTTAAAGAAATGGAGTAAGCTATTCCTTGTTCACCTGCCCATCAGTTTTGTACTCTAAAATGACTCCTTATTTCCTCATTGCATGGAATTCTTACTTCTTTTTTGCTAGGAAAAACATTCCTTTGCAAAGTTATTTTAAAAAGGGAGGGAGAAGAAATTTGCAAAAAGAAGGTTCAAATGGAAAATAGATTCAAGAGACTTCACCTCCCTGTTATGTGATCTTAAAAGGATTTTTCTGAGCAAAAAAATTATTCTGCATTTGTACATAGCAGGAGATGTTGAAACACAGTGGTAACAAAAACAAGAAAAGAAATGTTCTTTCTTCCTTTTTTTTTCTATAAATATGCCTCTGCTTAAGTTACCTGCTTGCTTATAAAATAATTTTAAAATTGTGCATTATGCTTTATTTATTTATTTATTTATTTTGTTATTCTTATATGCCGCCCAACTCCCGAAGGACTCAGGGCGGCGTACAACATAAGAAATACAAGAATAGACAAAATTTCAAACAATTTAAAAACAGTACAAAATTTAAAAAAAACAGTATAAAAGCAGCAACAACATCCATCCATTCAACCACATACATACTTGGGGGGTAAGCTCAGATGGGTTAAGCTGTCCCCCCCACCTGCAGGAAGAGCCATGTCTTAACGGCCTTTCGGAAGGCCAGCAGAGTGGGGATGGTTCGGGTCTCTGGGGGGAGTTGGTTCCAGAGCACGGGGCCAGCCACAGAGAAGGCCCTCCCCCTGGGGCCCGCCAGCCGGCATTGCTTGGCCGACGGGACCCGGAGGAGGCCAACTCTGTGGGCCCTAACCGGTCGGAGGGAAGTGTGAGGCAGAATGCGGTCCCGGAGATATCCTGGTCCTAAGCCATGAAGGGCTTTAAAGATCAAGATCAACACCTTGAATTGGACCCGGAGACCGATGGGCAACCAATGCAGCTGGCGGAGAATCGGTGTCACGTGGGTGTACCTCGGCACACCCACCACAGCACGCGCAGCCGCATTTTGCACCAACTGAAGTCTCCAGATACTCTTCAAGGGTAGCCCCATGTACAGCGCATTGCAGTAGTCCAAACGCGAGGTGACAAGGGCATGAGTGACCGTGAGTAACGCCTCCTTCTCCAGATATGGCCGCAGCTGGTGCACCAGGCGAACCTGTGCAAAGGCCCCCCTAGCCACAGCAGAAAGGTGAAGATCTAATTTTAGCTGTGGATCTAGGAGGACCCCCAAGTTGCGGACCTGGTCTGAGGGAGTCAGTTTCGCACCCTCAAGGACCAAGGAGGGACAGTTATCATGGTCCTTAGGAGGCATTATCCACAGCCACTCGGTCTTGTCGGGATTAAGTCTGAGTCTGTTCCTCCCCATCCAGATCTTAACGTCGTCCAGGCATCGGCACATTACATCAACTGCCTCCCTGAAGTCAGACGGGGTGGTAATGTACAGCTGGGTGTCGTCAGCGTACTGATGGAAACACACCCCATGCCTGCGGATGATCTCACCCAATGGTTTCATGTAGATGTTAAACAGGATGGGCGAGAGAACCAACCCCTGGGGCACCCCACATAGTAGGGGCCTAGGGGACGATCTCTGCCCTCCTGCCAACACCGACTGCATCCGATCGGCGAGATAAGAGGAGAACCACCGCAAAACGGTGCCTCCCACTCCCAACTCACCGAGCCGATGCAGAAGGATACCATGGTCGATGGTATCGAAAGCCGCTGAGAGGTCAAGTAGCACCAGGATGGAGGAGTTCCCCCCATCCCGGGCCCGCCAGAGATCATCCATCAGAGCGACCAAGGCAGTTTCTATACTGTAGCCGCGCCTGAAACCCGACTGGCACTTGCAATATTTTCTATCGCCTTCAACCAAAAATGTCATACTAAAACTATATTAATTTTCCTCTTTAGCAATGAACAATTTTGCACTTAAAAACCATTGCTGGTGGGTTTAGATAATGAGTCAAAGGCTCTTGAGATGTACTTTTCACAGGTACCGTCGATAATTTATCTAAAGAAAAAAAATGGTAGCAAAGGAATAATTGCTTTTCTTTATAGATGCTGTAGATTATTGTATTCACTACTATTTAGTCCATCAATTGTTAGAAGCCTTTAATTATGGAAGCTGGCATTGTATGCACCTGGAAGAAGGATACTGTATTCCTGGCACCATTTTATTCATGAACGTTGTCCCAGATGAAAGTTTAATTGCTGCTCGGTTGGGACTTTGATTATGCTAACTTGTAATTCAATGTTTCTCAACCTCAACAACTTTAAGAAGGGGAGAGGGCCTTCTCTGTGGCAGGCCCCACGCTCTGGAACCAACTTCCTCCAGAGACCCGAACCATCCCCACCCTGCTGGCCTTCCGAAAAGCCGTTAAAACTTGGCTTTTCCTGCAGGCAGGGGGTAGAGCTTAATTCCAGCTGAACTCTCCCCCGGGTATGTCTGGTTGTTGAATGGTTTTTTATACTGTAATTTTTAATTTTTATATCTTGATTTTAATTTAACTGTTTATTGGTTTTTCTTGTATTTTTCCTATGTTGTACGCCGCCCTGAGTCCCTCGGGAGTTGGGCGGCATATAAGAAAACCAAATAAATAAATAAATAAAATAAGAAGTGTGAACCTCAACTCCCAGAATTCCCTAGCCTGCATGGCCAGCTGTGGAATTCTGGGAGTTGGAAGTCCACACATCTTCAAGCTGCCAAGATTCAGAAACAGTGTTCTGGTTCCTTCCCCATTCATTGCCCTCCTGAGATGTGAATTTTAATTCTCAATATTCCCCAAATAGGCATTTTGTTCTTGGATGACAGAGAATACTCAGACTAGGGTATTTTAGAGTCCCAGTTTAAATTCTGAATAAATCCTAATGAACAATAGAATACGAAGGTTCAGGCTTAGAAAGTCCTTTATGCCAGCAAGAAGGATAAAATATAATTAGAAGTACAATTTCTGACATTCATTAGGAACTAGACCAGTGATGGTGAACCTATGGCACGCATGCCACAGGTGGCACGCGGAGCCATATCTGAGGGCACTCGAGGCGTTGCCCTATGTCAGCTCCAGCACACATGTGCGTGCTTGCCAGCTGATTTTCAGCCTTTTTTTCATCTATTTTCGCTCTCCTCAGGCTTCAGGAAAGCCTCCTGAACCCTGGGGATGGCAAACAACAGCCTAATGGGCCAACCGGAAGTTCAGAAATGAACTTCTGGTTGGCCCGTTGGCCCATTTTCCCCCCGTCCCCAGGCTTCAGGAGACCGGAGGCTTCAGTGAGGCCTGTGCACATGTGCGGGGGGCAGCGTAGGGGTGTATGGTTGTGTGCATGTGTGGGGGACAGCGCGGGGGTTGTGTGCATGTGCGGGGGAGGCATGGGTGTGGGCATGCACGCGCGCTAGCACGTGCGTGCACACCTTTTGGCACGCGTGCCAAAAAAGGTTCGCCATCACTGAACTAGACATTTGCCTTCTATAGCTGATATCAAGGCTGAACCTAAATATTTGTACATTTGGCTGAGACACATTTTTAAAAATCTGTGACCAGTAACTTGTTTCTGATGAATATACAACATTTTAGATAAATATTTTGAGTACATATTTTGTCCTTCTTGTAACACTCCAGAACAACCAAAAATGTGTATGTGATATGAGGAGTCTTTTTTTTGAGACATTGATGTTCTTCAGATAATTGTAAATCAGCTACTGTGACTACTGTTTTGACACAATTTTTAGCTCCTGTTTATAGTTGTCATTCATTGTAACATGAGTATACTTCAGGATTATCTGGAATAGCACAACATCAGAAATGTGAGATTTCCTTTCATCCACTTTTAAGAGTTCTTTGTTGCAAAGGAGAAAATACACTTTTCAGAAGGTGTCAATCTTAGTTCTGTTCTCACCACAGAAGAATGTTTCCCTAAGGTCTTGCCAAGAATCATAAGTCAATGAAATTTAATGACAAAAACAATAAATTCTGAATTTCCCAATCTGGCTAGTGAGTCACAGATTGTGCTACTGAGCACAATGGGTAATCCCACTAAGAATTATGGAAACTGATGAAACTATTTCTGGAAGACACCAATAAGCCATCAAGGATAATTAGGCAATATGAAAATAGTTCTTAAAAGGGCTACTGAAAATTAGAGAGCAATATAGCCATAATTTTTCATGCATGGACATGTGCTATGCGATAGAAAATAATTTTAAATGACTATGGCTTATGTGTCATGTGTCAACTCCTCAGGTCTGTTACAAGTCAACCAAAAGGCAGTTTACATTATAAAAACACGAGATGGTTGTAGGGCAGAAAGAAAACCGAAAAGCAAATCTGCAGCTTAAGAAGTCATAAATTTGAAAGTAGGCAATTCAGTGAAAGGTAGCCATAAAACGATATGCATGCTTTCACATCAATGAAGGGGTTTGACATGATTTTTTTTCCTATTGCAACTATCTGCGGATGAAATGAATATATGCTTAAAGTTGTGTTTCTTGCGCTCAGTAAATATAAAAAAATTCAAGAAAGGGTAGGGAAAAAAAAGCTGAAAGCTCCATTAGATCCACCAAACTTCTTTCTTAGCAGCACCCAATTTTCTTTGGCTCAAATCATCCTTTTAGATGTTTTCTTTGCTTCTGTTTTGCTAAAAGTGGAAATGTCTGACATGATTTAAAGTCACACTAGGTAAATACTTTTTAAGAAATGTTTCTGTCCCACCAAGGTAAAGGACAAAACAGTCAGAAGAGTACCACTTTAATGATGCAGTTTGCAGCTGTCAGTTTGATTTTTTTAAATTCCCCTGTGGACACCCCTGAGTGATCAAACACATTTAACAACTTCTTCCCCTGTAATAACGCTTTTCATTTTAGAAAATAAAACAAAATGATTAATTTTTCCTCTGCTTTTATTTAATGTATAAATTATGGCCAACAGTAAACAGTCCAACCAAAGAACTTCTAAGACATCCCCACCAAAAATGACAGGGCAAGCCACTAGAATATAAACGGAGAACAAACCTCACTCCTTATTAGCACTGATGATGTTACCTAGTTTGGGTAACGAAACGTCTGCAAGAAACAGCCAAGCTCAGAGAGCACCAAGGACCCCTTACTTCAACCCTGAGCTACAAATATTCCCTTTTATAAATTATACCCATCAATTATTAGGAACCTGGTATAATTATAATTTAAAATGATCATTAGCAGCATGTCATATAAAAGAAAAAATAAAGACAAAAGCAGGAATAATAAAGTGTAAGAGTCCAATTACAGTGACAATACATCATTTAGTTTCTAAATGGAAACAATGGGAAGCAATATTTTACTCAATATCTGAAATATAATAAGGAGCAAGTAAACTACTTTCTCTGCAAGATTATGCCACAAATGTCCAAGTTGTTCACTAAGATTAGTTGTTGTAGCAGAGGAAGCTGGAGATATGTATATGTATATGTATACAGTGTGTGTGTGTGTGTGTGTGTGTGTGTGTGTGTGTGTGTGTGTGTGTGTGTGTGTGTGTAAAACACCCACCCACACACCCACACCTCTTTCTCCAAGTATTTTTGGGGCATGAAGAACTTTCCACATTGGCCAATACCCATTTCACCTCTTAGTGTTATAACTGTCAGTATGGAGTCCTATACTGGAGCATTTCTTGATTTTGGACTTTTTGGTTGATCCAAAAACAATCAACTAGAGTTGTGACTGGTCTGAAGCTCAAAGAACAGATCATAGAATACCCCTCTTAATCCAAAACAACTAGAGAGCTTCCCTCACAGTTTCCACCCAGGCTTCACAGACTAGTATTCACATAGAAATCAGCGGGCTTGATGGCTGTTCTTATTTTGGGGGGAAACTTTCCATGCAAAATATTGGATATAATAATTACCTCCAATTATTTTAGTTCAAATATAAGGTAAAAATTATTATTATTTCTGTGATATTTCCTGGCATTTCTCAAAAATCTAATTGGTTCTCACCTTTCTGATCAATTGATGTTATAATTATGTAGAATATTGTAAATGGTGGTTTTAAATGTTACTTGTATTTATTTTACTGCTTTATATTACTGTTTTTAATTCACTTGTCAGCTGTTTTGAGTGCTTCTAAAGCAGACAAGGCATGTAACATTTTTGAACATAAATACATTATGCATGACATTATCCGTATCTCTCACACTTACTTTTATTATTATTATTTTCAAAACAGGAGCATTTGAATTTTCAAACTTGTCAATTCATCATTTGATTACTAAACCAGGAGAAAATGTCACTTTTGAATATCCGTCTAAGTCTGATGTAGCAGTGAATCGAATGACATGGGAAAGAGTGCAACCTGACTGTATAGATTTTATAATCCAGTGCTCGGATTCTGAAATGCCAGTCTATGGCTCGGATTATCAAAACCGTGTAGATTGTATCTCTGAAAGATCAATTGTACTTCAGGATGTCACAGCTTCTGACTATGGAATGTACCGCTTTTCCTACGACAAGGTGAATGGAGAAAATGGAAGTGGCTGGATAAAACTGACCCCTAATAGCTATGGTAAGTTAAAGGAAAGCATATAACGATGATGAGAACGATAATGATGGTGATGAGTCACACAGCCAGCCAGATGTTTGGACTGGATTTGGCATTTTTGTCCATCTATCGAGTCCTTCCCAAGGTCCTGAGACAGGAGATGTTGTCATTTAATAATTTTAAAGGTATTGTTGCAGGATGTAAACTGTTCTAAGTAAAGCTGCATTTTGCAATCGACTGATTGTGGTTTTGTCAATTCTGGTGGTGTTCACGTGGATATTTTGGAATTGCACCCAAGAGACCTATTACTATTGGTCCTGTCTTGGATTTCATTTGCTACAGTCATTCTATCTTAAGATCTTTATATTTTGTGATTTCCCCCCCCCCCCTTGTTCTATCTCTTCTATGCCACTGTCTCAAAATATAGCAATGTCCTATCAACCAGATTTTTTTTGTATTTCTTATCAACAGTTGTTAAGTCTGGGGAGTTGTGTGGCATGTGATTGTTTGAATTCTAAAGTCCCAGATCACTTTAGTTGCTTCATGTTCTTATTACTTTGTCTGTTTTGTGGTCCTACCAGGTCTTGCTTTTAGGCAAGTGGTATTTCTTGCAGATCTTCCAATGCACCATACTTTGTCATGCCATTGTTTGTAGTCAGTCTGTGTGATCTTCTTGCAGCAACTAACTAGGTGGTCCACTTTTTCTTCAGCTTCTTTGCAGAGGTGGCATTTGCTCTCTACAGCTGTCTTTTCAGTTCTGGCATTGTAGGTGTTTGTTCTTACGGCTTGGTCTTTTGTAGCCAGACTGTCTGACTCTTTTCAATTTTCTTGCTCTTAATCATTGCCAGGTCTCGTTATCTGTTTTGCCTGCTGCATTTTTAATGCATTGGCCATGTAAGACTTTGCTTTGCTAAGTCTCCTTTCTATTCTTCATTTGGTTTTTCTTGTAGGCCAGTTTGGTCTATTTGGTATTCCATAAGCCTTCATGGGGTACCAGTTTCAGTGTATCTTCTTCGCGTCCTTCATATTTCCCTCCAATCAGCAGTGGGTTGCTCCCAGTTTGGCCCGGTTCTAAGAACCGGTAGTGCTGGTGGCAGGAGGCTCTGCCCACCCACCCGGAATGCTTCTGCACATGCACAGTAGTGTTGCACGCACGCGCGAGCGCAAACTGGTAGTAAAGGGTTTAAGAACCCACTACTGCTTCCAATGTGTTTTTTTCTTCTTTAACTATCTAGCAACATTCCACACCAACCAATTTTCCTTGGTTAGTAAAATCTAGCATGATTCATTATCATTATTTTTCTGTTCTTCAGGACTTCAAGTTCTGCTTGACTCTAGTCCACTATTCTAGCAGTATATCTAATGACTGGAATAGCCCAGGTGTTAATTGCCTTGTTTTTCCTCCACTGAGTTTTTACGAACTTCACTTTTCTGATGTATTTACTACTAATCTTCTTCTTGGCCTCATTATGCTTGATGTGGTCATTATTTATTTTGGTTCATTGCATAGTCAGCCAGATGTTCAGACTGGATTGGACATTTTTGTCCACCTATGAGTCCTTCCCAAGACCCTGGAATAGGCAGAGATTGTTGATTAATAATTTTAAATGTATTGTTGCAGAATGTACACTGTTCCAAGTAAAGCTGCCTTTTGCAATTGACTGATTATTATTATTATTATTTGCACTTGTATGCCGCCCACTCCACAGAGACTCTGAACTCATTTGATAATGAATTTGTCAATGCAGATAGCATTCCAGTGTTGCTACAATTATTTTGGGATTGCACCCAAGTCACCTATTACTATTGGTACTACCCTTGCTTGCCTTTAACACAGTTGTTCTATTTCTGTTTGCAGTTCTTTATCTTCTCCAGTTACTTCTCTTCTATTCTGCTGTCTTCAGGCATTGCCACATCTGCTATCCAGACTTTTTGTCTTTCTTATCGACAGTTGTTAAGTCTGGGGTGTTATGTGGCAGGTACCTGTCTGTTTGAAGTCCAAAGTCCCAGAGCACTTTAGCTTCTTCATTTTCTATTACTTTCTATATTTTATGATCCCACCAGTTCTTGCTTGCAGGAAAATGGTATTTCTTGCAGATTGTCCAATGCAATAATTATTTTTGATTATGTACACAAAAATGTGAACTCACAGCCAGCGGTTCTTTAGCTGGAGTTGGCCCTCATACACACTGAGTTCTTCCCAAGAACCTAGGATTCCTATTTATAATTATTATTAAAATATATTATATGTGCTCATTCCCAATGATTCTTTACAAAAAGCTAACTCTATTAAATATATATATTAGTAAAATCCTTACATTGCTCTTAAATAAATATATGTTAAATTGGTCTGTGATTGGTAAACATCTGAAAAATGAAAGAGCATGAAAAAAGTTGAACACATTATCTTTGACTGAATGGTCAAAAAGTAGACAGGAAAGGAAATGTTGCAAAGGTGTTAGAAAGGAAACGTTGCAAAGGTGAGAAGTGTCAAACTAAATAAAAACGTATTACTACATCCTACTGAAAAAACCATCAGCTTAAGCAATGACGACTAAAGAACCAGATCTGTGTCTTAGAATAACACAGAAGTCTACAAATCAAACTTATGAAAACTCCCATTAAAAAAAACAAAACAGAACCAAATCCCTTTTGTATGTGTAGAGCGCTGTCTCTTGAATCCTAGGCATGAAATTAAGAAAATGCCAAAATGGGTACATCCACGTTTAATTTGTTCATAGAAATAGTTTTCTCATGGCTCCCCTGGGTCAGATAACAATTTGCTTAATGCAAAAAAATAATAATTACAAAGATACCTTATATCACAGTCTATTCAAAGAGTATTGTTTGGATGCCACTTGGACATATTTTCCAAAACACCAGGCAGAGGTTTTTCATTGCTGTGATTCTTTCCAATTACCAGCAGATGCCACAAACTGAACACATTGCAAAGTAAGTGTTCAGTCTGAATTCTGGCTCAGACCCAAGAATGCATCCGACTATCAGGAAAATATATCTTCTCTTCTTCCTGCTTACAAGCTTAAGCTCTTCTCTTACAAGATCTCTTTGCAAGAATATCTCTCTATTTTTGCTGCCCTTCTATTGATTTCCCTGTAGAACTGCTCCCATTGAAGCTGAATGGGTAACTTCAAACCTGAGGTCCAGGTATCTTATTCATAGAGCTTAAGTCAGGGGTCGGGAACCTTTTTGACTAAGAGAGCCATGAAAGCAAAAAATTTGGAAATTTATTTCAGTGAGAGCCATATAATATATTTTAAAAGTGAATTCAACTAAATGTCAATAGGGACAATGGGATATTGAGAGAATCCCTGTCTTTGTGCTGTTTAATTTGTTGCTGCTGTAGCAGCTTCCTTGCTCCAAAGTGATATTTGTCTTTGAGTTGGTGATTTCCATCATAGCATTGGTAATGATTATTTCTTTCTTTCTTTCTTTCTTTCTTTCTTTCTTTCTTTCTTTCTTTCTTTCTTTCTTTCTTTCTTTCTTTCTTTCTTTCTTTCTTTCTTTCTTTCTTTCTTTCTTTCTTTCTTTCTTTCTTTCTTCTTCTTCTTCTTCTTCTTCTTCTTCTTCTTCTTCTTCTTCTTCTTCTTCTTCTTCTTCTTCTTTCTTTCTTTCTTTCTCTTTCTTTCTTCTTCTTCTTCTTTCTTTCTTTCTTTCTTTCTTTCTTTCTTTCTTTCTTTCTTTCTTTCTTTCTTTCTTTCTTTCTTTCTTTCTTTCTTTCTTTCTTTCTTTCTTTCTCTCTGCAAACCAATCCCCACCGTGGCTCCTTTCTCCCTCGCCCAGCCCTCTTCCAAGACGTCAAGTGCGGGGAACCGCACCAAGCGAGGTAGGTGGGTGGGTTGCTGAAGAAGCCCCGGAGCCCCGCCGCCAACCTGTGTCTCCTGCTGGGAAGGAGCCTCTGTCGCTGTCTCTCGCGGGGTTCCAGCCACCCGACTGAGTCCCTGACTGCGGCACCGGCAGGGTTAATGCGTATGGGAGAGGAGAGAGAGCGCTACCGCCGCCACTGCTGCTTTCACCGCTCCGATATTTCTTTGGTGGGCGCGCGCGGGAGGGACCATGGAGCAGAGGCGCCCGGCAGCTTAAGGCAAGAGGCGGGTGGGAGACGCGGGCAGGAGCCTGTCGCCGCCGCCGCCACTTCTGGCATCCCCACGCCTCTCACCCCGCTCGCCGGGTGCCTCTGCTCAGCGGTCCCTCCTGCGCAGGCCCACCAAAGAAATATTGGAGCAGCGAAAGTAGCAGCGGCAGCGAGAGAGCGCGCTACCCGCCGCCGCTGCTACTTTCGCTGCTCCAATATTTCTTTGGTGAGCCTGCGCAGGAGGGACCGCTGAGCAGAGGCACCCGGCGAGCGGGGTGAGAGGCGTGGGGATGCCAGAAGTGGCGGCGGCGGCGACAGGCTCCTGCCCGCGTCTCCCACCCGCCTCTTGCCTTAAGCTGCCGGGCGCCTCTGCTCCATGGTCCCTCCCGCGCGTGCCCACCAAAGAAATATCGGAGTGGTGAAAGCAGCAGTGGCGGCGGTAGCGCTCTCTCTCCTCTCCCATACGCATTAACCCTGCCGGTGCCGCGGTCAGGGACTCAGTCAGGTGGCTGGAACACCACGAGAGACAGCGACAGAGGCTCCTTCCCAGTAGGAGACGCAGGTTGGCGGCGGGGCTCCAGGGCTTCTTCAGCCGCTTGGCTGGAGAACGGCGGGGATGTGGCCATGGCCGTTTTTTAGCTCCCCCCGTCCCGGCTGAACGCCGCCATTTGGGTTATTTTTCCCTCTGTGCATGCGCGCGCATGCACAGAGGGAAAAATAACCCAAATGATTGTGGTCAGCCGGGACGGGAAAGCGGTGATTGTGTTCAGCCGGGACGGGAAAGCGGGCAGGAGAAGCTCCGCGCCGCAACCGCCGCCAGTTCCATCGGCTATACGCCGAAGGACTGGCCCGGGCGAACCGGGAGGATTTCACCCCTGCTGCGAGCCATATGCAGTCATCAAAAGAGCCACATCTGGCTCGCGAGCCATAGGTTACCGACCCCTGGCTTAAGTGATAACAGGACTGGTCCTTCTCCACTCTTCTATATCTTCTCCTGTCCTTCCTGCTTTCTTTCATTTTTCTTTTTTGTATTAATCCTCATCTCTGCTTCTACATGTTTCCCAGCAGTTTTGGCAAAAGAGGAAAGTAGCTAGCTTGCCAAAGTTGGTAAGAAAGTAATCAAGAGAAAGAATGCATTTCCCAGGATAGAAGGCAGTGGTGAAATCCATATATTTTTACTACCAGTTCTGTGGGCGTGGCTTTGTGGGCATGGTGTGGCTTTGTGGGCATGGCTTTGTGGGCGTGGCAGGGGAAAGATACTGCAAAATCCCTATTCCCAACCCACTCCAGGGGAAAGATATTGCAAAATCTCCATTCCCACCCCACTCTGGGGCCAGCCAGAGGTGGTATTTGCTGGTTTTCCAAACTACTCAAAATTTCCGCTACCGGTTCTCAAAATACTCAAAATTTCCGCTACTGTTCTCCAGAACCTGCTGGATTTCACCGTTGATAGAAGGACCAGGAAAAGATACCAAAAACTTTGCGCAGAAAACCAAGTGAATATGAACGTAGCAATTTAAATATTAGTAGCAATAGCAGACATTGACAATAAAATCATAAGTCCCTCGTAAGTATTTTTGTTTATTGAGCCACAAAATATATGTTTGTTTGTTTGTTTGTTTTTAAAATCAGAATGCATCCCAATTACAATGGAATGGCTGGTACAGAAAATTGAGGCAGAGGCCTCTTTTCACAGCCTGTTCCTTTGCAACTCTGATGTTTTTTCCTTATCGTCAGCCACAGCCATTCTCCGATTTTGTTTTTTTCCCACTTTTCACATGCCTCATTTATCACTTTAATAGAATGAGTTTCATTGTTTGCCAGCAGTGATCTATTGGAATTTTTTTTGCTCTCTGCTTGGATTTCGGGACTTTTGTTGCTACCTGTGCTGCCGATCCTGATTCCAAATAATATGAGTGGTAATCCTCTAAACTGCGTGGCACCAAAGTCAATTAGCAGCATTTATTTTATATTTTAAAGCAGCCTTAGCTGGTTCAGGAACTCCAGTGTTGTTGCTCCTGAGCAAATGACATAGCAAAGGGCCAAATTCCCAAAAAGAGTTAGGCTTCTTGAAGGTGGTGTCACTGGGTGCATCTCTCTTTTACCGCAAGGGAGGAAATCACACAGAGGTGGACCTGATGGTGCTTAAGCAACTTCACACTTTTGCTTCATCTTCCACAAGGCTCAGTGCTGTCACAGAACCGTTCTTACACTTCGTGTGCTTAGCAAACATCGCAAACCTTTTAGTAGCGAAGCACCTAACAAGTGGCTCTACCGTCTACCTGCCTGTTTGGGTTGATTGTGTTGGAAATGACAAGCTGTCAGTGTTTCTTCTAGAGAACTGCAGTCAAGGGGCAGTGAAGGTTGAAATCACTCACCTACATGTTTCTAGGACTAAACTTCAAGGCAGGCTTAATAAGTATTTCCTCTCCTTGCATATGGGAGGGATGTCAGAACATGTGATTTGTCTCTGCTTTCTACATCTTGTTTCTAGGATATAGGGCTGATACATTAAAACTGGTGGAAATTTATGCCTGGCTTGAAATCTTGAGGGGAAAAAAAAAAAGAAACAGACCTTTTGTTGTTTGCATCTCAGTCACTACAAAGAAATAAAGAGCATCCAGGCATTGGTTGTTCTTATTTTTTAAAAAAAGATTCTGAATTAAATAAAATAAATAAGGACTACAAAACCCTGATCGTTCTGAAACTAGATTACCTCATCAGCTGTTTTTAGGCAAATAACAGAGAGCTGGCAGATTTCTGAATGCTCCTGATATGCAGCCCAAGTTAGTTTGCAACTTTCTTATTGGCTTTGGGTCAAAACTGACCATTTCTTTGGCAGAGTTTGGTTGGGGGGGGGGAGATTGAAGCCATTTTTTTTCTATATCATGTTTTTATTCCAAATCATGGATGCTCCAGAACACTGATTAAAATACTTTGATACATTTCTATTGACTGCTGAACTTAAGCGAACTCTATGTAATGATTGAAGGGTTGAGGGTATGAAGGACTCTGAAGAAGATACCATACATAGGGTTAGGCACTATCCAGCCCTAACCTTGTGAGTTCAGGCCAGGTAGCCAGTCAGCCAATCTTCCTCCTCCATGCCAATTCTGAGGACGTGCTTTGAAAATTGGAGGTGTGACAGAAAAGATGTTATCCAGCTTAACAAAATGCTTTTTAATTAATCAGCACCTGGACCAATCTCAAACTGATCCCTATCTTGGAAGGTCATTTGAAAACCCTGAACTGTACAGTTTTAGGCAGGGAGGTCCTGGAATAAGACAAGAGAGGGCTGGAATCTGAAGTCCCCAATAGCACTTAAATTTGTCTAAGATTTGTTGCATTTTTGAAGGGGACACTTAGGGCCAGAACCCTTAATAAAATTCACATCCTACCGTACTATCTTCATTCTTCTGAAATGATTCTGTGGATCAGGACATCTCAACCTTGGTTTGAGATCCATGCATCTCAAAGCTACCAAGGTTAAGAGACATTGTGGTAGATTCTTCTGCCTAGATTAAGTGAAGGACATTGTTTAGCTGCAGTAGACTTAGCAAGAGCCGTGGTGGCACAGTGGTTAGAATGCAATACTGCAGGCTACTTCCACTGACTGCCGGCTATCTGCAATTTGGTAGTTCGAATCTCACCAGGCTCAAGGTTGACTGAGACTTCCATCCTTCCTAGGTGGGTGAAATGAGGACCCGGATTGTTGGGGGCAATGTGCTGACTCTGTAAACCGCTTAGAGAGGGCTATAAAGCACTGTGAAGCAGTATATAAGTCTAAGTGCTTTTGCTATTGCTATTAGCTCTGCAAAACATAGATAATCAGTACTTTATTATTTTTGAGACCCATTGCAGCAAATGAGACTCAAAAACAGCTTGGGAAATACAACCTACTATAGGATTTTATGTGAAAAAAAGGAGACAAGCAGCAATTCCCATCTGGTTAGTTATAACTCCATTAAATCACATTTTCATAGGCTGAGAAGCATTCCAACAGAGTGTGTTGGCTCTTTCAGCTTTTGAAGTCACACAGTGACATGCTTCATTCCCAAGCACAGCTTTGAAAAATAGGCTGGAAACACGGTCTTTCAGCTTTGTGTCTCAGACAGTAGCCTAGAAAGTTAATAATCAGCTTTACCTAGATTTTCAAAAGATCAGTTTGATAAGGTTCTTCAAGACAATCGTTATCTTCCTCAGCCTTTGAGGTTTGAATTTATATGAAATATAACATAAAGACTACCTTCACGCAGGCTTTCTGTTTTTTATTTAAAGAAACTAATCCTTTAAAAAGCGTCATAGATTCTCTAGGAGTTCTTATTATGCGATAGTATCTAAAGCCTTTTCTTAACATAGAAAGCAGAAATTTTACTATTCGCTAGCAATACAAAAATGGAACATCCTTAATATCCGGTTCTCTGATGACTATCTTGGAGGGTTTCTTCTTTGTGAAAGTCCTTGATACAGCATTGGAGGCAAAGTCCCGCCCCCCTTAACACCTCTTGAAATGAAACTTAAAGAACATGTTTTGAAAGCTATCTGTGATTGATAAACCTTCACTCAAGGTAATTCCATATTGTAAGATGAGGAGGAGGAATTGATGACTGTACAGAATTGCACTTTCAAGAATTCCCTCCAATGGCCCATACATTCTAGCACTGCTGGGAGCAACCTGAAGTTACATTTAGAGAGCCATTGGCTTCCACAGCTCTGCTGCCCTGTAATGGTCTATGACAGTACTTCTCAACGTGACAACTTTAAGATGTGTAGACTTCAATCCCAGAACTCCCCAGCCAAGGCTTCTTAAAGTTGCCAAGATTGAGAAAAGCTTGGTCTAGGTTTATCAAATACAATTATCTAATAGGAGCATGTGCCAAGAGCTGCCTATAGAAGCATGTAATGATGCCTTATCGACAAAATACAATGTAATTTAAATCTTTTCATTGCATTAGATGCCAACAAATTATTTCTCTTTGTACTTAGAATGCATATACCAGCAGGGGTGGGTTCTACTTATCTTCCCCACTGGTTCACATTGTGATGGAAGTGCACGTTTTGCACACGTGTCACTTCCCGGAAATGACCCTCTCCGCATGCGCAGTGCTAAAAAAAAAGCTTCTGCGCATGCGCAGAAGCAAAAAACAAGATGGCCACCAAGTTACTACCAGTTCTATAGAACCGGTCTGAACTGGGAGGAACCCACCTCTGATATACAGGGAATGATTCATGGAGTGTCTTCATGGCTGCAAGCATGATACCATTTATGCTCAAAAGAATGTCAACTAATGTGGATCAACTTGACTTTCTAAATTGATTACAGTTACAATGAGATAATTACAATAATCTCAGAAGATAAGTCATTCCTCTGTATTCCATACACTCTACTCTGGTCTCCTTGTCCTCATTTCTTCTTGTATATTTGAGACTTCCATATTCATAGCATAAGTTATTTGAAATGTCTTCTGATGATGTATTGTTCAGAAAATCAACTTTTCCTCTTATTGATTATATTTACCATATTTTCTTTTTAGCACCTTTATTTACTAAGCTGCATATGATTTTTATTGGAAGTGGTGCCTTTTTAATCCTGGTTATTGTGGTCATACTTACATACAGAAGGTAAGATATCATTCAATACTATAGCAGAATGTACCCAGTATGCTATGTCCCAAAAATTTGTATGCTGTCATGATATCTAAAGCTTTTTTGGTAGCTTATCAAGTTAATGTCGTGCTGTTCTCCATACAAGAAGGGATAACTATGTTGTCTTTTCTACAAGTTGTTACAGTTGGCATGGAAGCATCAAGGGGAACCTATCTTGCTGATTTCTGCCAAGGAAAACAGTTTTTCCATGCCTCAGTCTGTAGCAATTGGTTGAAAATGTTCAATTACAAGTTAGTTAATGGACCTTTGCAAACACATTAAAAATGTGGCTTTTGTTCCAGGCTTATCTCTTTCAGACTCTCATTCTGAATATCACTAAAATTGTCTAAAATTGTTCTTGGATATATTTATTAGAATGTTTTAACATAATAAAAGAATACAAAACAAACAAAAAGAGATAGAAAATAAGTTAAAGAGAAAAAGAAATAATAGAACTATGCTTTCCCTCTCTATCAAGTAATTGTCGTCTTAATATTTTCCTCATTCTCATCATCTGTTCTTAATCCCTGAATCCCCAAATCATCAATCCAGTCTTTTCGTATTTCAACAAAAAGTCCACATAAGATTTCCAGTATTTTTTTTTAAAAAGAATCTTTGTTGGAAAGTCGAAATTCTTGATGGGATGGATATGAAAACAACTGTGCCACAGATTTCAGTTAAGTTGATTTGTGTAACATTTTATTCAGCTACACATCCTGATTTAATTGGGCAATTTAAAATAATTTAAGTTTTAATCATGATAAAAAGAATTAAGAGTTAACAACCACAAAATTATTTTTGTTCGTTTAGTTTTTGTGTCACCAAAAAGAGGAAAAGGATTAAGAAGATGAGAGACTACAAAACTACTTGTAGACAGGTACGTCCAGATGTCAATTGTTTCATTGGTGGACTTTTTAAAAATCAATACTCTCACTGTGGGCAAAGGATCTAAACCATACAGAAACAGTATTTTTAATAACTGTACCAGTTACAATGTCAAACTCCTGACAGTAGCACATGACTAAGGGGATTCACAGAGAGTCTTCTTAATCAGGCTTAATGCAAGGAAAAATGGGTTAGATAAGTATATGGTAGACCTCACATTATTGATTACATTAAGGCTGCGTTCTCTTGATCCTTTTTTCCCCATAATCTTCTGAAAAGATCTTGCTAAAGGGGTAAGGTTGAAATATTCATGTGGTCCTTATATATCATGTTTAGTAAACATCCCTTTTCTTTCTGAGACTCAGATAATTCCATTAGTTTATTCCATTACATCCAGTGCCTGGACAAAGAGGGGCATCACAGGCAGGGGTGGGTTCCTACCGGTGCGGCCCAGTGTGCAGCTCCTGTAGGGACCCGCCAATTATGCAATTTGCGCGCGACTGCTCCGGTGCCATCTTTGCCGGACAGTTGTGTGCGTTGCCATTTTTTAAAAAGTATTTTTTGGCTTTTTTGCTTCTGCACATGCGTAGAAGCAAAATCTTGCCGAAATCGCACACACACGGGCGTCCCCTCACAAGTTTTCAGCAAGGTTTTGCTTCCGCACATGCGCAGAAGCAAAATCTCGCTGAAATCACGTGAGGGGATGTGCGCGCGTAGTGAGCGTGCACGAAACGTGGAGATGCACGTGCAGCGCACCGGTATCGGTAAGTAAGCAACCCGCCCCTGATCACAGGGGTATCCAACTTAGGATAAATTTTTGTGTCAGAGAAGTAGTTGTGCATTTTGGGTTCAAGAGCTTCTTCAACTAGGATCTCATTGGGGGAAGCATGTCTATAGATACTTGTTGCAGGGAACAATGGCAAGAGTGGATATGTCTTCAGTTTCTACTCCTGACAATCAGAAGTATCTGGATAAGATTGTTCTTGTGTTCTTAGGATAAGACTTTGTAAGACAAACAATTATTTAAACAACAAAGTGGAGAACCTCTGACACTCTTCAAGCTACCTTGGGGCAATTTACATAAGATGCTCACAAAACACAAAGACTTTATTTACTTATTTCTGGAATGGCATTATAACTGAGAATCTGTAAGTCACACAGAACATCATATATTCTAGTCAGAATTTTCTTGTTTCTCCATAACAGTCATTAGCTGAGATGATTCTGTTTTATTCCTATTAGGTAGCTAATATTCAGCTTGTCATGGTTTGCCAGCTTGGTAGTTTCACAACTGTATCAGCCTGAAAGGCTGAGGATTTGGCTTTCTTTGTTCAGTTTTCTTTGTTCCTTTTCTACAGAAGAAAAAAATAGAAGAATCAGTTGCAGCTGAACCTTTCTTCCATTCTTGGAGGGTGGAAAAAAAGTATTAAGTTGGATGATTTCCATGCACTGGCACAGCAATGATAATGCAGGACGCAAGCAGTGGAAGGATGGTTTGATGAGATTAAGTAGTTTTAAAAGAATATTTCCAATAGCTAAAAGCATGTTTGACAGCATTTTCATAGAAGATGTTGCATTTCAAAGAAGCGCATAGAGTCATACGGTTTATTTAGACAGATAGTCCACACTGAACAACCCTCATTCAGCGACTGGTCCTTGAAGTTGCAGCCATTGCAACATTCCTGTAGTCACATTCATCACTACCCATGTTTCCCTGAAAATAAGATTGGGTCATATTTTGTTTTGGGCCCCAAAATAAGCACGAGGGCTTATTTTTTGGGATGTCATTTCTTTTTCCATGTACAAGAGGCCCACTTCTGCTTGCTCGTGGCAGGGCAGGAGGCTACGCAACGTGCCAGTGCTGCCGCCACAAGACAGAGGGGATGGAGCTGTCCCCCACACCCCCACACTGGCTTACTTTAGGACCCCTGTGGCCAGGCCATCCACGCCCCGACACCTTCCTTGCCTCACGGCCACGGTACCAGTACACCGCTTGGCCTCCTGTTCCATTGTGGCCTCAAGCAGGTGGAAGAAGTTGGCCAGCAGCCACATGGGCTCCTGCTGCACATTGATGCTGGTGCTGCTACTGCAAGGCAGGTATTAGGGCGTGGATGATCTGGCTGCAGGGGCTCTGAGGTAAGCCGGTGCGGGGAGCATGGGGCGGCTCCACCACCCCACCACCGCACCTCGTAGCCACAGCACTGTGAGCAACCAGACGGAATGGGCGAGCAGCCGGCTTCGCAGGCTCTTAAGTAGGGCTTATTTTGGCAGTAGGGCTTATACGTAAACTTGTTTTACGTATAAAACATGCTAGGGCTTATTTTTTTGAACAGGGCTTATTTTCAGGGAAACAGGGAATAGGGGCACTTGGTAACTGACCCACATTTCTTACCATCACAGTGTCTCCCATGATCATGATTTGTGACCTTCCCTGCTGGCTTCCTACAAAGAAAATGAACAGGGAAGCCAGAAGGAAGTCAAAATCATGATCACATGAGATCCTTGCTTAATGATCTCCATTGACTTGCTTAATAACAGCAACCAGGAATTGTTGGTACTGCCATTGCTAGATGGCACAGTCATGTGACATCACATTTTACGACCCCACTGAGTTGTTTGGTGACTGAAATTTCAGTACCAATTGCCATTGTTAAGTGAGGACTGCCTGTGTGTATATGTGTGTGTGTGTGTGTGTGTACACACACACACACACACACATACACACACACACACACACACACACACACACACAGAGGCAGTCCTCACTTAACAATGGCAATATATATATTATATAACATATAATATGCTAATAACATATTTGAATGAGCATACAGGCTATGGATCACCAGCATTTTGGAATACCTGCACAATTGTGTGATTGCTTGTCTAGGCAAACCACGTTTTTAAAATTCACCATAAATCGCATGCAAGAAAGCTCTGGAATGAGACTACTGAAATGTCATGACATTTGTAGCCATTTTAATTTCAAAATGCATTTATTTAATTTGTAACATCGGCAGGTACAAGACCTGGTACGTACTGGGAATATCTGCAAGATACAGTATTTTAAGCCTTTTAAAAATTTCTTCTTACAATAAGAATTAAGGTGAAGTCAAATCAAAAGTTCCTATTTTCAACTTTTATTTTGTCGTGACACTGCTCTGTGACTCTTCTGAGATTGAACACAGGGAGTTCTGCAGTTTTTACTTGTAAAGTGCTGCTATCCTCATGACAAAAGACACCTGGCTAAATAATACTCTTTATTTGAGTACGTGGTGTGGATTAGAAGGTTGGATATTTCTTGGAAATTCTTCGGCTGGGGTCATGCGTCAACTTACATCACAACGTGATTGATTTGGTTTTGGTTTAATATGTTGGGTTAACTCAGCTAATTATGGACTATCTAAACCTCAGTTACACAAACTATGGCTTAGCAGCAGATGTGAATCTAGTCTATACCTCAATTTCTTTTCTTTAATGCTTACCACATCTGCAATAATATAACGTGCATGTGTATTAATGTTTTGATCCTAACTCTTAAAGTGCAGAATGGAAAATTTGCCTTCGTTGTGAGTGTTTGTGTTTGAAGGACAGTCTTTTTTTTGCTATTTTTCCCCATTACTGTCTTCTTCTTACTTTCTTTTATAGCCCCAGCATCAATATAAAAACTGGGCTGGCCAGGGCTCAGCAAATGCAAGTCAAAGTCCTACTGCAACAGAGGATCCAATCTATGCCAACTGCAAACAGGTTATGAAAAAGTGAACTTACTGCCTTATATATCAATGAACTACCTCAACTCATCCCATTGATCTCTGGGATTAGAATCAGAATATAGCAAGATAACCAATGGTTTTCTTTTTACCTAAGAAATCAAGAAAACAGGAAATAAAAAAAAACCTAGCATTTTTTCTCCTCAGATGCATTGATTTGTAGTGGTATATCTGAATTTTCAAAAACACAGTTATCTACCGTATATGAGACAGAATGAACATCTACTATGCTAAATAGAACTGGCAGGACCCAGCCCTTCAGAAGTATGCTCAGGAGATAGGATATATTTTCACAGAATATAAAACAATAGAGCTGGAAGGAACCTCAGAGATCTTCTAGTCCAACCCACTGCTCAAGCGGGAGATAGTGGCCTTCTTGAGTCTAAATATGATGCCTTTCCTCCTTTCCTAACCCTAACTGGTAACATGCCACTTACAAATCTCTGCCAATTGCAAAGTGCAGTTCTCATAATTATTTTCTATAATTCACCCAGAAGGCAACCCAGAATGGATGTAAGTTTGTCATAGTTTGTGCAGTATTCTTGATGTACATATCTGCAAAAGTTGGCTACAGTCAGAAGGCATCCAAACAAGCAATTCATGCAGTGGTGATGCAACTATTTGTGAATATTTTTAACTTATGTATTAATAAATGATTCTATGTAAGATCAATTGGCTATTTACTTTAATGTGGTGTAATTTTGTTTTCTCATTCATGGCATAACACTGAAGCAAAAACTTACTTTTGTATAAAGTGAGCTTCCAATTAGGGGTGCTGTCAAATATACTGTAACTTTGATTCAGCAGATGATGTTATGGGAGAGCCATGGTTGAAATCTTTATCTGAGGGAAGGAAGAGAAATCTCATCTCCAAAGATTTAGGAGGGCAAATGACAAAGTTAATCAGCATAAATATAAGCCAGTCATTCTAGATAGTCAGGCAAAAGGCTGCAAAAATCAGGGAATTCATATAGATGACTCAATCAGGAGCAAGTTTCCCTTTCAGGTGCGCCTTAAAAGAAGATGGGAAATCTCCACTTTGTATTGGTTTTCGATGTTCTACCCTGAGATGACTTTTCTTCTTGGATTGGCATCCCAACCAAAAGAGATCTGGAGAATAAGAAGGAACTAACCATTTGGGAAATATAGAGATAGATGCACATTAGATTCTTCAAACAAAAATACATTCTGGATTTATCTTAATTGTTTCTTCATATTCTTGGTATAAGATACATACATACACACTCTCCCTCTATTATACATGCATACTACTGCTGAAAATGTTAAAGTCTGCAAGATTTCTCCCATTGTCTACAATTCTCAATTAGCTCTAAACTTAATCTACTTAACAAATTATCTGTATCTTCTGTTGAATCAGTAGTCTCATCCTGCAAGGAATTTATCCTACCTTGCATTCCAGCCACTCTGGTAACTCCAAAAATGAGTTTACAAAAGTTAAAACCGGTTTCTTCTCTGGAAAAGAGTGGTATCAGACTTTGCCCAGGATTTTGAGAAGGTGTAAATGTATGGATTATGGGTTAGGACATTCTCACTGGGGGAGCCAGAAGGGCTAATATGGTATGTACCAATGCATGCATGTACAAGCACACCAGAGGTAAAATGCACTCACCTTTCCTACAGGCTTGCTAATGTGCGCATGCTGCATGCACACTCACTGTGCTCCCATGCACGTCGTCTGCGCATGTACTCGCTTCACTTGCAAGCACGCCATCTGCGCATGCACAAAGCCATCTGCGCATGTGCAGAGGATCAAAACCAGTTTTGGGGGGCGCAGCCTCCCACACCGGCACTACCAGCTCGCCAAACCACCCGCTGCGGGTGCTACCAGTACGCACGAGCCGGATAGAGCCAGCTGCATTTCACCTCTGAAGCACACACTCTATTACAATATCACTAAGATCACATCAGATACAAAGCAAGATTCATAATAGTTTCCTTCTACCTGAGAAAATAAACTATCACTTCTAGGCACTCTCATTACTGGTTATGTTTTTGGCATGAGCTGAGGAAATTCCCTAGATCAAAAAGGGATTGCGCTCAATTCGGGAAGCTGCAGGGCCTGAGCTGATTTTGTCTTGTGAAGTTAGTGTAGACCCATGATGGCGAACCTATGGCACGTGTGCCACAGCTGGCACACAGATCCCTGTCTGTGGGCACGCGAATCTCAGTTCCACTGCCCATGCACGCGCGTGCCTCCTGCTGGTTAGCAGATTTTGGGGATGCACTGGGGGGGCAGGGCATGTGTGTGAGATGTGTGCACATGCACAGGTGGGGCACATGCATGCATGGGGGGGCAGGGGTCACATGTGCATGCATAGGGGGCAGGGGGAGCATGGGGGTGTGGCACGCTCCTCCACAGCCCGTTTTTGGTCCCAGGAGGCTTCAGGAAGGCATGGTAGGTCCAAAATGAGGTGGGGGGCGGTGCACCCCCTAGGCCCAAAACAGGGGGTGGGGGTGTCGTGCTTGCATGCATGGGGGGTAGGGAGAGCATGGGGGGTCATATACAAATGCATGGTGGTAGGAGCATGGGGAGCTTCATACGTGCATGCGTGTGGGGCACATTGCATTATGGGTGCCGGGTCTCACATGCGCACGTGCGCTTTCGGCACACGACAAGAAAAAGGTTAGCCATCACTGGTGTAGACAATGCCCTGATAAATATTTGTTCTATTTTCATTTTCTCTAAATCAGCATCATGCAACATGTCTGAGTCCTGTGCTCTGAAGGGAAGGGAAGGCCCCCAAGGAAAATTAATGTAATGGAATTAAAATTAAAAATGATTAGGGGCCCATATTATTCAAGAGTTTGTCTGCTAGCACAGTAAAATTAGTTTGCGGTCAGGTTGGGATCACACCAGACATTTTGAGTGGTCACAAATGTTATCATGTGCAATATGAATAATACAAATAATATAAATGTCAGATGTTTTGATTGTGGCACCACATTGCAAGAGTTCTCAGAATTTCTTGTCCGGCTTTTAGAACTTCATAGTGACACAGCAATAAAGACACTTCTTCATATACAGCCTTTTCCAACCCCGTGCTCGGTTGGGCACGTTAAGAGTTGGATTCTTACCAACCTATGACCATTCTTTGCCTAACGCATTTCTATTTTGTTCGGTGGATGGCTTTTGTTCCAAAATTTTGAGCTTTGTGGAGAGGGCAAATTAAACACTACATCTTGGTACTTGTTTAATCTGATTTAATTCAAATTTCATAGATGGTTTGGTTCACAGGGAAAACTGGATCATCACATCACACAGAGCAGAAGAGCAGTGTATTTAACTCTTTCCATTAATAGAACAAGAAACAACAGTAAATATATCATTCTGCCAAGACAGCACATCAGTGAACAGTAGCTGAATGCCATTTGAAGCCACAAAAATCCTGCTTCTGCCCCAAAATACCCTTAAAAACAACTTTCATTCACCCAAGGTGGCAGAAGCTTCTCTTAACGAATCAACAACATCTTAGAGAAATATATATGGCTCATAATTTTCTCTTCCTCCAAAATGATTTAACTTTATTGACAGTTTACATTGGGAATTTTCAAGTGTGAGATTCTTAGTTTAGCTTCTCCAAGGAAAATGAAATGGTTGAAAAGCAGATCAAACATGGGAAAGGAGAAAGTGAGGGTTGATTGATGATCTTAGTATTCGCTGTTATTTTGAGAACCCCATCTGGAAAACAAGCTGGGAAATGGGGATGATAACTAGGTTTGCCCTGTATCAAATAATAGCAAAGACTGAGTAAGAGGTAGGAAGGCAGTTCGTGTTAATTCTACTTGATTCCAGTATTCAAACTTCACAGCATCATTGAAAACCAAAGACTGAATTACTAGATTGGACCAGTTAATTGTGAACAAACAATCATTCTAAAATGCCTGTAATCACTGACAAAAATGTAGAGATCAAGGCATATCTTACATGTGTAATAAAATTCTTCTGATATCATATATACGTATGTTTGTAAATATTATTAAGAATAAGGAGAGGGGAATCTAATTTAGATGGAGACCAAAACCTTCTCTTCCATTTCTATCAGAATGATGAGGGGATATTGGTGCAAAGCAATCCATTTCTTTCAATAACTCAGATCTACAACTTTATGATGACATAACATGACCGTTATTAATTTCAGTGTTTAGATTGCCTTTTACAGATTTTTCATTTTTATGTTTTGGTTTGATCAGCAATTGGCTTCGGTGGTCACTATAGAACGCTGAGTGAACTGAGCCGAGGTGGCGCAGCAGTTAGAGTGCAGTACTGCAGGCCACTTTAGCTGACTGTGATCAGCAGTTCAGCTGTTCAAATCTCACCGGCTCAGGGTTGACTCAGCCTTCCATCCTTCCAAGGTAGGTAAAATGAGGACCCAGATTGTTGGGGGCAATATAAATATACATTGCTTAATGGTGTAAACCGCTTAGAGAGTGCTTGCACTATGAAGCGGTATATAAATCTCACTAATAAATAAATAAATAAACTCTCCATTCTGTGAAACCATTAAATCGGGCATGCAGAGATGCACTTCACATATGGTGCAGTATACAGGTGGTCCTTGACTTACAATTACAATTGAGCCCACAATTGCTATTGCTAAGCAAGACAGTTGTTAAGGGAATTGCATCCCATTTTACAACTTTTTGCCACAGTTGAAAAAAAGTTGCATTCATAGTATTTGCATGTTTCTGTGCCTGTTGCTTTGTTCTTTGTTGGACTCTAGCTGAAGTTCACCATCCTAGCAATTCTGAAAAGGATGCGTAATGGGTAAATGAAAGCAGGTTCCGACAATGAAACCTCACAGAATTATGTAATGGGAATATAGGAGACTTCTCTGAGTGTTATTTTCTCAGAGGAAAATAAAGAACAGTAGCATGGATTATTTCAAAAATGCATCTAGAGGCAATTCTGGTTTGGGACATGAGATCATTTTCAGTCATCATTCGGTGGAAATAATTATGTGTATTTCCCCCCCTTTTAAGTTCAAAGAAAACTTGTTTGGATGAATATAATGTATATATAGTGACACTGACTAATACCCTAATTCATCCAGAAGAGTGTGATTTCATATTGAAATTGTCAAATGGATGACCAGAGCTACAGCAAGAGAATGGCTGCATGTTAACACAACCAGGAACAGTAATTTTGCATTGTTGTAGTAGGTAGCTTATCATTCCCCTGCAGAGGAAGTTGTTCTCTCTAGTCAGTGGAAACATGGTGAGCAAGATAAAAGAAAATAAGGGGAAGAGATGCTGGCATGGAGGGAAGAGTGATTAATTTCATCAGATCACACACTAGTTTCATTCAGCAGCTCTTCACTGAGGTGTATAAGCCTGCAAGGGATTAGACTGCAAGAAAAGCTTGGGTAAGAAAAACCTTCCTCTGTAATGTATTAATAAATGTTTAATTGAAGTAGACATTTCCTTCACATTGTTTACAAAAGGAATAAAAGCAAAATTCTTTCCTTCAAACTGCGGTAGATAAAACTTGATCTTTTAGTGGAATGGGAAACTTGATTCTATTCCTTTCAACATGTTCTGTGCTGGTTTGATAAAACAATGAAAAGCAGAAACTTCAAAGATGGAGCAGTCTGCTGGCAGTAAATAATTTCTGACGATTGCTTACTTACTATGTGTTTGTTTTGACAACATTTATGGAGGCTGAAAGATACTGGATGGGAACATTTCTTTTTGCTTTCATTTTTGTTTCACCTGATTTCTTATACATCTCATTTTATGGCCAGCGTGAGTGCTATTTCATCTCATAAATGGGTGGGGACCCTACTTGATTTCTTTCTGTGCAATTACTGTGCAAGTCACAACATTTAGCAAAAATTTAGGTCTTCTCAAAAATAACATTCTTGAGTATATGCCTGTGGGGGAGAAGATCCATACGTTGGATGTGCTCCAATACAAAGCTTTTGTTAGAAAATTCATGACTGGGAGAGCCAATGGTAACAAGGTCAGCCAATGAATAGGCATAGTAACTAAGTCAGCCAATGGGAGTTAAACACTTCTGAGTCTGTGCAGAGAATCGAAACTGAAAACTTAAGCTTAAGGCTGGGCGTGGCTCAGCCCACTCTGCTCTCTGGCCACTCTGAACTCTGAACTGAAAGCTTGTCTGTTGCTGGAAATGAAACTGCTTGTAACTGTTGCTACATTGAAGAAATAATCTACCTATGATATTGTATATATATATATATTACTATGTTTATAAAGAAGTTATTGAATCCAGCTGAATCAGTCATCTGTGTGTGCTTCTGGAAATTGATTTTTCTGCAACAAACTCTTATAGTTTTACTTTATTTTAGTTCTTCTGGCCTTGTTCTGCCATTGAAATGACTTCAAGGTTGATACCTTAGATAAATTACACATGAGCATTTACCACCACTGTGACTGTGATTTTATTTTATTTTAATCTGTTTAGAATTGGACTATAGGCAAAAATGAAGAAAGAACCTCTTTTACCCTGAAGGGTGATACCAGACATTCAAACATAGTATGGAATGCAGAATAACATTGCCAGATTTTTTTTGGGGGGGGGCAAGGGGACTATTATATGAAGCATGTGTTTCAAGTTTCAATATCTCTTTGGTCTAATTTAGTTTGTTTCTAAATTCAATTCAAAGTAGTTAAAAATGCCACTCTAAGTAGTTTGCATTCCAAATGGCCAGACTTGCTTTAGCGATCATCTGCACAAGACCACTTTTGCGTTCCTTTTCTTTAGTGCTTAAAAGATAATCAATGATAATATTTTCAATGTTGACATCCTCAGTTTTCAAGGTTTTGATTTTGGTATGGAATAATATTCAAACGTAACAAATGATGGGTGACAGAGGGTGGTAACAAATGATATTGTATTGATGAAAAACCTGAAGAAATGGAGTTAAATCTGACAAATTAGTATAACCATGACACATGTGGGATTTCGAAAATATTGTTCTGAAAAACTTACTCAGATCTTCAATAGTTTCACTTCTTCTACTCATGGCTATCACTGTTCATTTTATATAGTTTGAAAAATTTGAAACAGGCAAAATATACCAATAAAAGACTCTACAGTTTTAAACAATCCAGTTCCATGCCATTGACTGTAGGAAGGGCTAACAAGTCATTGTTTATAGATAATCCTTACTTAACAAGTGCCCTTAACAAGTGTTTAATGACCATTCAAAGTTGTAGTGGCACTGAACAAATAACTTTATGACCAGATGCACTTGCCACATGCTTGTGACTGTTGCAGCATTCCTATGATCATTTTGTGTTGCTATTTGTTCACTTCACAGCCGACAAGCAGAGTCAATGGAAAAGCTAGCAGGAAATTGCAAGTTGCAGTCACACGATGCTTTGCTTAAAGGCAACATCACTTAGTGACAGACTTGCTCATCCCAACAGCGGTTGTTAAGTGAGGACTGCCTATAATAAAATGTAAGTGCAAAATGGATCTGTACGTATGACCGGGGTAAAACTGAGTAAGATATTAGTACAGAGAACCCACCACAAAATGAATGCTATATAACAGGGGTGTCAAACTGGCGGCCCGTGGGCCGGATGCGTCACTTGCAAGCCACGCCCACCCCAGCTCCACGAAGGGAAAAACGTTGTGATACATCACATGACGGCAATGTGACACCGCGAGTTTGACACCTGTGCTGTATAAGGAAGAGAGAAAATCCATGTTGTTGCCTAAATGACGTCCATAAAAACAACTGCTCTTGAAATTATTCTACCAGCCAGGCATCTTGCTGTGTAAAACTATGGAATGTTGGGCTGCCATCAAGTAATGTGATGTCAATTCTTACCTGCACAGTATACAGGGTGAAAAGTATACTGACTACAAATTCAACTATCCAAAAATTATCTACAAAAGGAAGACTTTGACAAGTGCATTGTAAACACGGTCTTCCTTGACATCTATAACCACTGTTCCCAGTAGAAAGCTGTGGATTATTAGGTTCAGAATGCACATAGATAAGAGCGAATCTGGGCATAAAAATTCAGTGTGGCAAATATTCTAGGCAAATTACCTCTTAATAACACGACACAATCTATTTTCTGAAAGGCTACTAAGCATCACCATGCCATCCCATTGACAGTATCTATCTATTTATCTATCTTGGGTATTAATTTTAATAATGAGAATCTGATTAAGAGTCACTGGCTTCTTCTCGCAAGTGAAACTTTAGGCTATTGTCCTAAAGATAGACATGCATAAATCCCATGGAGGTTAATGGGACTAAAATGTGCATAATTATCGGAAGGAAGCCTTCCAAACCCTTTGAAGTTTTGTAACATGTAATAATGAGCCAGGCTGATGCCTTGGAGATAAAAGTGGTTACTGTCATGGACAAGCAGATCTGATGGCAGAGTTGATCAAAAGCCTAATATTGCAAACATGACATCCACCCTCTTAGAGCACATAATGTTTGTGGTTATGCAGAAACATCGACTGCATACATCCATGATTTTCAAGGGAATTCTTCTTTTAAAAAAACATGGACCGAAACAACTATAAAATTTAAATAAATAAAAGACTTAGACTTCTGCCTCAAGGAAGCAGTGACCCAAGCTTTCACTTCCACTGTCATCAGGCGGGAGACTTCTCGGTTTTCACTACCAACTGTCTTCTCTGGACACCCAAGGAAAGATCAATGGCTTCCAGGGCCTGCAGGTAGGTTCCACGTTAAGAGTGTCTCTCTGTTCAAACACCAGATGTGTGTCATTGCACAAGGTCCGAGCTGTAGCTGAATCCATAGCTGCTGGAAAGGGACAGGCGTGGCTCATGCTCCTCACCCTGTTCTGAGGTGTAGCTGGGAAATGTCTGTGCACGAGCCACCTTTGCAAGACTGTGCCCTGGGAAGGAAGGAGACAGAGTTTATGAATATTCTTTCTTTCTTTCTTTCTTTCTTTCTTTCTTTCTTTCTTTCTTTCTTTCTTTCTTTCTTTCTTTCTTTCTTTCTTTCTTTCTCTTTCTTTCTTTCTTTCTTTCTTTCCTTCCTTCCTTCCTTCCTTCCTTCCTCCTTTCTTTCCTCCCTCCTTCCTTTTTCTTTTTCTTTTAATAATTGAAACCATTGCTCTATCTTTCTTTTGCTTTAAATGATTAGCCAACATCTTACCAGATCTTTCACCAATATTTCTACATTTGTAACATATGTGTAAACATGTTAATGTGAATTCTGTCTTCTGTGCTATTATAGTATTTAGTTTGTATTTTTCTTTAGTTTTTCTCTGTACCAGTTAATAGATGGACATCTATTCACCTGTGCCCATTCAATTCACCTTTCAGGTCATTTTCCCTTTTATTTTTAAGCTTATTTTTGTACAACTCATAAGCAATAATTCAACCTCGGATAGAAGATTTATGTGCTGTACATTCAATAATTCAAGTATTTGATGTTTCTGAATTCAAATCAAAGTATTGCAAAGTCTCTACCCACATTTCCTCTACAAAGTATTGAATAAGGAGACACTGAAATATCGATTTCAGCCATTTTATCTCCAATTTTCCTATTATTTAGAGAGGTCTTCAAAAGTATATAAGTATATAAGTCTAAGTGCTATTGCTATTGCTAAATGCTATTGCTATTTTTTTTCTATATTGCTTTTCAGTAACAACCAATCAATAACAACAAATAAGAATGTTGCTAATAGCAGCATGGACAACAATCTTGGGCAATTAGTGTTTAAAGCCATTTTTAATGAACCAGTTGAATGCACAGGAACAGACCAATCAAAAAATGTTATGAGTAGCAACAGAATGAAGGAAGGAAGAATGGAGAGCAGACTCTGAATCTGTAATCTGCACTTTCAAGGGCAATATAATCATTAGATAATTGACTTCATGACATCTAACGTGAGAAAGCACATATAGCTTTATAACTTACTTATTGGAGTCTGTCAATTTGTTGACTCTCAGAATGTAATGTCACAACTTAGATATCTTTCAGCTTCAAGAAGTTAATGCATAATTGTATTAAATGCAAGGTGGCAGCCAAATAATGAAAAGAATGCATTAGTGTACAGTTAGTTAGAATATTAGAGGCTGTTTATAAGTTCTTCCTGACAGTCATTACTCATCCATGAGATTCCAGCTGATGAACTTACAATAAACCAGAGGTTCAACAAAATGCCCTGTTAAATTAAACTTGCCCTTTTTATAAAATAGAGTTGCCTGATCTTAATTTTGTGCTTGTTATTGCAGATATGCCAGAATTCCTTTGAAAGCATAAACTTAATCCTGATATACTATGCCTTTTAATTACCCAGTAGATCTCTAAAACAGATATCTTATTTGGACTGTGAAGATCCACAAGGAAATGAAGCAACTTTATTTCTTTCCTTTCTTAGTCATAATGGCAAAACATGTATTAAAGAACTTAAAGAGAAACCTGTGTTCATCAAATTACATTCTTGTGGTGCCCAATACTATGAAGCAAGTAAGGTTACATTTTACATACAGCAAATCCTCTAAAGAATGAGGGGTGTCAAACTCATGGCCCGCAGGCCGGATGCGTCACGTGCTGACTATGCCCACCCCCGTTTTGGCAAAGGGGGGAAAAAGTCATGATATGTCACGTGACGATGTGAGTTTGACACCCTGCTCTAAAGAATGAGGGGAAGGTTCAGTAAAATATAAATCTGAATGTATAGCCCAAGCCAGAAGATAGACTTTACAGTTTACTGCTAAACAGAAGATTCTGATTTTGTAATACTGAATAATGAAAGTACAAAGGGAAAGGGAAAAAAAACCAAGAAATAATCATAATATTGCACATTTCCCCTCCAAATCCATCCCTAGTTCTATTATAGAAGTATTATAGAACTGGGCTATAACATGCCACTATCACCAAACTAGGGATTCCTAAACTAGATGACTCCAATCCATTCTTTATGTCAGATATTTTTGCCCTTCCATTCATAATTAAACTATACAGAAGCTTCCTTTCCCTTGTGCATTCATTAGCTCTATAGATCATTTAGAGCTGATCTACCCTTCTCTTTCTCTTGGTTTTGCAGATACAGTACATATCTATTTTATTGCATTTAATTAATGCTCTTTAGCATTTACTATTCTTCTACTGCATGTCATTAACTAATTTATGCCTTGGTTGCCTTCAGCTGTGCTCAGTGATGCAGTATTGAACTTTATCATCCTCTATGCCAGGGATGTCAAATCCGCGATGACACATTGTCATCACGTGACATATCACACCTTTCCCCCTTTGCTAAATCAGGGTGGGTGCAGCCAGCATGAAACACATCCGGCCCATGGGCCGTGAGTTTGATACCCCTGCTCTTTGCCTTTGGTCAACCAAGGCCTTCACATATTGTAATGCATTTTAGTAAGACAGAGGCAGATTACTTCACTAGTTTTGGTAGCACTCTTGCCATATTATAGTTAGTCTTAACTATAATATTAGTTAATTTTGGCAGATTTTGGTCAGTAAGAACAAGGTACTCCAATTCAGGAGCTGTAACTGCCCCCCCCCCACTCTGCAATTACAACTGTCAATGAGAAATTTGGATCAATAAGTTATTGTTAGGAATTGAAGGGAGAACATTCAATGATAAGCTAAGGCTAGAACAGCTTTTTCCCTCAGATTTCATTGAACTGTGAAAGTAAGTTAAACGTTCATGATGTTTATAATTGTGCCACCCCAAATATATATATATATTATCGTGTGATAGAACTCACGGTGATGATCCTAGGCATTTTTGCACGTTCGAGGCTTCTCGAGCTGCTGAGGGGAGGGGGAACGGGCAGCAGGAGCCTAGGATCATCGAATGGGGAGAAGCATTCAGGCCGAACGGAGCCTCCTAGAAAAACCGCTGCCGCTGTCTTGCTGCTCCCGCTGCGGGGGGCTGTGTTGCGGGTGGGCAATGCCCCCCGCTTCTCCGGCCACTGCCAAGCTCCTAAGGCACACGCCCACCCGGTCACATGGCTGGCAAGCCACACCCACAAAATAAGCCACGCCCACAGAGTGGTAGTAAAAAAATTAGGAACCCGCCCCTGCTCCAACTCATATATTCAACTTGATGCTAAATAAATAACCAATGTGTATTGAATTGAGTTCTTAATTCTTTATAATCTAGTAAACAAGCAAACAAGAAAATCATTTATCCTTTTGTAAAAAGATATTGCTTCAAGCTTATAAGATTTATAATGTGATATTGGCCTGGTTCTGACTGTTGCATTCTGAAGATAATTTAGCATCCAAGAAAATCCCCTTTATTTTCTATCACATTTGATTTTTTTTTATTTCTGATGGTTTAATGTTGCTTCAATCATGCTGACACTTAGGAGCTCAGAAACAGAAATATAATACAACATACTATAAACTTAACACAAGTAACAATTATCATACACAATAATATAATTTTTAGGATCAATTGTCAACAGTAAAAGAATCAGCAGCCAAGAGGAACCTAGTTGTAGGCTAATATCTAGAAAGGTAGCAATGAAGGCCTTAGGGAAAATATTAGTTAGTTAGTTATTTCAGAGAGATGTTACTACTATTTTTGCTATTTTATACCTTACATGAAAAGCTTTGCATACAAAGTGTGTTACACCATGGCAACACAGCAACCTTTATATGCAGGAAATGCTATAGTTAAAAGACAAGCAAGTCTCATACAGCATTTCTGGTTTCAGTCATGGATTCCTTAGACGAAAATATTGAGGACTGTTAAAAGAACAGTATCTTTTAACAGTCGTCAATGTTTTCGTCTAAAGAATAACAGTATAAAACTGTATAAAATTAACAGTATAAAAGGTTAAGCTTTCGGAAAACGCCCACTTTAGGAAGCTTTAGGCAAAAGCGAAGGAAAAGTGTCAAATGCGACCGCACCGGTACTGTGACGTCACCAGCGGGCCACTACCGGTGCTATAGAGTGGACCGCACTGGTAGGAACCCACCACTGGCTGAGTATCATCAGAATACTGATGGTACCTGATGGGTAAAAGATGACATCTCCTAACCATTTTGTGTATTAAATAGCTTATTAAACAGAAAGGTAAGAGTATCAATCCCTGAGACATCCAGAAAATCAGGGATCTGATTTGGACCACCTATCAGCAATGGAACTGCCCATTCAAAAAAGAGAAGTCTTGTAACATCGTGCTTCCCATTCCTTAGCTCCTGTGTGTGTTAATCCTTCAATACGTTGAGTCAGATCCATAGTGGCCATGAACTCTGGAGCCACATCAGATTATACACATCAGAATTGTCACTCTTGGAGATTCCACAGCCAACTCAGCAATGAAATCAAGCAGAGTCATTGCAAAGGAAAACACAATAAATGCAATTTCCGCGAGGAAAATCAATTTCAAGTCTGTTGAAATTTAATCAAAAGATGGCAAAAGTTCCAAGGCTGCATATGCATGACAGCTGCGGGCTACAGACGGCTCATCTCCAAAATAATTTTATTTCATATTACAAAGAATATGTAGTTTGAGCAGCAATTACACAAAGGCACTGTGGTATCAGTTCCTAACCATTTCCACACAGTTTTACTCAGCAGTCACAAAGTATAACCATGTTAGAGAAGTTCATTTCTTCAGTACAACAGCATTTCAGTGAGTCATGCAGCAACTGATTGCTGGGTTGCCTGGGCTATGTAACTCCATAAAACTCCATAGTTGATGTTTTATGAAATCTACTTAAGAAGCAACTGCAACAGTCTTTAGTGTCTTTATTAAGCCTATATGGAATCCTGTTTTATGTCACTGAACAAAAATAGTTTGATTCAGGCAAGGGTTGGAGAGATTACTTTTCTTTTCTTTTTTTAGAGTGATTACTAGCTTGAGATGGGTTTTAAGACACAAGCCAAGGTTGAGTATTGCCATGCTCATACTACCTCTCCTTGTTTGGAAAGTCCAGCTGGCATTACCCCAACCAAGTGATGCAAGAGAAAGTAGCTTTCAACTGATTTGTCTGTCATCTAGACATATATGCCGTAATGTAACAAATCAGTTTAAGCATAGCAACAGAGTTTGTGTAAAGATCCAAGAAAGGGTAATGCTGTAGCTGTAGCTGCTTGGCTTTTTCTTTCATCCAAATCTGTTTCAGTGAATGCTATATTCACAAAAGATTCACTATAGAATAGTTTCCTTCCAGAGATATGAGACATTATATCTATACACTGAGATATAGACATTATATCTATACACTGAGATATAGACATTATATCTATACACTGAAATGAAATGTAGAAGTAAGCCATGGAAACGGATATGATTTCATTCTGATAAGACATGCATAATATTGCTCTCTGAA
The DNA here is from genome assembly GCA_023053685.1 of Diadophis punctatus similis. Taxonomy (NCBI): domain Eukaryota; kingdom Metazoa; phylum Chordata; class Lepidosauria; order Squamata; family Dipsadidae; genus Diadophis; species Diadophis punctatus. The sequence continues at coordinate 147,710,603 of JALIGW010000003.1, forward strand.
TCACCTAAAACCAGTGACTTGAGCACTGAGATGTTATTATAAATATTAACAATATTTAGGCATGGTACTTTTTAAAAAAGAATCTTTAATTCTTAAGAATACCTAGAAAATATGCAAACACTGATACGGGGCATAATTTCCACTGACAGTCTGAATGAAAGCAACCTTCTGCAGTAGATGAAAATGAAGTGGACATAATTCTACAAACATAGTATATTGCTTCCTGTTCACTTGGTTCTTCTAAACCCAAAACATATGAAAGGACAACCTCGGGCTCTGGGGCACTATTTCTCCCTTTTGGCCCATTCATTTCTTTCTGCTACACAAAAGATTGTCCATGCCTGTAGTACTTAGTAAGAACTTCTTAATTCATCCTTTGCCAATTCAATTCACAACTCAGAATATTTAGTACATTTTATGGACATCTGCTTTATTGTCCCAGTATGCACGGCCGAAAAATAAATAAAGAGATGATGATCATTTAATGAGCATAAGGGTGACAAGTTATGAAGAAGAGAACCAGTAAACAATCACGCGTCATCATGAGCCAGAGTTGCACTTACAGTTTGTCTTCCTGGATAATAAGGTTGTCTAAAAGTAATTTAGCAATTATGGCTATAGCTCACTTTTAGTTAATGCCAAATCAATTGGATAGCAAAGTTAAGTGGTGTGTTCAGTTGAATGCATCAGGCTGAATATGAAACAGCCAATGCCACTAATGACCATGTGCAAATGATTACTTCTGAAACGACATCTAGAATTTATTATAATGGTGCTCAGTCCAATAATGTCTAAATCGCCTTGATTACTCAGGAGAAAACCATACCATTTTCATCCTTTTACTATTTAAATAGTTGTTGCTAACTCTGCTTCCAGGAGGATACTTTGTTCCTTAACTCTTAGATAGTCAATAGGGCCCATGCTGCATGGTACTGCATGATTATCCTGTTCTTTTCTAATTACAAAGAAGTGACTATAGGTTAGTAATAAATTATATACTTTGCAGATAAACTATTGTATAAGAAGCCAAGACCACTGCAAGAGAGAATAAACTATAATACATTTTTATTTAAAATTAGAATATTTAAATTCAACGAAGAGAGCTCCATAAGAGTGAGGGGATCAGATCCATATGGTAACCTCATTGCCTAGACCAGGGGTCACCAACCTTTCGGACCTCAGGGACCACTAAATTCATAATTTTAACTCATTTCTTCAATATTCATGCATCAAATACTGATGTAAATATTGATGGGGACTACCTATGTCCAGAATGGGGCCTATTCCAAGGTACATGGACCTCCAGGCATCCCAACCCTCTTCCTTAAGCTATTCCTACAAAGCTCCATTTTGCCCATATATTTCTTTCTCCATGAAAAAGGAAACTATTATCTATTCCATCCTGTACGAAGAAAAGCTTCTATTGTCCCACACAGAAGAGAAAAGAAGTCATTGTACCCTGGAATTGTCTTTTGAAAAACTGAGGGAAAATTTACTGAAGAGGCCTTCATCCTGCCTCAAATTGGGGTGACATTAATTAGTTATTTATTTGGAAAATTAGCTATTTTTTATACTCCTGGAACTTAAATCAAACCTTGCTTTTTGAAGTGGCAGACAATATTCTCAAATGTTATAGATAATAATGAATTGATAAAATCCTATGAAATACAGAAAGGAACAAGGAAAGGATGTCCATTTTTGCCGCTGTTATTCATCCTGCCTTTTGAATTTTTGAAAAATATTTGTATTATATGTTATAATGCAGTACAGTATACAATATTGTATTATAGAGATGTAAAACAAGATGGCAGAATATTTGGGTTGAAGATTAAAACAGAAATATACAAGCTGGGGCCATTTGTGAATTATGGTTTCAATGGTTTTAAAATTAATGAGAAAACAGATGTTCACAAAACATGACAATGGAACAGCAAAAAGAATTGATGGTGAAGACTGGGTTTCAGACTGAAAAAAAGTCAAATACTGTGGCATTACTATGACAAATATGAATTGTATGCCATTTCAAAATAATTATATAAAAATAATTATGTCAAGGTATGGAGTGAAATTAACACAGATTTCCTCAGAAAAAATACAATTATTGTTTGGAAGAATTTATGTGGTAAAAATAGATACATTACCTAGAATAATGCTTTTATTTGAAACAATATCTGTTTTGAAAAATGATGCACCTTTTAAGCAATGTCAAAAAAAGATATATCCCAATTTATGTGGCGGGAGAAAAAAACTAAAAGTTAAATATAAAATTCTTCAAGATGCAAAGGAAAGAGGAGAACAAGACTTGTCTGATTTAAAATTGTATGTTGTAGTCTGCTCCTTGGTTTGGATGAAAGAGTGCATTTGAGAAATAAGATAATGTTAGAATTAGAACATGAATTTGGATGGCTGGGTATATTTGGATGGCTGGGTATATTTATGCAAAGCTGAGTTTAATGTAGATTTCAAAAACCAAGTCACCCAATGATCTTCATGCTTAAGTATTTGAACTCAGTATTCTCTGTTCCTAATCTAGGAGGCTAATTATTCAACATACTAATTTGCATGACTATATAGGTAGGTAAAATGAGTCACAAGGAAATCCAAATTGTTATTTTGTAACAAGTATGCTATAGTGAGTTTAGAAATCATGAACAAACTTATATACTGGAAGGAGCAGGGGAGACATGATAGCAGTGTTCCAATATTTGAGGGGCTGCCACAGAGAGGAGGGGATCAAACTATTTTCCAAAGCACCTGAAGGCCAGACAAGGAATAATGGATGGAAACTGATCAAGGAGAGATTCAACCTAGAAATAAGGAAGAACTTTCTGACAGTGAGAACAGTCAACCAATGGAACAGATTGCCTTCAGAAGTTGTGGGAGCTTCATCACTTAAGACTTTCAAGAAGAGATTGGACTGCCATTTGTCAGAAATGGTGTAGGGTCTCCTGCTTGAGTGGGGTGTGTGTGTTGGACTAGATGACCTACAAGATCCCTTCCAACTTTGTTAATCTGATAAATTCTGATTCATGAAAACAAGACATATATTTTCATTTAGAAGCAAACAGAAATGCCTAGGGAAAATCTTGAAATGTAGGGGTTGGAAGACACCTTAGAGATAATCTAGTCTAACCTAGAATGAATGAATCCAATACTTAAAATCATAGAATTAATTCTATGAAGAGTCAGAATTCAGACTCTCAGCATCTTTTAATACTTTGAAGTTAAAACATCGGGCTTAACAATTTATGGCAGCTTCACAGAAAAAGTACATTAAAAGCCATTTGAAAAAATTAGGAGAAAGTGCTGGTGTGGATTTCATGCCTGGAACCAATGAAGCAGTGATGAGTTTTTGGGAAGCATGGCTCTAATCTATGACAATGCCTTCAGTTGCTTATGTGATGACAAGAGGTACACTGTGGTTTGTTCCAGCTCTGAAGATGTCAGCTACAATTGGTGAAATGTTCCAACAAAAGAAAATTAGATCATGGCCATTTATCCTGAAAGCTCACCATTGCTTTCTTAGGACAAAGTGTTTCGAAAAATAAATTTTCACTTTCCAGAAATACAACCCCACTATATATTTTCAGATTGATGCCTGAGAGGAAACTAATAAACTTGCATCAATTAATCAATCAATCTAGTCAGGCATATATGGTCTTGCCCTATAATTTTACTTAAATTTAAAAGATTAACACTATCCATACTATGTTTCATGAACTAAAGCACTATCATAATTTTAAAAGAAACTTCCAATTTCTGAGAGTAAATTTCATATATATAAAGATATATGAAAGAAGCCACCTGCTTCTTTCAAATGAACGTAGTGATGGTTCTGTTTAGTCCTCCCCCCCCAAACCTTTGACAAAATGTGGAAAAGCATATGTGGAATGTTTATTATGTAGCCATTCACTCATTATGCAGCAATGTGCGAACATCTTTATTTCAACTTAAGTATTAAGCAATTAGAAATGTAATTATATGTTTAATTACCGCAGTGAGAATTACATTTACCCAAAATTGGAAAAAAGAGAAGATCCCCTTGAACGCAATGGTTATAAAAAAGGTGCTAGAATGCACAGAAATGAATAAACTAACGATGGAATTGAAAGAGAGAGAGAGGAAACAATGTATTATAAAATATGGAATAGATGGTATGATTTGCTTCAAAAGAAAAGTAAAATTAATGTGTAAAGTAGTATAAGACGATTTAACAAAATGAAACAAATGTAAATGTAGACTTTAAATGGTTGTAAAGAAATGTATAAAATGTATAAAGAAATAAATAGATATAAGAATGTTTAAGTTAAAAACAATAGCCTTAAATATGGAAAATGTAGAATGAAGAAAGAAATTCCGATATTGTAAAGCTGTATTAGTGAAATTAATTTTCACTGAAATTAATTAGTGAAATTATGTTTTGTCTTTTTAATGTGGAAAATTTCAATAAAAAGTATTTTTAAAAAATAGAAATGTAATTATATGTAAAATAACGTTGCTATTAACCTTGCACTTCACCATGCTGTATTCTCCTTAATATTTACTACAAGAGTAAAACATAAGCTTACTTTTAAGCACAATCACTTCCAAACTGGTAGGATATCAGAAAAGGTTATTTATACTTTGATTTGTCTTTCCTAATGAGGACAGGAACTAGCATTGCTGCCCTGATCTTAATATTGGCATAACCACTTTAGGGTAGAAAGAAACTCTTATTTATATCTCTATTTTGTAGAAGCAAAATCTTGTTCTAGTATTATAGTAATGCCTTCCAAAAATAACATGTTTGCAGAATGAAGCAACACCCACTACAACTTTCAATTTACCTCACCATTAGTGTTGTCGTGAGCTCAGTAGTGGGTTCTAAATTAGTTTGCTACCAGTTCGCACGTGTGCTCCTGCCACCGGCGCTACCAGTTTGGAGAACCGGGCCAAACCAGGAGCAACCCATTGCTGCGACAGCTGTAGTTCAGCAACATTTGGACTGGATATAAGTTCACTATTATAATATACAACAAATTGCAATAACAACTCAGCTGCCCAAAGATCTGGAAATGCTACCCCATTTTCACTAAAAGGGTTTTGAGTGCATGCATCATCCCCAAGCCCACCTAACTAAAATCCTGTTTTGATGACGCCAATTTGCTATATTTCTTAGTACACATGTGGCAGTTAAATTGGTACCTGATGTTTGGGTATATTTTTTATCAAAGATGTAGCAGGTGAATAAAACAGAAACTACTTACTTAATGATAGCATTGTAACAGTGAGACACGGAGACACACCTGACTCTTTGCTTGATATCTTTTTAATGCAAGTGGTAATATTTGAATGCTGCTGAAATAGTGTTTTAATTGGAAATCCAGATTTTATTTTCCTGAAAGTTTTTTCCCATGTGAAAGCAGTTCATGGTTTTCAATCTCATTCATAGAATGCATTAACATTTGTTTCAAATTTCTTCAATAGATTTTGTTGTATTTTGAGCTTATTTTATTGTGTTGCTTTTTCTATAAAACATTCTTGCACTCTCCCAGTTCATAATTCATGATCAGAAAGATTCTTCAGGAGAAAATCTTTAATGCAGCATCAATCCTGCATGCAGTTGTAACAATGGTTGTTAAATAAAAAACAGAACTTTCACTTAAAACCATTGACCATGATATAAATAAGTTCGATTGTAGAGTTCATTGTACTCATAAGAATGACAGCAAAGCTTAATTCTCACTTAATTCTCATTTCCAAACATTTTCTATTCTATTAAAGTATATTGAATTATTGAAGAAGAAATCTTCAGCAACGTATGAAATTTCAATCTGATATTTTATTACATGCTTATACATACAAAGAATATGACTCTGATCACTCATAGCTTCAATTTATAAAAATATTTATATTAGATACCCCAAGCAAATAATTTATAGAGTGAATGTATGGTTATATAGCAGAACTGTATTTGCTCTGCGTGGCAATTAGGTTTAAAGGAGTTAAATACCTATATACTTGCATTATTCAAGTTACACAGCTGTCATGTGACTAGACAGAATGTGGCAATGGAAGAGCAAAGTGTTTGAGGATGCTATGAGTAGTTCATATTTTCTTTCTTATGTAAGATGGAACATCTAACTAAAGATGTCTATTTTTCATAACAATTTACTTTCAAATATTTGAGGCAGTAACTGATTCCTTCTAGATGCAATACAGCTGTCATAGATTTAGTATTAAGTCATATTTCATATACTTTTATAGTCATCTGAAGTCAACTTCCTTCAGAAGGCGCTCTCTCCTGCTTGATTGCTATTTCTACACTTTAGCTGAGTTACTGTGGGATACAAATACCAGCTTTCAGGTGATACAACTTGAGACGATGAAATGCGTAGCTCTACCATCTGAAGGTTTATATTCGAAATACTGTATACTTGGGAGTCAAAGCTGATTCACTTCTAAGTTCAATCCACCAGCACAGAGAAGCATGACAGCAGAGCAAAGCAAGAGTTGACGAGCTCTACCTAATACAGTAATTGAGAGTCTAGTTGCTGGAAAAAAAATTAACCAATGTCAAGCCCAGCCCAAGAATGACATAGAACAGTGATGGCGAACCTTTTTTTCCTCGGGTGCCGAAAAAGCGTGCTCGCGCGCTATCGCGCATGCGCGAGTACCCACACCCATAATTCAATCCCTGGGGAGGGTGAAAATGGCCTCCCCCACCACCCTGGAGGCCCTCCGGAGGCCAGAAATGGCCCGTTTACCAACTTCTGGTGGGCCTAGTACGCCCGTTTTTCATCCTCCCCAGGCACCAGAGGCTTCCCTGGAGCTTGGGGAGGGTGAAAACGCCCTCCCCGCCCGCCGAAAGCCGAAAACAGCCTCCCAGAGTCTCTGTGCAAGCCGAAAATTAGATGGCCAGAGTGCACATGCACACTGGAGCTGAGGTAGGGCAACGGCTCACGTGCCGGCAGATATGGCTCCACGTGCCACCTGTGGCACGCGTGCCATAGGTTCGCCATCACTGACATAGAACAATCCAGTCAAGTTCTTTATGCTCACACCAATAGACAGAATCTTGCCAGACTAAACCTTTACTATACTCTCACCCTAACAGATATACCCTGGGAGATTCTAGGGAGTGGCTATCTCAACTATCTTCCTCTACCATGTTGTCTTTTGTCTCACTCCCTTCCTTGGAATGTGTTCCCTCCTCCTTGGAAAACTGTCACTTCACTGTAGTCCACCACAGCCTATTTTTCTATACAATGTCCACACATGGTTTAATTAACATGGCATTTTGTTTTCTCCATTCTCTGGTATATATTAGAGATAACATGGAAGCCAATGCCTTTGCATCTTGCTATATGGAAACCATAGAAATTGCACATTGCAAATCGGAGTAACTGCATTTATTTATACTTATTCATTACTACTTCTGAGTTCTCCCAATAAAGTTGTGAGTGGTGACGTCAAAGAAATGTCCAAGCAGTTTTCTTATCAATACAGTAATACAGAATAATATATGAGAATGGCTTTGGGAAACAAAAGGAAAAGCCAGACTGAACAACAGGTATAAAATAAAAGAAATAAAAGAAATAAAAGATATTTCAGTCCACAGAAAGAGAGGCTACATGGGAAATGTTTTAGAAGACACCCTTCCCTAGTTCTTTGGAGACTAAAAGGAAAAGAGGGAAGAAACTTCCAGTCTTGCAAATTTCTTTTAATGTAACCTATTCATTATTTTGTTTCTTATGTGAACCACCTTGAAGGGCTAACAAGTGGTTTGTCACTGCCTTATTCAGGGACATTTCAACAATTACTGGTCTAGACCACACTCTTGGTATTCCCTGGGAGTTATCATCCAAATAATAACCAGGCCTTTCCCTGATTAGCTTCCAAGACCAGATAAGTAAGCAGGTGCAGAAACACTGATTTTTCTCTCTGTCTCCAGATAACAAATAAAAAATTGAATACTTAGGTGTCAGGATTTACTTTCCAAAGCATTATATTCCATACAATAAAATAACATAGTATAGCATGCATTGAGTCATTTACTGTTGTCAGGTTGTGAGTCTATTGAAGAACTTTGAATTAAGGTTTATTTGTACATAAAATGGTTTACTTGAATAGAGATAAATAGCAGCAGCTGTGTGTGTAACTCAAGTTGCCTGCTGACTCAGATCAGCAAAAGTATTTTATGGTATGTTACATTCTGCTGTGGTTTTTTTTCTTTTCCTTTTTTTTGAATATCTCTATATTTGCTGTGAGATAACAAACATAAGAATCTAGAGAAGAGATCAAAAGAAGAAAGGAAAATTGTCTTCATGTCTTTCAGAGGGTTGTCACAGGGCTCCAAAAAGAAGAGATTAGTTTCAATTGGTGGAAATTGCAGGGAATTTTCATTACAGACATGGTGCAAAAACAGTGCTCGTACACTGGCTTATATTTTTTCATTTTGGTTATGAAATGTTATGCATTCTGTATAGTGTGATACCTGTACAGTTCCAAATGGTGTCATATTCAAGAGAAGGTGCAAAAAACGTGCTGTCTGATAAATGTGATTATGACACTCACCTTTATTTATAGTAGATATCTTCAGGTAACTCTAATCAAAACATATCACCATGCAGTGGGGGCAAGAAACAGCTGGCTGAATCTATAGTTTCAAGAAACCTATTTGAACCACACTGTATAGGATTTGGAACTTACATTCTTTCTGCTTAAGTGCTGCATTGAAAGAAACGGCTTTTGATTTGTACAATAATTTTGAGGGATTCCTTGGCTTTGGGGTCTATGGTTACCATTCTGAAACTGTACCAGGGGGAGAAACATTTATTTTAACAAATCGGAAACAATGTACATGTTAATTTAATGCAATTGCCTATCAAAAGAAGGCACATCAATTCATGATATAGTGCAGGAGGTCAAACTCGATTTAACTGAATGCCGCATCAGGGTTGTGTTTGATCTCAGGGGGGGGGCAGGGGGGAGTGTCAGGGTGGGCATTGTTAGCTCAACGTCATTGTGTTGGGGGACGCCTGTGGTGGCCAGAATGCTCTTCCAGTGAAAATGGGCTCCCGAACTCCATTTTAGGCTGCGATGGCCTCCTGCAACTCTCTGCCAGTGAAAACAAAGCTCGGGAGGGCCGTGGGGGGGCCTCCTGAGCTCCGTTCTCGCTGGCAGAGGCACTGTGGCCCAGTCCTTTGCTTTTTCCAGGGTGGCCCTGCAGGCCAGATCTAAGCACCCCGGGCCTTGAGTTTGACACCTCTTATATAGTGGCCACTTTGTGTTAGAAATGACCATCATTTTGCTTGAAGTCAAAAACAGGTTCATAATCATGTCTGTCAAGTTATCTACCATGACTTAACCCATACAGTTTTTGTTTCCTGGAATCCCACTTCAGCTGCAAAGATAGTCATATGAATCTAGGCACAGATTGTTTTGAGTGAATTGCAATGCTCTTCTTAATGTTCCACGCCCATTCACTCAAAAACATATTTTCCTTTTGAATACAAAGCACTGTGTAAGCCTGTTATGCGTAACATTTTCTTTATATAGTCTTTGAATTTTACTGTATTATTCCGGTTCAAAACTATGAAGCCTAGCATTCATTTATAGTTAAAAACATTTTTTTCATTAAAAGTGCTTTATATATTCTACTATTAAAGCAGTTCTATGGTACCAAAAATATCTAATTATAACAACAGAGGAAATGTTACAGTCAACCACAGCGTAATGCTGTGTAGGAATCACTAAAGATGTTCAAGTTTGAAGTATGGGGGGAGAAAAACTTATCCCCTCAGAACAGGGTCGCAATTTGGGCATCCTTCTAGATCCACAGCTAAAATTGGATCAACATCTTACAGATGTGGCTAGGGGGACCTTTGAACAAGTCCGTCTTGTGCACCAATTGCGATCCTTCTTGGATCGGGACGCACTTCTCACAGTCACCCACCCACGCCCTTATCACCTCACGCCTTGATTACTGCATTGCGCTTTACATGGGGCTACCCCTGAAGAGTGTTCGGAGACTATAATTGGTCCAAAATGCAGCGGTGCACGCTGTGGTGGGTGTTCCTAGGTATTCCCATGTGACACCCATCTTGCGCGAGCTGCATTGGTTGTCCATTGGTGTCCGAACACAATTCAAGGTGTTGGTGATGACCTTTAAAGCCCTACATGGCATAGGACCAGTATATCTCCGGGACCGCCTACTACCACATACCTTCCTACGACCTATCAGAGCCCACAGAGTGGGTCTGCTTCAGGTCCCGTCAGCCAAGCGGGCCCGCGAGCGAGAGCCTTCTCTGTGGCCGCCCCGGCTCTCTGGAACCAACTGCCCCCGGAGGTTTGTATTACCCCCACCCTGCCAGCCTTCAGAAAAGCTGTAAAAACCTGGCTATGCTGACAGGTCTGGAGCCAATGATGTTAGTGTAACTTTTTGGGACATATTGGCCTCTGATTGTTTCATGTCTGTATTTTATAATGTTGTTGTGGTTTTTAATGCTTTTAATTTTCTGTTTATCTGCATGTACACCATTATTTGTTGTTAGCCGCTCAGAGTCCCTGTGGAGTTGGGCGGCATATAAGTGCAAATAAAATAAATAAATAAATAAATAAATAAATAAATAAATAAATAAATAAATAAATAAATAAATAAAATAAGTAGAATATTTTTAGTAATAATTTAGACAACTAATCCACCAAATGAAGTAATTTGGCCAGCGGCAAAACAAGAAGAAATTATCACAAAGACTGGCTTCTAGTAGTACCCCTATGTTGTTGAGGTTTGTAAGTGTATCCTATCTTTCACTATGCAATCTTCATTCTCTTGACTTCCTTTGTTTTTGTTAATTCCCAAGAAAGGGATAATCTGGAACATGTTCAAGGGTTTTTTTTGTTCCATGGGGTATTTGTGAACAAAAGTGTGGACAGGCAGCCAAACAATGGTCTTATATGTCACAGAATAAAGAAGAAGCAGCACTCTAAGGATTATCTTGTAGCAATAAAGCTCAACAATCCTTCAAAAGAAATTCAGAAGTACACTCAATAGAAAACAGAAGGTTTTTTTTTTTTTTGCAACAGAAAAAAAAAAGAACTATAGGAAGTTGGAAGACCCATTTAGGTATAGTGCCAGTGATTTAACACACTTTTTGAGAACTTAATGATGATATCATTTTTAAAGTCATGCCAACAAAGAAATGTTATATTAATAACTGCTTGATTTATTTCTGTGTTTGGGTTGGAAGAAAGAGAAAACTTGTACATTGGAATCCAACACAGTTCTATATTAGAAATGCATTTATAATCATGAGAAAAAGTTCAGACAATGGGAGCAATCTATGTAAAAGCAATGTAAAGAGATTTAATTTACACAGTAAAACGGGTTTTAAAAATGCTCATTCTTTGTCTACAATGGGAGGTGTTTTGTTTTTTTGACAGAAACTGGAAGTAAATGCTGCTTTCTGGCAAAAAAAAAGTCATAAATCATGGTCATGTGACTGTGGGATACTGCAAATGGCCATAAATTTGGGCAGTTGCCAAGTAACAAAAACATGATCATGTGACCATGTGTGCGTATGCGCGTGACTGTCAGAACTTTGAGCCTGGGTCGTAAATACCTTTTGGAAGGTCTGTCGTAACTTCAAATGGTCTCAAAGCAACCAGTCATAAGTCAAGAGCTACCTGTATGGCAAAAGTCTAAATGGACAAACAAATTGCTAATGTTTGCCTAATTTGAATTAAAAATCACTAAGTGTTGTATCTTATGATTACCTACCGGTATCTTCTCCCACTCATAACTATAACCATGTTGCTTGCATTTTTACGATTTATATTGTTCTGTTTGTTTCCTAGTATGATTTGATTGCTTATTAGTAACCTATGACTATCACTAAGTATTGTATCTTATGATTCTTGATGAATGTATTTTTTCTTCCCCCCACTTTATTTATTTATTAGTGACATTTATTACTTTTATGTACACTGAGAGCATATGCACCAAAGACAAATTCCTTGTGTATCCAATCACACTTGGCCAATAAAGAATTCTATTCTATTCTGTTCTGTTCTGTTCTGTTCTGTTCTAAAAAGCAATTTTTGTCTTACTTCTTCATTCGTGCTTCTGTCTTTCTTTCATTTACTATTTTCTTAGTCAACTTCCTTGTTTTACTGATCATTCAGCAGGCCAAGCTTCTCCAAGTCTCTGGAGTCATATAAAGGTCTGCGAGGACAGTCTAAATGTAAAGTATCTGTGACAGGAAAGCAATAATTTCAGCAGATGATGCCTGATTTCCTGTGACTACCTAATTCATCAAGATAGGTCAAAGTCAGATGTGGTCTTGGCAAACACTAGGAGGAAAACAAACCAGGTTATATGGGTGTTTTGTGAGGTATACATTTTGTGATGCTGTGAACAGTAAGAAATATGTTGCCTCTTTATTAAGCAGATGTAATATGAAATACTGTCTTATGCTGTTCATCTAATCCTTTAAAATGTGACAAAAGATGAAAAAGTACTTTTCAGAAAAACTGTTTCCAGCTTATTCTACCTTATTCCAAAATATTACATATAGTAAAGTCTACTGCCAAATTATAGGCGTTTCCCCCCATTGTGTACTACTGAATATACAGCTTTTGGGAGAAGAAACCCATTTGCTTTTGTTGCATTTTTGTTGCTATTTACCAGATGACTTGCAAATAACAATATATAAGAATAGAGAATGAAATCTTTTAAGTCTTGTGAAGTGATCCTATGGAGACCACTCTATAGATACTCAAGATGCTCTATTGAGCAGATTATCTCTTAACTATTGGCTCCATCTGATGAACCGTAATATGTCCCTTTAGTATTCATGATAAATTGCCAGCATGGCCATCCCTTGAGCAAAATTTGACTACCATTTTTTTTCTAAGCAGTTTGCTATTCAGCCCTTGAGAACTATAACCAACTTGCTTCAAGAAGCCAGCACAATATTTAGGCAACATTTATGACTGAACTCTAAAAAAAATCTTCATGACTAGCTATAATCTTAAAACACTTTGGGGAATGTTACTGACTCTCACATCAATTTTAGTATTTCAAGATGGTGAAGATGAAGTATATAAAGGGAAGTATTACAAAGAACTAAAAATGGAATGTTTGGGATGGCTAAGTAGAAGGAAACCAATATTAAACCCTCGAATGCCATTGCTTCAACACAGTAGATCAATTGTTGACTGTGAAGGCCCCAAGCAAATCAGAATTTTCTAAAATTTCGAAGAAACCATATAACAATCACAATCATAATAAATACCAAGCATTTTCCCTATGTTTGTTCTGTTAGAACATACAAACATGTGAGAAAATTAACAAAAATAATCATTTAAAATGACAATTTACAGGTAACCCTTGATTTATGACTGATTGTTTAGCAACCTTACAAAGTTACCGTATTTTTCGGAGTATAAGACGTACCTTTTTACCCCCCAAAAGAGGGTGAAAACTTGGGTGCGTCTTATACACCAAATGTATCCCCACCCAGCCAGCCACCCCCATCCTTTGGCCTCTGTCTTCCAGCAATTTACTTGTTTGCAGCAAAGAGGGAAGAGCCTATAAAGCCAAGCAAGTCACTAGCACTTCCCGATCTACAGCTGATTTGCCACGTGGGAAAATGAAAGTGAAACTGAAACTGCAAATACAAATAGCTGGGAGAGACACACAGATTTTTATTTTTTGCTGAACTAGATGGAAGGGGGTAAGTGAATAACTATAAATGTCTGTAGAATGTTCAAATTATTAGACTTATTTTTTAAAGACTGCTTTATTATTGTTCTAGAGCCAGGGGCAATTTTAAGACTTGTGGACTTCAACTCCCAGAATTCCACAGCCAGCTTTGTTAGCTTTGCTGGCTGTGGAATTCTGGGAGTTGAAGTCCACAAGTCTTAAAGTTGCCACGGTTGGAGATCCCTGTAAATCTAGACAACTTAACAAAATATAGAAGCTTTTTAAAATAAATGCTTGCTCTGAAGAGGCCCAGTGCTATTCTATCTTCTTTTAAATAATAGAGAATAATGTATACTTCCAGAAATTTTAATTAATTTTAACAGCTCTGTACAAGTATAGTATGAAATGTAACAGTGTCCTGTTTAGTATTAGAGTTTAGTTACCTTGGAGTAGATCTATTTAAATAATTGGGAGCAGTTAGTGTGACTACATTTAAGAAAACTTTCTCGCATAATGTACATTTCTCCAATTCTTTGCTATTTCTATGGGTCAAGCACACATGCACAGAAATACACAGCAAACAGTGTACTGTATATCATCTGTGCTGTTTGCTGTTTGGCAAATTGCTAGGAGGCAGAGGCCTTTTTTCCTTGTTTTCCTCCCCCAAAACTAAGGTGCGTCTTATACTTCGGTGCATCTTATACTCCGAAAAATACGGTAACACCCAAAAGGTACTTACTGGTTCCAAAGTTCTAACCATTGAGCCTCTCGACCCAATATTTTGGCCATTCGGCAACCAGCCCACATTTATGGCCCTTTGCAGTGATTTACTAAACAAACATATGTAGCCAAATTGGCACCAACATGCACAAAAGTGTTAGTGAATATAAAATTTAATCTTGCAGTAGTTCAAAAGTCTTTGGGAGGTAACCAAGATGACTGTAGGAAAGTAAAATAATCCCAAAAAAAGGAATAAGCTTATTCATTGTGTGCATTGTGCACTCAAAAGATTAAAAGGAGACATTATGAGATACATGCAGAGGTTTATTTCTATGCTGAAATAATTATGAGGACATTCAAGGTGGATATAGCCTTATGGTCTACTGAAAACAAAGTTGCCCTTGACTTCATTAGGCAAACTTGTTTTCTCTCTTCTCCAACTTGCAACTTGCATTCCCATTTCAGCCTGTGATTTGTCAACCAGGCTATTTTTGGACATAGTTTAGCCCACTGGGGCTGGCTATGGCATGAAATAGGCAAGAAGTATATGAACCCTGTTACTTTGGCAACTTGATAAGAACTATATGTGTCATTCTAAGCATCTTCCTATTGTAGGAAGTTAGCACCCACCCCCACCTAGAAAAATGAAATTTCCTAGGAAATATTGAAAAAGGAAAGAATATGTTTCCCTGAATGAGGAAAGGAGAAACATGTTTTAAATACAAAGCAGCTTCCTGCAGCTCACCCATTCCTCCCACCCTTGCCAATGGGCCATCAAGGAATGGCCTAGCCCAGCTCATTCCCCCCACCTAGCCTGGAACAGTATTTTACATAACAAGCACCTACAGGAAGAACCACAATAGGAATCCCAAAGCCTTTTCATTACACACATGGGACCTGGGAAGATTACATCAGTCAAGCCTAGGACTTGGGACAGCCCACAAGAGTTGCCCCAGCATGCCCCTGGGAATCTGACAGCCAATGGAATACATTTCTATATAGGAACAGGAAACAGTTAGGGAGGGACCCAAGAGAGAGTATAAAGCAAGGAACTCCCAGCATTTTGCCCCTTTCCTTTCTCTGGACCCAACACCTGAAAACATGTGATCCACCTTTTCTGTTCAGGAGCTCATGCCATGTGCTCCTGTTCCTTTGTTCTCCATTAAAACCTTCTTTCCAAGCAACTTCCATGAATCCAGTGTTCTTTTTCCCCACTTGGAACTGAACCCAGAAGAATATTACTTCCAACACTATATTTACCTATCCTTGTCCCAACACATGGAAATGTAGCTATTGGTGGTCTTTTTTTTTTCTTTTTTCTTGCTGGCAAATAATTGGAAGGGGAAAAAAGCCGATCACATTTTTAAATTTATCCTGCATTAAAATTATCAGATTAACATCATTTGCCACCCTGGGCACAATATGATCACTACCGAAGGCAGCACAATGTATGCCACCCTATTTTTTTTTTTGCCAGCTTTAATGTGGCCACCTGGATGGACCCAGAAGTTCACTGTAGTTTATTACCATCATGGTAAGCTGTGGTTCATCTTGCTGTCTAAACAAAGCCATAGTGCAATATATTTTATATTCTTTTCATTCAGTTCATAGTGAGATGAAAGAATACACTTAGGAGAGTTATTTAAATATGAACGTAACTGTGGATATGCCAAAATGATGAATGCCCCAGCAATTTCTTTTAACATACTTTAATTTGCAGATAGTTATACAGGCACAAAGGAAGTGCCTGCAGGATTAACCTAAAAAAAACAACCCACACAGCTGAGTAGAATGACTCAGAAAATTATTTTAATGTTCTGTACGGTTTTTTTTTTGTAATGTCATGCCATGCATTTTATTTTGCTTCTAAACTCTGTGTATTTTACATTTGAATGAAATAATTATTGTCTTTTTTCTTCTTTAATGGTAAAATATCTTAAGCGTATTGGTAAAATATTAAGAGTATTTTTTCCTAATTACTTTTGAAATATACAGCAATAAATTAATACTGTAGCTAGAACAGTAATACTATCTTAAGCGCTGAACAATGATAAGTACCATTAAAAACTAAAGCGAAACTTTAAAAAAGTCTGAACACCATTTGAAAACACCTATAAGAATAATGCACATTATTTCCAAATTATAGTTTTGAAATTTTTTCCCCATCTGACTATTCATTTCAGATTTTAATAAACAATGTCAATATAACAGTACTAATATATAAGATATATAAAAGACAAGAAATATACAGTATATAAGAGAGCAGCAAGATCCCCATCATTCAACCCCGTGCTACAAATATTCTCTT
Source organism: Diadophis punctatus similis (assembly GCA_023053685.1). Classification (NCBI taxonomy): domain Eukaryota; kingdom Metazoa; phylum Chordata; class Lepidosauria; order Squamata; family Dipsadidae; genus Diadophis; species Diadophis punctatus. The sequence continues at coordinate 147,727,318 of JALIGW010000003.1, forward strand.
CTATCGGTACTAATATAGCAGCAATGCAGGTAGTCCTCACTCACTGACTGCTCGTTCGGCAACCAAAATCACAACAGCACTGGGGATTTATGACTGGTCCTCAAACTTGCAGTTGTTGCAACATCCCCACAGTTATGTGATCAAGATTTGGACATTTGGTAACTAGTGAGCACTTACAACCGTCGCAGGATAATTCCATGGTCACATGATCACCATTTGTAATCTTCACAGCCAGCTAGCGACAGGCAAAGTCAACCAGGCAGTTGGCAAAAGCTGCAAGTTGTAGTCACTTGATATCATGTTTAACAACCACAGGAGACATCAGGGTTTAAAACCACAACTGGAACTGATGTTGTAATTTGGATGTGGTTGTATGATATTTCATTTTTCAAGCACATCGCTTAGCAACTGAGTTGCCAGTTCCAATTGCAGTCACTAAGTGCATTTCAGGTTTTTCCACTATCTCTTAGATCAGTGGTTCCCAACCTTTTTGTGATCGAGTACCACTTGGAGATCCCGTACAGTCGCCATGTACTACCTGGTTCCAGAGAAACTAAATTCGATCAGATATCACTTTATTTCCACGATGCGCACCTTCTCGCAAGGGTTCTACTGCGCGACTGCTGAGAGTTCAGAACAGTCACCGTTCCTTTTTTGGCCCCGCGCATCCAGCAACTGGATTCTCGGGCCGCTGGGACCAGGTGGGTGGCGTGTGGCAACAGTTGCAAATCGTTGCCAGATTATCTTGTGTTAGGCAGTAAACATTTTTGAATAAAGTAAAAAATAACTAACTAAAAATCGTTCATGACCCCGAAAGTGTTCGCGTACCACCTGGAAGGCCCTCGCGTACCACTAGTGGTACACGTACCATAGGTTGGGAACCACTGTCTTAGAACAATGATGGCGAACCTATGGCACGCGTGCCACAGGTGGCACGCGGAGCCATATCTGCCGGCACGTGAGCCTTGCCCTAGCTCAGCTCCAGTGCGCATGTGCGTGCCGGCCAACTGATTTTCGGCTCATGCACAGGCTCTGGGATGGTGTTTTTGGCGTCCAGAGGGCTTCTGGGGGACGAGGGAGGGCGTTCTCGCCCTCCCCAGGCTCCAAGAAAGCCTCTGGAGCCTGGGGAGGGTGAAAAATGGGCCTACCAAAAGTCGGGAAACAGGCTGTTTCTGGCCTCCGGAGGGCCGCTGGGAGGGGCAGGGAAAGCCGTTTTTGCTGTCCCCAGGCTCCAGGGAAGCCTCTGGAGCCTGGGGAGGGTGAAAAAGGGGCCTAGCAGGCCCACCAGAAGTCAGGAAATGGGGGACTGGGGGTCATGGGCGCATGCACAGGGGGTGGGGCAGCACAGGGGGTGTCGCACGGTCATACACAGAGAGGCAGGGTGTGTGGGGGCATTGAATTTTAAGTGTGGGCACTCACGTGTGCGCGATAGCACGCATGTGGGCGCTTTCGGCACCTGAGGAAAAAAGGTTTGCCATCATTGTCTTAGATCAATGATTTCAGTTGAGTATTTGAGTTGTTAATTATTGCTACCATCTAAGTTTTTTATGTAAACATACTGGATGTAATTTGGAAAGAGTTTTATTAATTGGCAGCTGTCAAGAATACAATAATACTGGAATAACTTCCTCCAAATAACTGCATCGATTATATATTGATAATTATTTTAAGAGAGTTTTTTTTCTTGATGTTTCATAACAATCAGGCTTAAGAATTGTATCTGCATTTAATGGATTGTTGGTAGTCCTCAACTTATAACAGTTTACTTAGTGATCATTCGAAGTTACAACGGCACTGAAAAAAGTGATTTACGACTATTTTTCACACTTATGACTGTTGCAGCATCGCCATGGTCACATGATTTACGTTTGGATGCTTGACAATTGATTCACATTTATTATGGTTGCAGTGCCCTGGGGTCATGTGACCCCCTTTTGCGACCTTCTGACAAGCAAAGTCAATAGGCAAACCAGATTCACTTAACAACCATGTTAGTGATTCAACTGCAGATTCAACAAATGTGGCAAGAAAAGTCATAAAATGGGGCAAAACTCACTTCACAAATTTCCCACTTAGCAACATAAATTTTGGGCTCAATTGTGGTTGTAAGTTGAGGATTACCTGTATTTACCAGTGGGCCCAGTTGTTATAGGGCTTTTGTCTTGTTTAATGCCATTTACTAACCACCTATCATAGTTATGTGTTGATCAATTTCATTCCTTAAAACCTAGACTGCAACTATTTATTTTGGCATTATTGCACAAAAGTATATTACATAGATGAAAACCAGAAGAAATCTATCTATAAGGGCTTTTTCCCTATGCTATGTTAACATTTCCCTGATATATTACAATAAGATAGTTAAGCCAATTTTCTTAAGCAAGATTTCTTGAAAAGAGATAATAGGATAAGTTCCTACATCCTGCTAATCTATGAATGGCTATACATGATTAATAAATAGTTTAGAAACTGTACAAACATTGTGTATTGGTTTAGGCAATGTATTAAGCCTGAAGCAAGTAAATCATATTATAGTTTAATGCAATATATGAATCTTTCATTGGGAAGTTTTGCCACCTTTGTCATGTTGGAGAGGAGTTTTACAAGAAGGGAAAAACAAAACCAATTTTATGTTCCATTGGCTATGTGGCTGGATTACTCATTCATGACTTGTACCTTAGGCTTCAGCAAAAATATTGTTTTTCCTAACATCTAAGGAGAAATTATGAGATGCTGATCTATAAAACTGTATTCATTTTACATAAAATACATTTACTCTAGCACCTCTTAATAAATATATTTTATAGGAATTGAACAAACTTTTGTAGATCTCAACATATATAATTTTTTGCATCTAGTATTTCATAGTCATCCATTCTATAATCAGGAATAATGAAAAACTATAATTAAGCTCTATAATGATTATCCCCTTATATTTTAATTAGAAATTTTTTAAAATGTTATTTCAAAAAGCTAAATTATAATGTATTTTTCTTGTGTTCACAGAAACTGTCAATTTTATTTTTAAATTATTAAACTAAATTGTATAATTGATAGTGGAGACAATAAAATGCCTGATTTGGACATAAATAAACAACATTTAGTCCATTATTATTTTCAATGTTCTTATGATATATTTATTCACTCTCCTACGCTAAGAATTCCAGTCTTAAATACGTTCATCTTGACACCTGCATATCAATCAGATACATATCTAAGATTTTCAGTAGGAATTTGTATTAAATGAGTCTGCAATGTTACTCAATCACCTTGGCTAATTTTCAAATCTGGAATAAGGGAATTATATTTTCCTTCCACTAAAATATTTTTTTTACTGAAAAGAATTGTAGCACTTATAGAAGAAAGAGAATTATAAAACAATTTCAACATGCACATATTGTGTTTACTTGAAAAGTCTGTTTCAAAAAAAATCTTTGTTTTGCTTTATCAGTTGCCTTTAAGACATAAAACCACATGCTGCACACTATATACATGCATTTGTCTTTTGCAGTATTTTCAAGAGCTGCCCACCTGCTGATGTTAATTTAAGAATAGAGGTATTTTTAAGAGAACTAAACATTTCATTTCTTATTTTCCTTACTTCACATTGTTCTAACTTAATCAAAAACAGTTAAATATTCTCTTAGGCAATACAGTCTGTAGGTTTTGTTATTTTCTAAACCCGATTCCTGGTTTTCAAAGAGATTATATAAACATATATTCAAAGGTATGCGTATTATTGTAGCTAATAACAGGAAATAGTGCATAAACCATGTCATTGTCAATAAAAAAATCCATCTTTAGGCTTCTTAATCCATTCTTACCTAGAAAACGGCCAAGTTAACAAATGAGAAAAATACAGATAAGAAGTAAGGATGCCCACAATTCAACATGATTTGGAAGAAGTTCTTCAGATTTCATGTGAACATGAATATAGCATCTGTCATTCACTAAAACTACCCAACATTTTAGGCTTTTACGGGAGCATGATGAAATCTTATGATCGGATAAGATATTTAACATGGTTCTTAAAGCAGCAGCTAACTTTTTCTTCAGACACACACACAAAATAATAATAAAAATGATGGACTGCTTTAATAAATAGCAGAGAAATGTTGAGAACCATAGAATAGAATAGAATAGAATAGAATAGAATAGAATAGAATAGAATAGAATAGAATAGAATAGAATAGAATAGAATAGAATAGAATAGAATAACTTTATTGTCATTTGGAATGTACACTAATCGCATATATTAAAATGAAATTTCATTGCATACAGCTCTCAATACCTCTCAATACCATCATTCCATTGCATACTATCTAAACTGAACCAGCTAGCGGTACCTGAACACACTTGTAAGTGGATCATAAGCTTCCTAACAAACAGGAAGCAGCAGGTGAAGCTAAGCAGAATCACATCAGATACCTGTACAATTAGCACAGGGGTCCCCCAAGGCTGTGTGCTCTCTGCATTTCATTTCTCTCTCTATACCAATGACTGCATCTCTAACGATCCATCTGTTAAACTATTGAAGTTTGCAGATGACACAACAGTGATCGGCCTCATTCGAGACAATGATGAATCCGCATACAGACGGGAGGTTGAACAACTAACCTTGTGGTGCGACCAGAACAATCTGGAACTGAACACACTCAAAACTGTAGAAATGCTGGTAGACTTTAGGAGAAACCCGCCCATACTTCCATCTCTTACAATACTAGACAACACAGTATCAATGGTAGAGACCTTCAAATTTCTAGGTTCTACCATATCGCAAGATCTAAAATGGACACCTAACATCAAAAACGTCATCAAAAAAGCTCAACAAAGAATGTTCTTTCTGCGCCAACTCAGAAAGCTCAAACTGCCCAAGGAGCTGCTGATACAGTTCTACAGAGGAATTATTGAGTCTGTCATCTGCACCTCTATAACTGTCTGCTTTGGTTCTGCAACCCAACAAGACAGACACAGACTTCAGAGGATAATCAGAACTGCAGAAAAAACAATTGCTACCAACCTGCCTTCCATTGAGAACCTGTATACTGCACGAGTCAAAAAGAGGGCTGTGAAAATATTTACTGACCCCTCACAACCTGGACATAAACTGTTTCAACTCCTACCCTAAAAACGACGCTATAGAGCACTGCACACCAGAACAACTAGACACAAGAACAGTTTTTCCCCGAACGCCATCACTCTGCTAAACAAATAATTCCCTCAACACTGTCAAAACTATTTACTAAGTCTGCACTACTACTAATCTTTTCATCGTTCCCATCACCTATCTCCTCCCACTAATGACTGTATGACTGTAACTTTGTTGCTTGTATACTTACAATTTATATTGACTGGTTCCTAATATGATTGGATTGCTTATTTGTACCCAGACTATCATTAAGTGTTGTATCTTATGATTCTTGATGAACATATCTTTTCTTTTATGTACACTGAGAGCATATGCACCAAGACAAATTCCTTGTGTGTCCAATCACACTTGGCCAATAAAAAATTCTATTCTATTCTATTCTATTCTATTCTATTCTATTCTATTCTATTCTATTCTATTCTATTCTATTCTATTCTATTCTATTCTATTCTATTCTCTCAAAGGGTCACAACCTCCAATATACACTACATAAACATGACAAAATACATACATACCTACATACATACCTACATACCTACATACATTCCTACGTACAAAATAATGCATATACTCACATATATTATATGACACAGAGAAACAATGCATTCTAGTTTGGATATAAACATGTACATAGCAAGAAAAATGAATCCTGCGAGTTTAGAAGACGGGTGGCATAGGGAACAAAGCTGTTACAGAACCTGGTATTCCTGCTAGAAATACTTCGAAACCTCCTCCCAGGGGGGAGCAATAGAAACAAACCGTGAAGTGCATGTGTGGGGCCTCTAACAATGCTTTGAGCTCTAAGCACATAGCGCTTATAAGCAGTATCCTGAATGACAGGAAGCGGGCTTCCTATAATCTTCTCGGCTGCCCTTACCACTCTCTGTATGGACTTTTTCTCTGAGGCACTGCAGCCACCAAACCAAACAGTGATGCTGTTTGTTAAAATGAACTTAAGATGAGCTTATTACAGGCCCAATATGTCTTTGGAGTCACTATTAAAATGTAGGCAGCCATACAAAATCTCAGCCAACAATATCAGGGGTAATGAACAGTAAGGGAAATAAGTATAGTTGTAGCAAGCATTTTGTTTCTTTTTTCCCCTTTTATTGTTTGTTGACTTGTGGGTTTTAGGTAGAAAAGAAGAATATACATACATACTGTACACACATACGTACACATACTCCACAAATTCTCAGAATATCTACATCTTTGTATCTTAAGAATAAAATAGTGACACTGAGGGAGAACCTGATTCCACTCAGCCCTATTTTTCTATTACTTTAAACAGAATTGTATTTAAGAAACACAAGGCAGTCACCAAAAATGACCGTGTGCTAGAAGCATTTAATTCTTCATGATATGTTTTTATTTCATCAAATTATGAATGTCCCTGATGATTTAAGGCTTTTACAGTTCTGTACAGGAAGAGAATCTGACCTAAAGACATTGCTTCTGACAGTCCATCACTCTCTTTTAACACGTAATTTCATTTTTTTCCCTACAAGACATCAGCAGAAAGCCATCTCAACTGAGGATTAACAGCATATTAACTCTCAATCTCTGTACTTTGATTTATATACATAATCACATTCCCACTTATTAATATACCATGAATATTAATATATCAGAAGTATATTGTTTGGAAGGTGTTATCAACTGTAATTATTTTTATTGTGCCAATGTTGGTAAGTTAATAATTACACATATGTGTTTCAGTGAACTGCTCAGATAGTAGACCGAAATGATGATAAAGGCAAAAGATAATAACAAAGTAACCCGAAGACTGGAGGACAGCACATGTAGGCATAAAATGATAATAATTTCGGTAACTAAACTGGACTTTATGTACAGTTCGGCCTATAATTTTGACTTCTATCTGACTTGAGTGAATGAAGACATAAATAGAAGAAGCTGCATATGTGCCTATATTTCTCTCATTTTTCAAACACAAACCCCATCATTTTCTGGATTTTTTAATAAAAAACACAACTGGCATTTCTTCTTTGTTATAATAAAACATTGCCTTATCTGAGGTGCACATTTACAGAAAAGTAATTTGTCAGTAGCCATCTTTTATCCAGAGAGTTACAAACAAATCTAGAAAAGTTTAGGGTGACTATTTTTCTCTCTCCTTCAGTCATGATTTCAATATAAATTAGAGGAAAAGTCCAATGAAAATGCAGTTTTCAGGGTTTTTTAAAACTATACGAGTATATTATATATGAGTATACAAAACACTTTTACATTTCCCCCCCTATACTTGAGAAAGTGCTTTGAGTTATTATCTATTTATCTATGGTGGCAAATGACCCAAATTCTGTGGAGAATATGCCAGTGTAAACAAAATTAAATCTTCTCTACCAGCAAATACTTCCTCTGGTAAATTCCATATAACCCTTCCACATTAGTTGCCAAGACTCAATATGTCCGTCCATCCATCCATCCATCCATCCATCCATCCATCCATCCATCCATCCATCCATCCATCCATCCATCTGCCTTAGTAATTTAAATGGAAAGAAAAACAATTTATGAGGTGACCCTAATGGACATATCTTTTCACTGTTCAAGCAGCTTACCTTGTAAACTATATATTTCTCCCACGCTGTTCTGCCGAGTGATGTGATGCCAGTATGCACTACGAGGAAGTGAGATTGACTTGGGTAACGTCATTGGTTCAGTCAAACTGGTCTGAAGCTGCAAAGATAAAGAAAATACACCATAGCATGTTTTTCAGTAATTTGCCATATGTGCTTCAAGCTAACATTATCACAATCAATTTGTTAAACTGATATACTTAACTCACAATCAATTATATTTTATTGTGTCCACTAATGCTGACAAATGTTTGATGAAAATCAACAAATCAATACATTGTCACTTATATTTTCCAAAAAAAGCCAATTTGCTATAGTGGTTAAGGTCCTGGCCTAGAAAGCTGGAGACTGTGAGTTCTAGGTCATCCTTAGGCATAAGAAGCTGGTTAGTGAGTTTGAGTCAGTCACAGTCTCAGCCCAACCTATATCACCTTGTTGTTATTGTGAGGTAAATAGAAGGCAAGAATATTAGGTATTTTCACTGCCTTGAACTGTTCAAAATATATAAAAAGGCAGAAGATCATCATCATCATCATCCCCTTCAGTCCAAACTCAGCAGAGGAAATATCAAGCAATTAATATCTGGGCAAATCCAATTACTATATACATAGATGGAATAGTGGGCTGGAGTCAAGCAGAACTAAAAGCCTTCCATAGGAAGATCAGAAAAATAATCACAATGAATCATGCCCTTCCTCCACACAGCAATGTTGATGGACTCTGCTTACCAAGGAGAACAGGTGGCTGTGGAATGATGCAAGTACCCCAAAACAGTTGAAGAAAAAGAAGAAAATATATTGGAAGACTGTCCGAAGGACAAATAATATGATTTCCTGAGACTAGTACACCATGAAGGCTTATTGAGAACGAGATCAAGCCTTAAGTACAAGTGCATACAAGGATTAAGAAGACAGCAAAAGAAAGCAAAATTCTCTAAGAAGAAGCTGAAGAAACAGTGGGCCACCCAGTTGGCTGCTGTAAAAAGACCACACAGACTGATTACAAACAATGACATGAAAAAGCACCAACATTGAAATATCCACAAGAAACACCACTTGCCTACAAGCAAGAACTGGTGGGCCTACCAATGGACAAAGTAATAGTAAATGAAGCAGCTAAAGTGTTCTGGGACTTTAGAATTGAAACATAAGAAAGACTAAAAAAAAAACCTCTGGTACTGGAGACAACAAAATAGAAGAGGAAGAACTCGAGAAAATAAAATAAAAAATAAGCAAATGGAATTAGAACAACTGTGGCAAAATAAAGCAAAGATAGCAGCAACCGTAACAAGCATCTTGGGTGCAATCCCAAAACATCTGGAGCACCACTTGAGCACTTGACAAAATCACCATCAGTCGATTGCAAAAAGCAACTCTACATGGAACAGCGATTATACCTTTAACACCATCAAACATTCAGATCCTTAGGAAGGACTTGATAGGTGGATAAAGTGCCAAATCCAGTCTAAACATTTGGCTGACTGTGTGATGAACCACAATAATAATAATTGTATTTCCTCTTTGTAGCAGTATACTTGCTACTGTAGTTGCATTTCAAGAGGCAACCTGTCTGGCAAACAAAAGAGAATTTGCCTTTCTACTCACAGTTACTTTCAAACCTGTTCAGAAATGTGATGTGTGTTTTTTAACCCAAGAAATAGAACCATTAACTACCCATATATCTAGCTGCCTTAATAGCTGCAAGTGAGCAAAACTGCAGATATTGTTCAAGGGATGGGAATTTGAATATAGGGATCTACATAACACTATAAACTCCCTGTCTGCTCCAAGAAAAGGGTATGTGATGTACTAGGAACAATGTCTTTGGTATAACCAGCTCCTAAGAATAATTGTGATCTATGCACAAAGGTTTGCTCTCTACATATTTGTCTTGCTGAAATAGGGGCAGATGGATTTTAGTTGACAGATTTATTGGTAACAAATAACAAGGAGCATGTTAATCAAATGAAGTAGTGACTAAAGATGAAGGTGAATGAAAGTTACATGGTGCAAAAGCTACAGTGATCAATTAAAAAGGGAAGTGGCACAATATTTTCCAATAGACAGCTTGTGCAATTAGTAGAAAAGGTTTTTTTTAAATAGTGTGAGCTGTGTGACCTGATGTTGAGATCTATGCTTTTTCTAGCTACTTTGGTGACTAGGAGGACTATGAATAGCTGGAGTCAAGAGGTTATGAATGTTTCTTCCAGAAAAGATGCAGTGTCATCAATCCTGAAAGAGGTGGTAATGCATTGTCTTCTGAAGAAGTTTGACAACCTTTGACCAATATCCAATCTTTCCTTTCTGGGGGAGATTTTGGAGAAGGTGATGAGAATAGAATAGAATAGAATAGAATAGAATAGAATAGAATAGAATAGAATAGAACCATTTTTTTTTGAGATACCAGGGCAGCCAGGGGAGGGGAGGGGAGGGGAGGGGAGGGGAGAGAGAGAGAGAGAGAGAGAGAGAGAGAGAGAGAGAGAGAGAGAGAGAGAGAGAGAGAGAGAGAGAGAGAGAGAGAGAGAGAGAGAGAGAGAGAGAGATGTGAAAACTGACCCCACCTCTCCATTATTGTAAGGCTCTTTTCTCATTGTTGCTTAATGAATATAAACCTTGCAAAATATTTTAGATGAATCTGTCTATCTAGGATTAGTTCTAAAATTTCAACTAAACTTTACAGTTCCTATATCTGAGAAAGAGACCCCTGACATCTTTTCACTGGAAAAAAAAGTGAATTGTAGATTTTGTCCAAGCCAGACTGGATTTGTGAGTAAGGCTGAGTAAAACTGGCTTACTACAGCAGCTCTAAAACGCAGTGTTCTGTGTAAAGTTCATGGGCTTGCAAGCAGCAATCTCATTAGGAGGCAATGATTCTGAAAAACAGCATGAATTCTCATGTGGTTTTTATACTGCAGCCATTGTACAATGATTAAAGGACATCAGGGATGGGAATGAAAAGAACTTATAGGGCTAGATGGTCTGCATCTCACAACCATGCTGCCCTATCACCCTAATTTAAAAATATATAAAAATACTATAGATCAATACATGCAGACATGATATTCATTTAAACAATGTTTAGAAGTAGTAGTAATTTACTGATTAATCTTATGATCTTTTCAATAAAATAAAATAAAACAACAATAAAATACAGCATATAGCTGTGATGTGATGGTGAACCTATGGCATGCATGCCACATGGAGCCATATCTGAGGGCACGCAAGGTGTTGCCCTATGTCAGCTCCAGCGCGCATGTGTGCGCTGGCCAGCTGATTTTTGGCCTTCCGGAGGGCTGTGGGAAGGTCATTTTCACCTTCCCCAGACTTCAGGAAAGCCTCCGGAACCCGTGGATGGTGAAAAACGGACCCAACAGCCGACCAGAAGTTCGGAAATGAACTTCCAGTTGGGTCGTTGGGCCATTTTTCGCCATCCACAGGCTCCAGAGGCTTTCCTGAAGCCTGGGGAAGGCGAAAATGACCTTCCCACAGCCCTCCGGAAGGCCAAAAATCAGTTGGAATTCGTTTTTCTCCATTGACAGGCTCTGGCAGCTTCAGTGAGCCCTGCACGCATGCGAGTTGGGGCAGCGCAGGAGGTTGTGCATGCATGTGTGGAGGAAGGGCATTGCATTATGTGTGTGGGCACATGTGATATCGCATGCGTGCGTGCCCTTTTGGCACCCGAGCAAAAAAAGGTTCGCCATCACTGGCATATACTGTAGTCTATTTCTTGAGTAAGGTAGGAGGAAACAGTTGTAAAATACATATGTATTAATATAATGTGTCATAATCAGATAAATAAATCTCCCTTACAGGGTACTGTAATGCAATATACAGGATTCTGAGAACCACTGCCTTAGTTATAAAGTTAGCACTTCAATATACAGTACAGTATGTACATTTGAGCCCAGGAGTAAATATGACAATCTGTGGACTGGATAACCAGTCCCTGGTTGTTCTTTCCAATAGGGATGATGATTATTTAAGACTAATGGGGGCATACAATTGACACTTGAACAAAATATGAGAAACATTTTTAATAGCAGGGGTATTGCTTATGGAGGTTCTCTTGTTATATGGCAAGTGGTAGAAGTGATCATATTTAACCAGAGAGTTCAACAACTCAAATATTGCTCTAGAATAGGCCCTTCTTAAAATTTATGTCTGACTCAATGACAGGCATTTTCATTTTGAAAAACTGCTTTATTCTTAGCCAACCAACCTAGGGATTTATTTTTAGCCAATAATACCATGTTGGGGTTGAACACTGATATATAGGACTCTCTGTTTAAAAATTTCCCTTGCCTGGGAGGCCATTGAGAGTAAATGCTGCATAGAAAACCCACACTGTGAAATAACTTTGGGAAGTTGGCTGACCCTGGAGTTGGGCTGGGCCATGCTTATCTGTTCTGTTAAGCATATTTTGGGAAGTCTATCAGGGTAACAATAATTAGAATTCTTGTATATTTTACATTTGGTCAATTTCTTTTCAGAAGAAAGCTTCATTTATGAATTCCTGTAAATCAAAGACAACTACTCCAGAGTAAATTAGATGCACTGGACAGGAATTTTTAGGATTCCAAGGTCAGAATAAAATAGTCTTTCTAGCAGTTTCATTTTATATTTCAGGTATTCTAATATTTTGTGACTGGCTTGCTCATTTAAAAAAACCCCTCATTCATAGAGATTATGACAATATATTAGCCAACAGAGCCCACAACAGATTCTATCCATGCTGCTAACAGCTGGTATTAGGGATATGTCAGTAAATTTCATTTTCAGAAACTGGGAAAAACATGTGGGACAGAAAAATTATCTACTTTCCTGGTAGATAGCACTTCTTTTTTTGCTACAGGCAAGGTAAAAATAAATGAGATAAACTATAATCCCTGTATCTTCTCTTGTGCTTCCATTTGGAACAATGTGCACTATGCATGTGCAATACAGATATTGCTATAGTGCTGAATTTTCAGTTTGTAAACACAAAGTTTCAGTAGTTTTGTTGCCTAACATATTTTCCCTGTTGTTCGCAGATTCTGCTGAAGTGAGTCTAACAGATTGTTCTTTACTTCACTGAGGACATCAGTTCTATGGATATTTGTGCAGACATATTGTATGAGGCCTCACAAAGCATGTTTACATGTTGTTTCCCTATTTCCAATATGACTTTAAAGCATATTTTTCCTCTAAATCTTCTCTTTATGCAGTTTTCAATACGTTGGCTGATTGGTTTACCTTTATGGTTCTAGAATGAAAATTATTGTTCCCTAATCCACATGACCTAACTTCACATTCTATTTTGTGAAAATCAAGATTATTTACACCATAAATATGCTGTACATCATGACTCTTGACAAATGTATCTTTTCTTTTATGTACACTGAGAACATATGCACCAAAGACAAATTCCTTGTTTGTCCAATCACACTTGGCCAATAAAGAATTCTATTCTATTCATGTCAAGTTTTGGGATTTATAATGAATATGCATTATATAGAGAGCCGAGGTGGCGCAGTGGTTAAAATGCAGCACTGCAGTTCAGCAGTTCAGCTGTTCAAATCTCACTGGCTCAAGGTTGACTCAGCCTTCCATCCTTCCGAGATCGGTAAAATGAGGACCCAGATTGTTGGGGGCAATATGCTGAACTCTGTAAACCGCTTAGAGAGGACTGTAAAGCACTATGAAGCGGTATATAAGTCTAAGTGCTATTGCTATTGCTATATGATAAGAGATAGATGATAGATAGATAGATAGATAGATAGATAGATAGATAGATAGATAGATAGATAGATAGATAGGATAGATCAGGGATGTCAAACTCAATTTCATTGAGGGCCGCATAAGGATTGTGTTTGGCCTCAGGGGGCCAGGGTGGGGGTGGCCAGCTCAACATCACTCGTTTTTGGCCGCGATGGCCTCCTGCAGCCCTCTGCCAGTGAAAACGGAGCCCAGGGGGCATGCATGAGTTCCGTTTTTGCTGGCAGAGGGCTTCAGGAGGCCATTGTGGCCAAAAACGGAGCCTGGGAGGGCCACACGCAGCCCATCCGAGCTCCATTTTCGCTGGCAAAGGCACTGCGGGCCAGTCCTAAGCACCCTGTGGGCCGGATGCGGCCCACAGGCCTTGAGTTTGACACCCCTGGGATAGATAATAGATAGATAGACAGACAGACAGACATAGACATACTATATGTAGATATATACTGTATCCCTTTCAATTTATCATCAAGTATACATACATTTGTCATCAAGTATATAGTGATCCAAAGTATATTATAAAGATGGATTTTCAAAAACATTTGACACTCCCTCTCCTAATAGAAACTCTTATAGATTGGTAACTAGTTTTAAAAGAAGTAAAAATAAACGGGCAATTTTCACTTACGGAAGATATGAAAAACGAAGTCCCCCACAAATCAGTATACACCAGATAGTCAGATATTCTGAATCAAGACAAGTACATACTTTTCACAGTAAAGTTGAACTGTGGATTCACTACCAGCTGTCGGGGTAAAGGCAAGCAGTTTGGGTGGTTTTAAAAAGGAACTGTGCAAGATCATGGAGGATTAGCTTATTAATGAGAATTAATATTTTGTACTACCTCTTGAATCACAGGCAATGTTTTAAATGCAGATTGCTAGAAGCAACAGTTAAAAGAGTTGTATCTATTTCCTGTTAGTTCAGATTTGTGAGCTCCACCAAGCCATCTAGTTGTCTACTGGGTGACACATAATTCTGGACTATGTTCCAAATATTTCATGGCAGTGTTCCAGATCATTTTCTCTCTTTCTGTGTGTGTATGTGTGTGTTCGCATACACAGTCTCAATCTATGCGCAGTCTTTCTCTTATCCACAAGCCTTTTTGGAACTCATACTGAGAGTTCTGCAAGCATTGGTACTACTGTTCATGGATCCCTTTTGAGTTTCAGTTCAAATAAGAAAAACTATTTCAACCTCCAAAGTTGCTTTTGAAGTTTTAAAAGCTTCAGTGCTACAGGATACAGGCTATTTGATCTCATACATTACCTAAATGATATCTGAGATCAAAAGATCTTTTTACTACAAAAGAAAAAGAAAAAGCTTTTCTTCCTTCAAAAGAAGCAATGGAGGAAATTTTACCTTGAGATGAATAGAATTCTCCCTCAGAAACAAATACATCCCATATAATGGTACAATTTCTTGCTACTGAAATCGTAGCATTTATCTATACAAAGGATTTTGGTCTAAATAGTAAAAGATGAAAGCGGGCCCTTGAAAACTAAAAGTCAGTATAGTAATATTCCATATTCGCCTTAATGCATCATCAGGGAGATTGACAATGTGCATGGTTTAATCTCCAATAAACATATATTAATGTAACTTTTCACACTTGCCTCTTTTTAGTTAATTTATTCTGTTTTTTTCTACGTTCTCTTCTTTTGGCTCCTCATAAATAAGTATTTATTTAAATGTTCCTTTAAAGCTGTAAGGTCTTTAGGGCAAACACCCATCTTTTGCTTATGTTGCCCTTCCAAGAGCATATTGACAGCTGCCTATTTATCACCTTAGCAACAGAGTGCACCCTGCTCTGTTTTGTGTCAGTACTATAAATATTCTGCATCAGATGGTAGCAAATTGCAGTACATCCTCCTCCCTGGCAAGTAATTTCTACCATCTTGGGTAATACAATATTAATATTTGCATCATTGAACACATTTCGAAATGCTAAAATATCACTGATTTATTAGGAAAGATACTACTGATGACATATTTGACATCACATATCCTTCATCACTGTATTATATAACACAATCTTTTTATGTCATCATGGACATATCCTTTCAAGCAGAGGTGGGCAGCACCTGCAGGCTGCATTCCCTCAGAGCTAAGCTACTGGGCGCTGTGATTAATGGGAAAAGCACCACTGAGCTGAATCAAAAGAGGACAGGGACCAAGACAATTCTCTCTTGTTGACAAATCTTTCTCTCTCCTTTTCTCCCTTCTTTCTGGATCATTCTTGTCCAGAGATTTGAACAGACTGTTTAAAATCAGGGGCCAGAATTGTTTAGTCTGCTTTAAAAAAGAATAGATGTCAACTTGCAAAATGGCTTCCACAGCCATCTTTTCATTTCTGAGTTTGCCACACAGTATGGGGGGAGGGGGGAGGGAAGAGGCTTAGAATGTCAGACCAGACAATAACAATAGAGTATCCTGTGGGAACCAAGGTCATCTCAACAGGTGCAGGCCAGAGACTGGAAGGAGTTGCCAGGGAGACACCAGAACACCTAATTGGACAATGTGACCTGTGACAAGGAGGGAAGGGGAATATCTATTCTTTAATTATACTAAAACCGCGGGAAATAGTTGGTTTTGCTTTCATGCGTGCTGAAATGATGTACTCAATAAAACAGTTCTTTGAGAAATCTGATCGTCTCAGAGTGCTGACTCAGTTGGGTTCATCAGTCGGAACCTTGACAATAGGTTTAAGATCCAACACTGAACTGCCCAATGAAATTTGAATTCATTGTATTCATCTTTCATCAACTATACTAATATTTGTAGAACACTTTTTTTCAAAAAAAATTCTTAACTTCCGAGAATTTACCTCTAATAAAATAGTTGCTAATTGAGACCAATTCAAAGGCAGGATGGAATGCAAAGAATGACTCGGCTAGTCAAGGCTGTGTACATAAATACTCCAAATGAAATTAATTATGGAACACATAAGATGCTACTTTCACCAGTTCTGCACTTTATTCATGTGTCCCCAAATGTGTTTGCTATTATCAAAATCTATCACTTGACGACTCATGTGACTAATCATATTCTGGCTCAAGAGAAGAATATGCAATATCATAATGGTTTTGCATATTGTACAACTACCCAATTTCCTGCCTGAGACAAGGATCAGATAGAATTCCATCCTCTTCCATGTAGAAGAGTCAACAGAATCATCTATAACACCATAACTGGGAGTATCTGGATGCCTAAAGCAGCAGGGCAAAAGTTAAAGCACATAACTTTCTTTCAAATGCACTATTATTTCCTGATTCCCAGCATCTGTCATCTGAGATGGTTGCTAAACTCCATGCTGTAACACGACTCTCTGATAACAGGTGGCTTGTTTGAAGCATATGGCCATCTTCTCTGGTGCAACTTGCTTGGCTTATGATGAAGGGAGTTGCCCTGTTTACACTACATGGCACATGCTGGCTTCTCCAGCTGATGCAGTTATTTCATGTTCACAGTGTAAGGGCCTATGAATCACACTGCTGGATGCTAGTGGTGTATGCAGACAGCTTCCAGCAACTGGAACTAGCCACGACTGGATTTGTTTGTAGCACTAGTGCTAGTGGCATAACTGATAAGACTAGAAAGTCTACATTAACCTGTGTGCTCCTTGTACTCAACTATATAACCATAGCGATATGGTAGAGAGAAGATGAATTCCATTATTTTAAAAAATGCAAAGGAAGTAGGATAAAGACAAGAAGGTGATTAGATAAGAAAGAACTGGGAATAAGCACATTATATACACAGAAACTTGAAGTTTTATGTCTCATTAGTTATATCTGCCAACTTATATAGAACATCTTTAATTTGTACATAATTTCCATGTTTCCTCAAATTCATTACATTTTTGCTCTACTACATTAATAAAGTTCTGTAAAAATGACACTGCGCTCATATTTCACCTTTCCTGCATCCAAATCTTCCAATATTTCACATGAATAGTTATTGTGGCTTATTCTTTAAAAAAAATGGACAAAGAAAGGAAGAAATTAGGCCAGCACAAAGCCTCATAGCTGGTTGAGTTGCCTTAATAGCTGAGTTGTGGTGAATGAGAGTTAAGATACCATAACATATTTAATTTCAAGCAATATTTGAGTTCTATGGACTAAATTATACTTCACTACAAATCTCCTCCAAGGGTGACTTGGTTTCAACTATTAGCTTGTGCAATTTACGGGAATTGTGATGTAAGTAATATGGAAGCTAACTGGAGCAGTATGATTTATAATAGGTTTTTAGAGAGACCTTGTTAGTTACTTTCAAACCATATTTAATATATCAGAAATGTCATAGAATGTAAAGTTCAATTAGTAAGATAAATTTCATATCAGAACTATTCTTCTGATCAACAGATTTGAAAAGGGTACTTGGCCATATTTTTTTATCCTTTCTTTTAGAGCTCTTTAGATCAACTCTCACAACTGGCCAGAGAAAAACTAAAAGGAAATACACAGTAATTTAATGTGCTATAACATATAGCTGCTCTGAGAGTATTGACTTTTCCCTAAATGGGCTTTTCTATTGAAAATACCTTGGTCTCCTAGAATTAAACACTTAAGTCAAACTTAGTAGAAGAGAAAATGTCCATGTAAGTCAGTCAGAAAGACAAATTACCTTCTCAATTTGCTGCAAGGCTGCTTGGTGAAACATGATGTAATAAGGCTGTTTACCTAGAGGTTCAGAACTTTATAATACAAAGCCTCCATGATTTAAACATTTTCATTATCTTTCTACTTCTTGATACCATTTTTTAAAACCAAATAAAAATAAAGAACACTGTGATGTGTTAGATCAGGGGTGTCACACTCGTGGCGTCACATTGTCGCCACGTGATGTATCTTGACTTTTTCCCCCTTCGCTAAACCATGGGTGGACGTGGCCAGTGTGTGACACATCTGGCCCACGGGCCGCGAATTTGACACCCCTGTCTTAGATGGTTAATACATACAGTAGCAAATTGGTAAGGATTGGCCTGTGGAAGTCCTTCAGTTTTAAACTATTAAGCCGAAATAACTAGGTAATTACCGCAAGGAAGATCTGGGTAACTAGTGATTTGCCAAACAAGGAATATGAATACAATTTTTAAAATTTTGCAACATCTTTACTATCATTGTAAGAATCATAATAGATTCCTGCCCACCGCAGTCATGCGCTTCATAAAGCAGGTCATCTGTGTGATTGGCCTGATTTTATGATATTTTTTGCAGCAGTTCTAAAGCAAATGCGACAATCTTAAAGGAAATCCATTGTTCGCTATGGGTATAGTTTTGCAGAAACCTGATAAAGTAATAATAATAATAATAATAATAATAATAATAATAATAATAATAATAATAATAATAATAATAATAATAATAATAATAACAACAACAACAACAACAACAACAACAACAACAACAACAACAACAACAGAGTTGGAAGGGACCTTGGAGGTCTTCTAGTCCAACCCCCTGCTTAGGCAGGAAACCCTACACTACTTCAGACAAATGGTTATCCAACACCTTCTTAAAAACTTCCAGTGTTGAAGCATTTACAACTTCTGGAGGCAAGCTGTTCCAACTGTCAGGAAATTTCTCCTTAGTTCTAAATTACTTCTCTCCTTGTTTAGTTTCCATCCATTGCTTCTTGTTCTACCCTTAGGTGCTTGGAAAATAGTTTGACTCCCTCTTCTTTGTGGCAACTCCTGAGATATTGGAACACTGCTATCATGTCTCCCCTGGTCCTTCTTTTCATTAAACTAGACATACCCAGTTCCTGCAACCGTTCTTCATATGTTTTAGCATCCAGTCCCCTAATCATCTTTGTTGCTCTTCTCTGCACTCTTTCCAGAGTCTCAACATCCCTTTTATATGCATTTATCAGCAAAACCATAGTAAAATGTGGTCATTGACCATGGGATGCTGCACACTTCCATAAATGTGAGCCAGTTGCCAAGCACTTGACATGAGATCACATGATTATGGGTGTAATATTATTTATTTATTTATTTATTTATTTATTTATTTATTTATTTATTTATTTATTTATTTATTTATTTATTTATTTATTTATTTATTTTATTTATTTATTTATTTATTTATTTATTTTATTTTATTTATAGGCCGCTCAATCCAATAAGGACTCAGAGCGGCTAACAGCAATGTGTGTGGCCATTGGAACTAGGTTGCAAGTACCCCCTGAGAGGTCCGTCATAACTTCAAACGGCCGCTAAAGGACCACTCATAACTCAAAGACTACCTATTGTAGATCTGATTCCACATAGAAGAAAGAAAACACATTTTAAAAACTTTAAATGCTCTATTTTGTTCTGATAAATTTAGGCAAACTTTACATGCAATTACATGTATTTTGACTCTGCACCTCGTTAGGAAGGGGGAAAAAATCTCATTGATGGAAATTTCTCACTTCCATAATGGTTATGTGATTAATAAATAAACCATAATTTTAACAAAGAGTAGTCTGATATGAGTAATACCATTTGTTTAATAATTGTCAATTAAGTTAAATATAAGGTTTCTTATATAAAACTGATTTTATTTCAAAAATGATTTCCTTCCAAGAAACAATTGTTTAATAATAGCAAGGGTCTTACCCGTGCTTTCTGTTCCATCTCCATCATCAATCTTTCATGTTGCTCAGCTATTGCCAGTGTTGCAGAGTGGACTTTCTGATAGATCATCTCACCTTCTCTTGTCTGAAAGGTAAATAGCCCTTCTCCTGTGTCACACATCCTGAAAAATGTATATACATGCATATTTATATTAAGATGAGTTTCTGTTTTAAAGAATAAAGAAATAACTGAAATACTTTCAAGTAATATCTCACAAATTTCTATGCTTAAATTTGTAGGGGTGTGTGTGTGTGTGTGTGTATACACTCACATATACCAACAAGATTATGAGAATAATCAAGAATCTTCTTTAGAGATGCACATATTAAAATATTGAAGGAAATGTCCAAGCCATCACCTTATTTATGATATTTTCCTAATACCTCAATAATCACTTTCTATATTAGGTCCTGAATTTGGAAACAATAGTTTCGCTGCTTGGCAACTGCACAAAATGAGTTAAGGACTTTAGCTGTACCACCCAATATGACAACATCCTGTAAAGAGTTTTGCCTCAGCATATTTTGCAGTCATGCCATTAAACCCTGATTTAGTGCTAACTAGGACATACTGACCAATCCATGATTAGGAAAATGATGGCTTAGTGTGCTGTGTGATGTCCCAATCAATGAGATTTAGGTTTACTGCCTGTAGGAGGAAATGCAGAACATGGAAGTGGAGTCAAGAGAGGAATCAGCCTGGAGTTGTTATATTCCCACAAGCAGTGCAGGTCCAGCTCCTTTTGAATTCTGTTAACGCTTATCTAGCACAAATTTAGTGCTGATCATTACTTGAGTAGATTCTTGCATATAGGCATGAACAATAAATCAGCTTAACTGGAACTTAACATGTGGTCCTGATTCTCCACACCTGACACTGCATACGATTATGATATAAGATTCAGATAACAAATTTAAGTCTGTATAATGTACAGTATAATACAATATAGAGATATAGGATTGCAGAAACCCACTGTATTCTCAACAACTGCTTTTCTTTCAACTGTAAAGCAGCTGTTCTATTTCTAATATATAACAGGTAAACTTCCTGTGGAACTCATCACATCCCTTCAGTTCCTAATAGACAAGCCTATATTCAATATGTGAATCTCAGAGACCCTACTGAACAACATATTCGTGAGACCAAAATGATGGACATAAGACATAAATCATTGTGATTAAGTGGGTCACCATGTGATGGTGACCAATTTTACAAACTTTTTTGCAGCAATTATGAGAACATGATGGTCATTAATAGCAATAGCAATAGCACTTAGACTTATATACCGCTTCATAGTGCTTTACAGCCCTCTCTAAGCGGTTTACAGAGTTCAGCATATTGCCCCCAACAGTCTGGGTCCTCATTTTACCCACCTCGGAAGGATGGAAGGCTGAGTCAACCTTGAGCCTAGTGAGATTTGAACAGCTGAACTGCTGAACTAGCAATCAGCTGAAGGTCGCATTGCTGCTTTTAACAACTGCACACGTGGCAGTTGTTAAGCGAATCTATTTTATCCAAGTGGCATTTTTTTGTTGGAAACCCAAAATAAATTCTAGAAACAGGCAAAAAACACCAAAAATCATGGTGGTATGACTATAGGACACCGTGAACATCCGTAACTATGCACGAATTGCCAAGTACACAAAACATTGTATGACTGCTGGAACAAGGTGTAGGAACTTGGACATTGGGCCTTGAGCACCTATTAGGGGATCTGTCATAACAATCACTAAGTTACCGGTCATTAAGCAAGGACTGCAGAAAAGTTAATTCTGGTGCATATAAATATACAAGACCCATTATATATTCCTGAACATTGTTTTAAAAGTTTCTTTAAAAGTTCCCTTAAAAAGTTTCTATGCAACAGTGGCATGAAATCAAAGTTATTTTCTTAGACTGTTGCAATGCACGAAAAAGCCAGAAATCTTTGAGAAAAACAAAAAGACAGTACATAACCCTATGGTCAATAAACTAAAGGTTAAAGGCATGAAAGATTATAGTTAAAGTTAGCAAAGGTTAACCAATAAAAATGAAACTGAAGCCCAGAAAGACTGAGCTGTTAATCAGTGTATATTGACAGCTCAAAAGCCCTAAAGTTGAAAAAAGGACACAGAAGTAAAGAAGCCTTTAGATCAAAATGAAGATTAATCTATTTAAAAGTGAACAAAAAAAATCCCAAGAAAACAGATAAACTGCAGCTCAACTTGTGAAGACTTTATTCAACTCTTATCAGTTGCCTTTTTCTTTTATTCAAATCAAGGAACATTCTCTACAAAAATAAAAGCATTATTACCTTATGACTATACTCTGTGAACGTGATTCATATTTGAAATTTGACAAAAAGAATTGATAATCTTGGATATGGACCAGTTAAATATGAGTTGCTTATTTTTGTTATTTCTTCCTGTTTTAATGGATTACTCATAATACCTGTTTTCATAATCTATCATTCTGTGAGATTTTGTTTGCCACGTATAAATGGTTCAGTGCATTGCTTTCCTTCAGAGTAATTCTGTCTTCACATCTGTTACATTCCTGTGAGACTGAAACTCAATATACAGATACTGGACAGAAAATTAAGGCAACTCACAACTTAATTGGCTTGGATTAAACACAAAATGCTGCTGATTGATCAGCTGCTCTGTATTTGGCTACTGAACTGGAACATTCCTTCCCCCCCCCCCATCAGATCCCATCTGAATAATTGGAGGAATAACATCCCAAATAGTGTTCCACATTAGGAACAGCCAAAAGAAAAAAGGCCCAGCAGTTTAAACACCAGCTTCTGTGATCAAGAGATCACAGTGAGAGTGCTATGAAATGAGGGAAAAACAGACTGATAAATAGTAGTATAAATAGGTGTAAAACTAGGATATTGATTTATGATATATTGGATAGAAATGTATAATTATGTATGTTTTGATATGACTTGTGGTATATGCATGAATGTGGATATGGAGATTGTGAAAAAAAATAAAAAACTTTTCAAAAAAAAAGTATGGTTGACCATGGAAGCTCATCCTTTTTGGGTGAGAAGTACAGTAAAACCTTGATTCTCCAGTCCAGACCTTCATGTGGTAGATTTAATTGATTGTATCCCCAAACAGAGGAGAAAAGCCCACACTTTCCAAAGCAGCCAGAATAATTGTCATTTGCCTTAAATGATGTAGCTGATATAAACAATCTATGATGACTTGATGGAATATCTAATATGTTAATTAACCAACTGATATTATCGGATGCCTGATGTCCTTTCATGAAACCAGATTGTGTGGGATAGATTATTGAGGTAATGCATTTTGAAAACTTTATGACAAGGCTGCTGTCAACATTTTAGCAAGTATATTTAGAGCTAAATTTAAGATCTGGAGAAGAACTCTGTCACTTTTCATTGATTTAATAGAATTAATTACTGAAGAGAATACCATGCTGATCTCACTCAGAATAATCTTTGGACGTTTTATCTAAAAAAAATATTTAGTTTATTCCATGAAGTTGCTTGAATCTAGATTATACAGTTGACTATAAAAATATAAAGCATCTACTAGTTTTTTATTGCTTTTATCCTGAAAAATCAGGAACATCATTTTGTTGGTATAGTTTCAACCTAGAAGACTATTTATCAATCAAATTTGTATACTGCCATAATTCACAAGCACTCTCGCACACTCTCGCACATCCTCCCCAACCTGTACCTCTTATGCACCCTTTGTCTATTTTTTGTAGATCTTTACTTATTTTTTCCCTCTATCCATCATGAATTAATTTATTTGATAGGTTTGTCCCATCACAAATCAATACAAAATAATAAAAATTCTATAATTACAGTGTGCCTAATAAAGCATTTCTGAGTTTAGGATGTAAAAGGTCAACATTTTATTAAAAACAGATATTCTGCTAATACAGCATCACCAGACAAACCCAAAATGCTTAAAACCAGATATAATGTCATCTAACTATACTTTGTGGACTTGAAATGCAAATTAATTAAAACAACAACAACAAAAACCTAAACGTACAGAAAGAACTTTGCTGAAAATAGGTAAAGCAACTATTCTTGAATTCTTTTACACTGTATCATGCATGACAAGGCTGACATAAGCAATAACACACAATTATTTGAAAGTAAAGTATGTTGTTTGAGTTCTATGAACTGATACTTACCTTCCAGATTCAAAAGTGAACCATGTTGAATCACGCCCATATCTTCTCAAAGAACTGAGAGGCCACATGACCAGTTTAACCTTAGCATTATGGATATCCCAGAGATAAATGTTTTCATGTGTGATTTGCATCGTACATTCACCATAGATATCTAAATTTGGTGTAGGCATAAGATATACATTGAATCGTTCTGGAAGACAGAAACAGAAATAATACAATCATAGTAAAAAGTGTGAACTGGTTAGAATTATGACCACACCACAATTTCCATTTTGCCAACTGACTGAAGCATTATTAAAATAAAACTTATTTAAAGATAGAAGGGCATAATGGATTTAGAGGACGGGGTTATATTTTATTCCTAGCACATTTGAAAGAAGAGTTGAGATCCTGTTAATGAAATAAACTTTGCCTGTTTTTATGAACTTCATAAAATTATATAATTACTTTCCTTTTTTAGCATTTGTAATTTCAATTAGTTCCTTTAGTTAGGAAGATGCACCTGTTTTCCAGATTTAAAAAACTTGGCACATTTTAGTAACAGACTTGTAATACACACTTTAAGCTTTGAAAACTACAGTTAAATAAAAGAAAACATTGGAATTAAATTCTCTTTTTGTCAAGTATTCAGTTTCCATGTTTTCTTTGTATAGATAGAGACAGTTAAAATATATTTCTCAAGTTGTTTTATTACATCACCTCCTAATTAATCTATCAAAAAAGTGATAGGTAAGCAACTTTTTGTAGATAAACAAAGTGCTCTGTCCAAAGCCATTTATTTAGTCACTTAATTTATTCTTATTGACTGGATGCATGCTACTATACGAACTTATAATTTCAAATTATATAATACTAAAGTTTTGGCCCCGAAGATCTTTGTCAAGAGACAACTGGACTTATTTGTTTTGAATACTAAGCTGGAAATATGCATCAGAATTAATGTGAAATATTAGACACTGAACAGGAATGAAAATTTGAAAAAAGGCAGTTAATAAACAATTTCATGTACAATATTATTAAAGATTTCAAGCTATGAATAAAGTTGCATATATTAATATAATATATACATATATTTGTCCCTCAGCCTCAATATATATTTTTTGTCCCTTGGCCTATTTGATTTTGCTTTATTGATAAGCTCTGATATTAATTCACTCAGTGTTACACTTTCCATATAGATGTCCATATAGATCATTTTTTAACGTTTTTGTATATGTTTTTTAATTGCTGTTTTTAAGCCGTTGTTTATTATTGATGTTCTCATAAAATTGTTGTATGCCGCCCTGAGTCCCTCGGGAGTAGGGCGGCCTAGAAGAACAAATAATAAATAAATAAATAATAAATATAGATGCATTTCTCACTAATCACATTAATGATGTAGTCTACAGGACCTGTAAATGAAAAACACCAGTGATGATTATTAAAATGTATTTTGGTTTTTTATACTTTTCAAAATATTAATATATTGCTGCCAAGTAAGGCTTCTTCCATTACTTCCATTACATATACCAACAAAATGAGGACCCAGATTGTTGGGGGCAATATAAATATACATTGCTTACTGGTGTAAACCGCTTAGACAGTGCTTGCACTGTGAGGCGGTATATAAATCTCACAAATAAATAAAATAAATACTTAAGTATACTGTGCAGCCACTCCAGTTTTTGTGAGGTTTTCTTTTTAAAAGACTAATGCAAACACTACTTTTTTAAAAAGTATATGAATTGAGGTCAGTGCTTCCTGACATCAAAATTCCATCAAAATTCCTACCAACATTTTCATAAACATAACCCATGGATTATATTAGTAAAGCTATGTGGTCCTACCATGTATGTAGATGGTATTAAAGTTATTCTTCCTAATTACGGAAAGCTGGTTGAAGTATATTCTGATTACAATATTATTTGGAATTAACATAATCCACTATTCTATTTATTTTACTGTATCTGTAGACTATTGTAAGAGATTAGGAATTAACAATTTGTATAATTCTATAAACTACTTGGGTTTTGCATCTTTCTCAAAGTTAATCACAATATGTTGAATTAAATACC
The DNA here is from genome assembly GCA_023053685.1 of Diadophis punctatus similis. Lineage (NCBI taxonomy): Eukaryota > Metazoa > Chordata > Lepidosauria > Squamata > Dipsadidae > Diadophis > Diadophis punctatus. The sequence continues at coordinate 147,753,660 of JALIGW010000003.1, forward strand.
GTATTTTTCAGAGTATAAGATGCACCTTTTTACCCCTAAAAAGAGGGTAAAAACTTGGGTGTGTCTTATATAACAAATGTAGCCCCACCCAGCCACCCCCATCCTTTGGCCTCTGCCTCCCAGCAATTTACCTCCTTGCAGCAAACAGCGCAGAGCCTGATTAGCACAAGGAAGTGATTATCTGGCTCTTGACCCACAGCTGACTGAGGCTTGCAAGCCACGTGCTAAAATGAAACTGAAACTACGGTAGCTGCAAGGAGGCAAATTGCGGGGACGTGAACTGCTGGCAATGTTGGATTGCTGAAACTGCAAGGAGGTAAGTCAATAACTATAAATGTCTATAGAATGTTCAAATTATTAGACTTATTTTTTAAAGACTGCTTTATTATTGTTCTAGACAACTTAACAAAATGAAGAAGCTTTTTAAAATAAATGCTTGATCTGAAGAGGCCCAGTGCTATTGCATCTTCTTTTAAATAGCAGAGAATAACTATACTTCCAGAAAGCCACATCAAATTTAAAGATCTGTAAAAGTATAATCTGAAATGTAACAGTGTCCTGTTTAGTATTAAGATAAGGCAGCTGAGTTAAACCCTGACTTAGTCATGTTTGGAATAGATCTATTAAAATAATTGGGAGAAGTTAGTGTGACTACATTTAAGAAAACTTTCTGGCATTAATATACTGCCATAATGTACATTTCTCCAATTCTTTGCTATTTGGGTCAGACACACATGCACAGAAATACACTAACAAGGGATTAATATTTTAAATCAGTTGATTCTTAATAGTTGGTTTAAAGCTTCTAGGTCTAATTTGCTTTCAGTAAACATTTGGTAATGTATGCAACTGAAACAAATATTAACTAAATATAATATTATGCACGGCCTAGGTGCATTAACATGCTCTGGGCCACTTGCAACTTTGGTTTCTTTCAGAGATGCTGTACTTTAAGAGAAACTCACAGTCTTTTTAAAAATTATTAAAAATTCAAATGAAAAGTAGAATCAATAGTTTATCTGATCTGTTGAAGAAAGAGTTGGAATAGTACATTTTGGAAAATCAATGGATTATTTCAGGAAAATGCATTTTTGAAAGAAATGTTTGTTTTGAGGTATGGCAAGTGCTCTTTGAGAACACTAAAAACACTTTAAAAACTTACAAAATGTATATTAACAAACCAGATCAACTTTTCGTTGAATTCAAAATCATAACGCAGTCGTCTGAATGGAGAATACTCTGTCAATGTCCTGTATCTGTATTCTGTATCTTTTATTTCACAGTTGTGACTGCAATTAACTCCCAGCTGGCATCTGTTAATTTTTGTGAGTAGTTTAATTTCAGAATGATGTATTTCATGAACAGTCTTGCATCAAATCAAATCAAATCAAACTTTATTAGTTTTAGTCCAAGATATATATTAATTAGTATTATAATTGGGAGGGCTTTTGATATCTTCTTCCTTAGAATCTGATTCAGTAAATCAGGAAAAAATATTTCTTGCCACGTTAAACTATTTGAGATTATTATTAGCAAAGAACATTCGGGAAACACAGTTTGCTCAAAATGTCAAGACACATTTGTTTCTTTTACATTGAACATCAGTGTCTTAAGGTGAGTTGTCCGTAAAAAGAAAAATCACTGATTAGGCTGAACATCAGCTGCGAAACAAAGGAATAGAATTAATAGTAATTATCCAAGAGTGGAAGACAAATAAAAAGTATGCAGTGAAATTTAGAAGAATTAGAACTACTGATAAAAAAAACTAGAGGTTTCATATACCAAGCTACTGGGTAAACATGACTATCACAAAGAGATCCTGCAGTAAATCATTTTATTACATTCCTTTTTTGTAACACTAATGGCATTAAACATACAAAGAAACAATAATCCTACTCCAGATCAATTCCAATTTTATCCATTGTAATCCAGAATAGAGTAAAATATACAAGAGTGGTAATAAAATAAATACAGATGTATACATATCCTGACTTGCTCAAAAACCTTGCTCAAGCCAAGGATGCAGAGTCAAAAGGGGAATCCTTTATGCTATAAAGCAAAAATGTGAATTTAAGAATCAGCTAAAAGGAACTGAAATGTAGAATTAATGTGAATTAATAGAAGCTGAAATAAATGGGAGTAAATGCGACAGCGTAGAAGAATGTGTTCGATCTTATCCAGTTCACAAAGGCAGAACCCCTGAGAGGTTTTACAAAACTGGCATTGTAAAAGAGGTAAACTATCAAACCAGACTTTCAAGTACACTCCTAATGTTTGGGAGATTTAGACAAATATATATAAATTGCTGGACTAGATCTTTAGGAATTCCTGAAGGGTGAATGCATATCTGAGGTTTGACTCCATTCATTTTCAGTACTGAATGTACAGAACCGGCCATCCTGCTATTTTTTTGAGCACAAAATAAGAAAGTGCAGATAAAATTCAAATGAGAGGACGATATGAATGTGTTAGTCCGTGATAGCGAATGACATTCATAAATAAATACAATTAATAGAAGAGGGATATAAGCATGAAAATATTATTGACAAATATGCACTGGCTTTAAGGTTCTGATTCCATAATATGAGCTCATTCATAATAAATGAGTAATTTAATGGGTTAGTTGGCAACCTAGTCATACATATTTGCAAATGAGATTTTAGGAATAATCCAAGAAATAAACTATAAAAGAACAGGCATCCTCTGTTCTCCAGATGGTTTGGGCTATAATTCCATCTCTTGCTGGCTGGGGCTGATGGAAACTGTAATTCCAAACATAAGAAATATACCTGGTTGTACAATCTGGTTTTGTAAGAACAATTCTCTTGTTTAGATGATCTACCTAATCTGTGACTGTTCTACAATATGGATGAATTTGAGGAGTAATTAATCAAGAAATATTCATATGAAAATTAACATAATTATGTTAACTAACTTTGGTTAGAATAAAAGCATTCTCTGAATTTATAATTACACAGAACTGAATTTGCTATAAATCAGATGATGATTTATTTATTGCTTTTTTTGCTGACAGTACAATATGCTATGTACAATTTTATCACTTTTTGCAACCTTAATTTACTCTGTTCAAGAGCTTCATTGCACAGAACGTTTTTTAAAAATATGGATATTAGCATACAATTATTTTCCATTTCCTGATTCATATGCACATTAAAAATAAATTGAAGGAATTTATTTTTTTTCTTTAAATATAGGTGAATAATATGAATTAGCAAAAGGGTGTACTCTAGCGGTGGGTTGCTCCCGGTTCAGCCCGGTTCTGCGAACCAGTAGAGGCGGCAGTGGGAGGCTCTGCCCACCCTCTCGGGATGCTTCTGCGCATGCACAGAAGCATCGCGGGCAAGTGCGAACCAATAGCAACGGGATTTAGAACCCACTACTGGTGTACTCCATTAATGATATCAGACTAGTTTTGGCTCTAATTTGACTGAATGGTATGTAAAGGTAGCCACTGATAGTTTATTAGTAGTTTAAATTGAGATGTGGATGGTTCCTCCTGTGCTGGATTTCAGAATGGCCATCAAAATTTAGATTCTTCAGCAGACCTTTGGGGTAGGAGAGTGAGCTGTGCTTCCTGTAATGTGGATTATAATAAACATAAATTTTATCTCTGCAACATTGTTATCTGTGTAGAAAACCTTTTATGTATATGTGATAGTCTATGTAAGCCACTCACAGTTGGTTTCAACTGAAGTAGCAGATCAGTTGCATAAAAGCTCTGCAAATAAATAATAAATTTGATCTTCTTCCAAGAAAATAATAACATTCAAGCTAATAATTAAAATAGTAGTTAAAAAGCAGACTAACTTTTGTCTGTCTCTTTGAATTATTTTGCACATAAAACTGATGAAGTGTATTAAAATCTGATCTAGTGGATAGGTCTAGTAATTAAGCACCAAATTAGAAACCGGGAGAATGTGAGTTCTAGTCCTGCCTTAGGCGGGGAAACTGGCTGGATGATTTGGAGCAGTCATTCTCTCTCAACCCAACTCATTTCACACACACACACACACACACACACACACACACACACACACACATATAATTTAAACCATGATTTTAAAAAAAAGTTATCTGTGATTGTGAGTTTTTTAAATACAATTCTGACTCCAGGGTAGGACACCATTTAGATGTCAGGAGCCCTTTTTGTAATGAAAAATTCAGTCAAATGCATCCTACGTATTGTTGAATAAAAGGGAAAATATTTCTAAACTAAATTATTTCATTAAATAAAACCTCGCAATACTCATTAATGTTTTACCCAATCCTCTGATTGTGCATTTATATTTTGTTTTTCCTTGATAAAGGTAGCAAAGCACAGCTAGGTTTCCATGTATGTTGCATTACAGCTTTTGCTTTGATGTGCAAGTAAGAAGTGAGATGGAGCATTTTTTTTAAAAAAAAACAGTGTTTGCAAAAAAAAGGAGATATTTCAATGCATTTGCTAATGCTCCTGTTATAGATGGTTTATCCAGTCCTGATACCTGATTTAAATTTATTAATAAATATTTTGCATCGTGTCTTGCTGTGTGTAGCAACCGTAATGCCTGCTTTTCTTTCTAGAGTTAAGGTGACAGCTAGCTTTAGCTCTGCTAATTTAAATGCAAATTTCGGCACTGGGGGATATTTATCAAAATTGCAATGTCTGGGGTAGTGAAACTAATGATTCAATTCTGCATATTACTAAAACATCCATTTTGTTCGGGTCTTGAATTTAAATGCTGCTGTTAATTATGGCTACTTGGAGTCTTACGGTGCATTATGAATGGAGAACCTGGGGATAATGGTCCTAAATAGATTTGTTTCAAAACAGTTGTTTAGTCCAAAACAATAAATATGTTTTAGTTATCTATACTGAATAAATAAATAAGATAAATAAATGTTAGTTTCTTTATTTTGACTGTGGTCTATTGGCAATTTAAAATTGCCAATTCTAACCTGATGCATCAATTGACATTTGTGCCGATATATTCTCTGACCTGACTTGGCTCAAGAGAGTCCTACAAAAAACTCAGAAACATTTCAGCCGGCTGTCCCAAAGGTGCTTTTTCAAGCGGCAACTGAACTTTCTGGTTTTTCTTTGAAGACGTTTAGCTTCTCATTCAAGAAGCTTCTTCAGAAGAAGCTTCTTGGATGAGAAGCGAAACATCTTCAAAGGAAGTCCAGTTGCCTCTTGGAAAAACACCTCTGGGATAATCATTACCTGGATGACTGAGAATCCCCATAGACCAAGGTCTTCAAACTTGGCAACTTTAAGACTTGTGGACTTCAACTTCAACTTCAACAATGCTGGCTGGAGAATTCGGGGAGTTGAAGTCCACAAGTCTTAAAGTTGCCAAGTTTGGGGACCTCTGATATAGACATTTCAGCCTGCTCTTCACCAAATTATGATTTTGCTTTATAGCATTAATAAAACTGTCTCAGGTCCGTTCTGAGAAATCCTACACCAAATTTTCAAAAGTTCCATACTGGAATTTCAGAAACTATAGAGTGTTCCATCTCTAGTCTTAGTGAAACCCATTGACATTGCTTGCTTTTCACTGCAAATTTATCCAGAAAATATTTCATAGTGATGATTATTCTTTATGTAGTAATGTCTGCATTATCAGAATATGATAAAAAAAAACGTTGGCACCATCCTTGCCTTGTAAATTACTCATAAATCACAAAATTACTTTAGTCCATAGTTTTGAAGGAAGTCAAACCTCCATAATAAATTTTACTGACCTTATCTGAACTGTACCCATTAGTAAAATCAACTATTTATATGCAATATAAATATCCCAATAAGCCTAACCTCTACAATTTGACAAATGAGCTTCTGATTTTGAAGTATGTTAGGTAGATTACCTAAACACATACCATTTTGCTCTCTTTGAACTCCAGCAGCAAGTAGATCGGGTTCACCAAGGCTTATATCATTAAGTCTAGTTCCAAGACATTCTATGCAAAGATGTTTACACCACTCTTCTGCCTCAAGCTCTGAAAGAAAAAAAATGCACCAGGAATCTTATTAATAGAATAATATTATTCACAGGGATTGTGGAATAAATCAAGTACGGTAAGTTGTTAATGAGAAATGTGAGAAGAGACTGCCCCCTCAAAAAAAAAATCAAGAAAAAAAACATGGGTTGGTAAAGGAGATTTGAAGCCCCGTTAACTCATATGATTTAGTCATGTGTTCAGGTTTTTCCATATTTATTGAACAGACTTAATATTATGAATAGAGTGTTAATAAAGGAGTTAAAATTTAAGGATAAAATGGTTAGATAATAATTGGGATGGGAAGAATTAGGAAGAACTCTGGATCGACTATGCCTGGAAAATTGCAAAGAAAATTTTAGAAAAGGATTTGGTCTGTTAACAAAGGCTGGCTTGACAAAACACAAATATTAATGATAAGATTCAATTACAACAAAATGTAATTAGCAATAGCACTTAGACTTATATACCGCTTCATAGTCCTTTACAGCACTAAGCGGTTTACAGAGTCAGCATATTGCCCCCAACAATCTGGGTCTTCATTTTACCGACCTCGGAAAGATGGAAGGCTGAGTCAACCTTGAACCTAGTGAGATTCGAGATGCAAAACAGCTAGCAGCCGGTGATCAGCAGAAGTAGCCTGCAGTACTGCATTCTACCCACTGCGCCACCGTGGCTTTTTTAAAATTGGTATTTTAAAAGTTGAATTATTACCCTTTTCAATACATATGATTGTTTATTTTATTCAGTTACTTTTTTGTTTCTTCTACTCATATGTCTAGGTTTCATTTTGTTATTGGATTAAACAGTTCACACAAGAAAAGAAAATAACAAATGAATTATTGTTGGGGACCAAACCCCAAATTTTAATATTAGATAAATTTTAGCATAAAATTTAAATGTATTTAACTTTATGATATTTAAAAATAAAATAACATGAAATATAATTAGTGTAACCACTTTACTATTCACTTAAAACATATTAAATGTCCAACTCATTGCTGCAAATCAGATATAGATTTCTGTCTTCTACTTTTGAATAATTCTTCAAGGTGTCTTGATAAATTTCAAATACTATGGTAATAGTCAAAATATAAAACTTCCCAAAAATCTAAATCAAAAACCTCCTCAAAAATGTACATAAACCTCCCCATAGTAAATGTTTTCTCACGATAAACAGCAATTATAATTGTAAAAACCTTGTCTATTTTGAGAAAGATGCAAAAATATTATAGCATTGATGGATCTTGTCCATCATTTCCTCAAACAGTTCAGAATACCTGGAACAAAGTTTCTTGGGAGAAATCTGAAGATGCAATAGAAGCAGATGCATACACTTGCTTCATCATGCTTTTTATCATCATGTAGCGCGAAACCCACCTCCTTACCAACGTTTGGTTATTTTCAATGTGATTTACCCACCACCACTAATCTAAGAACCTTTTCATTTGCTTAATTTCTTGGAGCTCCTTTGAAAACCTGCTTTTCCCTGCTTGGCAATCTGCTTTTACAAGAGCTCGAACAGGTACAAACCAGAGCTTCATTCCTTATTACTGGGATATTCTCAAGCACACCCGGGAAACCATCAAGATTCATCAGTTCCTCTGATGGATCATTATAAAGTCCTTTGCCATTTCAGAGATCCCAGATGCTGACAATGTGTAACTAGATTTTAAAAAAACTGCTCTTAGATAATAAAGGATAAACCTATAAGCCGCCCAGAGTCAACTTATAGGGTAGATGGGCAGCATAAAAAATTAATAAGTAAATAAACACACATGTCTTCCATATTGTTCCATCTGCTCCAAAGTTGAAATGTGGAAAATTGGAAAAGAGGAATATTACTGAATGAAGGCATGTTATCAGCCTGGGTACTTAATCTTGGGGACTGCATAATGCTGGCAAAATTTACGGCACATATTCACAACAGAGGTTTAACCCAATTTAAGCAAGAATGGCTTCCATATAAACTATATATATTCGGCAAGCAAGGCAAATATAAGTATTTAGAGCAGTGGTTCCCAACCTTCCTAATGCCGCGACCCACGACCCGCCCCCGCGACCCCACCGCGACCCACCTCGCTGCCGCCATTTGGGTTCTTTTACCCTCTGCACATGCGCAAAGTGTTCTGCACATGCGCAGAGGGTAAAAGAACCCAAATGGCGGCGTCCGGGCAAAGTCTCCAGATCCGAGTGAGGTCTCCGCTCGCTTCGCATGTTGCCTCTGGGAGCTTTTCGAGGGCCCATCGTGAAAGACGTGTGCGACTTTGGCGGGGCCAGGACAGGCGGCTGCCTGGAAAGAGCCATCCCCTTCACAGAGTCTCTTCTGTCTACCTGTAGTGTTCGGGGCGAAGGGGGTGGCTCTCTCTGGGCAGCCGCCTGTCCCGGCCCCGCCCAAGTCGTGCACACCTTTCGCAGAGTCTCTCCTGTCTACCTGTAGCATTCGGGGTGAAGGGGGTTGCTCGCTCCTGGCAGCCGCCTGTCCTGGCCCCGCCGAAGTCGCACACGCCTTTCGCGATGGGGCTCGAAAAGCTCCCAGAGGCAACACGCAAAGCGAGCAGAGACCTCACCTGGATCTGGAGACTTCACCCGGATGCTGCCATTTGGGTTCTTTTACTCTCTGCGCATGCGCAGAATGCTTTGCGCATGCGCAGAGGGTAAAAGAACCCAAATGGTGGCGGCGGGGTTGGTCGCGGGGTGCGGGTTGTGGGGCGTGATATGGCCAGGCTTGTGGCAGTGGGGGGGGGAGCTGAGGATGCCGGGGCGACCCCTGGGAAATGGTTGTTCGACCCCCAAAGGGGTCGCGACCCCCAGGTTGGGAACCGCTGATTTAGAGTATGGTTTTTTAACAACTACTTAAAGAATTGAAATCACAAAAGGTTAAATATCTATAAATATTGTGTGTTAGTTAAAATAGACCAAAGAGGAAGAAACTAATTATCTATAATGTTTTCACTAGTTTTTCATTTTTTTAATTCTTAAATAACAAATAGTGGAGATTTTGGAACATCACTCAAGAGACTCAAACCTTTTCTCACATTGTTAAAATAATTTAATCTGCATAATGTGCTTTATGGATAATTTCTCATAAACAAAATGAGCACTAACTGTATCATCACAGTAATTCCTTTATCCATTTACTGATTATTGTATTTCCGTACAAATTATTTTCTTTCTTTTCTCCTTTTGCTTGCTAGTACTCTTTTTAATGATGAATGAATAAATTTAAGGAAAACATTACCTGAGACAAGTTTATGGTAATATTGAGGACATGAATCTCCAGGCCACTTTACTTCCTTTCCTCCACCAGAAGCATTGGCGCTGAAGTCCCCTACTCCAAAGGCCAGAGAGACTCCAATACTAGCTTTGCAATGAACCTCCAGGAGAGTCACTGCAGGTCAATGGGATGATTAGCCTATCAAAAGAATCCATAGATTGTCTCAAAAGGCCAGTTTCATGTATCATAGTTTCATGTAGAGGTGGGTTCCTCCCGGTTTGGACCGGTTCGCCTGAACTGGTAGCGACCCGCTGGTGATGTCACGATGACATCATGGAATAGGTTCGGTTGGTGCTGGTCTGTGGACGCTGCCATCTTTTTTTTAATTTTTTTTTAAAATTTCTTCTGAGCATGCGCAGAACCCAAGTTTCTGGCACTGTGCATGCGTCGCCATCTTGTTTTTGGCTTGTTTAATTTTTTGGCAAAGCATGTGCACACCCATGAGGCTCGGGAGTAAGCGAACCAGCAGCGAGGTAAGTTAGAACCCACCCCTGGTTTCATGTATAGTATTCATACAGTTTCATCCAGCCATTTCCTGTAATGTTGCCAATTATTGCCATGGCTTTACAAATAACAAAAATATTTGACCACTTAGACCAGTGGTGAGTTGCTCCCAGTTCGGATTGATTCTTAGAACCAGTAGCAGCGGTGGGAGGCTCCGCCCACCCACCCGGGATGCTTCTGCACATGTGCAGAAGCTTTTGTGCATGTGCAGAAGTGTTGTAAGTGCGTGCAAGGGCGCACGTGAACCGATAGCAAACTAATTCAGAACCCACTACTGACTTATACCCAAGTGTGGAGTTTATGGCTTAGAAGGGATCTGCACAAATGTGTGGATCCCCAATCTCCTGTAACATTGTCTCCAGTGCCTTGGCCATACTTTCCTACACTCATTGCTACTTAAACATGGGATCCACTCTCATCTCCAGCGCCAGTACCTATTACTCCTCTTTCTTATCATGTTCAACTTCTGCTATATCTCCATATGGGAGTTCCTGTGCTCAGTCACTCAGGCCCTGGTCCTTTCACATCTGCAATGAACTCTGTGTGAAGTGACTCCTGAAGAGTATTTGGAAACTATAGTTGGCACAATGCAGCCATGCGAACAATTCTTGGGGGGCCCAGGGGGGCCCATGTCACACCACTGTTGCATAAGGTGCACTTGTTGCTGGTTTGCTTCCAGGTCTAACTCAAGGTGTTGGTTATTACTTTAAAGCCCTTTATGGCATGGAATCTCATCGTAATGGGATTATCTGCCCCATCAGCGCCAGTAGAACAGGCAAGCTGCAGATCCCATCAGTCAGTGAATTCTAACTGATAGCATCCAGAAGAAAAGCTGTTTCTGCTGTGCCTCCCACTCTTTAGAACATCATGCCCCTCAAGATCAGATCAGCCCCTCAAGATCAGATCAGCCTTCTGAAAGGGCCTAAAAATCTGGGTCTGCCAATTGGCTTAGAGCCCTGATGGGGGCGTGTCATACTGGGCTGATATAAGACTATACCTCCACTTCATGTGTATCTTAAAGAGCACTGGTGGTGCATTGGTTATAATGCAGTATTGCAGGCTAATTCTGCTGACTGCCAATTGTCAGAAGTTTGGCAGTTTGATCCTGACCGGCTCAAGATTGACTCAGCCTTCCATCCTTCTGAGGTTGGTAAAACGAGGACCCAGATTGTTTGGGGGCAATATGCTGATTCTGTAAACTGCTTAGAGTGGGCTGTAAATAAGCGGTATATAAGGCTAAGTGCTATTGCTATCTTGCTTCTTTTCTTACCATCTTTCTTAATTTTACATCAATGTTAATATTTATTATTTTAACAGTTCAATGTTTATCTTGTTGCTTTTATTTGGTTGTAAGTCACCTAAAGTCACCTCTAGGCGAGATGGATGGCATATAAATTTAATAAATAAAAATAATATATAACTCAGCTTAAAGATTTCAATATGCAGAGGCACTTCACTAGGCCCAATGAAGCAAATTTCCTCTATTTAATCAAGTCAAAGCTCACTACCATGAATACAACGACTTACTCTCAGTTAACTGTTAAAGTACAATGTCTACAACTCTTATGAAGCAGTTTTAAGTTATAATTTCTTCTGGAATTTGAATTGAGGTCCTTCTAAGAAAGAATAAAAAAATGTCTTTCAGTATTTTGCACCAACCAGAATTGTCACCATGTAAAAGAATGAAGTCACATATTGTAGGAAGGCCCCCTCCCTAGAATAAAATATTCTTTATTCTTAATATTAAAAAGAAGCAGAATAGAATATTTCCCCTGAAGGAGAACAGGAGAGACAACTTCTTAAAGGCAGAAAGCAGCCCCAGTCTTCCTACTATAGGAGAGCAGCCTCAAGCAGAAACCCAAAGAGGCTAGTCTTTAGAAATGGATATTTTATATCCATTCAGAAAGCTGGCCCACTCTATTCATAAGCAAAGAGAAGCCAGAAACTCCAAATAAGCAACACAATAGGCAAGGAGCAGAAACTGAAAAGATTAGCTCAGACAAAGAAAACACCTAGGATTTGCATATTTTTTTTTGCCTGTAGAGCCAGACATGATTCCTACATGACCCCATAGGAATCTGGCAACAGCCTTTAACAGGAACAGGCACATTTATCACCAGATGTAGGGTCTCCTGCTTGGGCAGGGGGTTGGACTAGATGACCTGTAAGGTCCCTTCCAACTCTGTTAATCTGTAACCCAAAGAATGTATAAAAGGCCACCGACTCTCAACCCCATTTTGTCAGCCACCCCAGAAACATGCTGCTGTCACTACTTTCTGGCTGCCAAATAAACAGAGACCTCCTTTCCTGCAGTTTGCCTTCATTTTATTTCCAGCATCTTTCTCCCAGTTTGGAACTGGGCCTTATACTTTTTTGGTCATAGAAGTGACACTGCTAAGGACAAGAAAACTGTGACCCTTAGATGTTATTAAGGAAAGGGGTTCTGGGAATTTCCACTCCTGATCTTTATGAATAAATTTTACCAAAAGTTCTTTTCATTTGTGTCTGTGGTACGCAATGGGGATGATGTTTGATGTCTTTGTCCACTCCGGCAGCTGACAACACAAACTGAGATCTCGAAGGAGGCAGAACTATGGGATTGTGGACTTGCAACATTATTTGTAAAGGCTTCATAAGAAGCTACTTGAAGGAAGAAGAGAGGTTCAGCAAAGGCTCTGGAGACTGGCTGCATAGTTGATGAAGTCAGGAAATATAAATTCTACTTTCTTCTTCTTAAATCTCTTGTCATCGATACCTTCTCAGTGCAGTGAGAAATCAATACTCTCACAATATGCTCTAGCCATCCAAATCTTCTGTTCCCCAATTAGGAACCCTCAGTAACTAAGGTTAGCTACAGCTCAAGATAAATCCTCTTTCATACTCTTTAAATTATTAAGTTTTCAGGTTAATATTTTTTCCCTTTTAAAAATACAGTCTTAGAAAACTGAGTGTACTATTTCAGGTTTCAGCCACAAACATGGTTACTCAGAGATTATCAGTTTTGCTTCAAGGCTGAAGAGTTAACAATGAAGCAAAGGACTGTAAGAAAAGAAAAAGGCTTGGCTGAAAAGTTTGCTTTCAAATACTAGTGCAAAATAGTTGTCTAAAGTTGCTCCAAATTTCAGAAAGCCATGTCAAGGTTGTCAGCCAGTTCAAAGATCAGATGCCCAAGAGTAGAATCTACACATGAATTGAAGGTCAGGTGTTGTTTGCAGCAAAGAGAACCTAACTCAGAGCTTTTTCTTAAATAAGGCCGGCTATCACTGGTCATCACTGGTCCTTGGTGCTCCCTTGAGTTTGGTTGTTTTCTTGTAGACGTTTCATTACCCAAACTAGGTAACATCATTGGTGCTAGTTACCTAGTTTGCTTAATGAAACATCTGCAAGAAAACAAACAAGCTCGGAGGCAGGGCTGGTATTCACTTATCTTCTCTACCGGTTCGCAAATGTGAGCGCGTGCGAATGTGAGAGCCTTCTGTGCATGTGCACAGCGTCAAAACCATGATGTGCTTAACATCCGAGCGGGTGGGTGGGCGGGGCTACCCGCAGTCAGCACAAGTAGTTCGCCCGATTCGGATAGAACCGGATGAATACCACCACTGCTCAGAGGGCACCAAGGACCCTTCATGTTAACCATGAGCTACAAATATTCTCCTTTATTAGTATCATTAGTCAGAAAGTTTACTCTTTTGCTTAATGAGGAACCTTAGAAAATTTCAGTGTTTTGCTGTCTTCTCTTCTCTTGTCTGATGGGGAAGCTAGGGCGGTCTTACGTCAGCCTCACCTGACTTTTCCAGTTGCTCAGATGATAATTGTGTTTGTTCAACCTGGTAGGATTCCTGGCTTTGTGCTCCCTGAGGCTGACATTCCACAGAGTCACCTGGAGCAGTTTCTTCAGAGCCAGATTTAGATTCAGAAACTGAGTCTTGAACCTGGGCCATGACACTAAGGAGTTTAGCTGCACATTTGGCAGTAACAGAAAAGAAATTTGCAATATTCTGGTCTTTATCATCTTCAGCTGAATAACATTTTTTCACTTAAACCTGGTTATTATTATCACCTTATATATGAGTTGTAAAGCATTACAGAAAATCTTTCCCTGGATTCAGTATAAAATTGCATTTTGACAATTTCTTTGGATTGGGATGAGTATAAATCTGACCTTGGATAAGCCTGTATACAACAAACTTTCCACATTAGAGCTTTATTGGGGTGCAATTAGGCATTTGCAAAGTTTATTTTAAAAAAAGTATAGGAAAACCTGCACATTAAAATCTGAAACCAGAATATATCATGAATACATGGCTTAGGACCAGGTTACCTTCGGGACCGCATTCTGCCTCATACTTCCCTTTGACCGGATAGGGCCCACAGAGTGGGTCTCCTCCAGGTCCCGTCAGCCAAACAATGCCGGCTGGTGGGCCCTAGGGGGAGGGCCTTCTCTGTGGGGAGCCCCGTGCTCTGGAACCAACTTCCCCCAGAGATCCGAACCATCCCCACCCTGCTGGACTTCCGAAAAGCCGTCAAGACATGGCTCTTCCTGCAGGCAGGGGGTTGAGACTAGTTCCATCTGAGCTCTCCCCCTGTATGTTTGGTGGTGAATATTTCTTTTAACTTTTTTAATTCTTTAACATTGTTTTAATCGTTGTTTATTGTTCAGTGTTCTTGCACAATGTTGTACGCCGCCCTGAGTCCCTCGGGAGTAGGGCGGCATAGAAGAACCAAATAATAAATAAATAAATAAATACAATGTATATGGATATTTTACTAATATAAATTTTATCAATATTGCACAATGTATTTAAATCCACATGGATTTAAAAATGACAATGCTTAGATAATTATTTTAATCCAAAATACTATTTTGTCAAGAAGTGAGCATATTAGAGTAAACGGGAAAACAGCACTTGACAGTTTTTTGCATGTCTTTGGAAAGTAGGTTAGCTCTTTGAAGAAATTTGTAAAAGTATGACCCATAGAATAATGTCACATGACTACCACAACTTCAAGACTCCTCTGAGAATAATACACATTTAGAGACAACACAAAAAAATGACATAAATTTATATATGGAATTTAAGCTATTGACAGATGATGTATGAGTTTCTGGGTTTGGAGAGATTTCAGTGAATAACATGGTAATTTACTGCATCTAACCTGAAATACCAGATCTATTTTTCATTTTCTGTTTTCTGTCACTGTTTGGTCTCACTTGCATTTGGCTATTTATGTTGTATTTGCAGTACAGGCAGCTGTAAATAGATTAATCATTTGGGGACTTTTTCTGAGATTCAGCATCCTTTACTGGCTGAAAGTCTGCTAAAATGACTGGAATACTTAATTCTAATACACAGTACAATAACTTATCTAACGGTGAGCTCTTGTGCTGAAGGCAATATAGTCAAAATAATGCTACAGAGAAACGGGAGAGAGTTATTAGCATGCCTGGGGGATTGCAGGTATAACTTTAAAAGAAATAAACACACACATATAAGGGAACAGTCCTAAACCTGCAAAACAAAGTTTAAAAGTACAATACATATTTGCAATAGGACATCTTGATATGAAAAGAGAGGAAGGGAAGAACGGAGTGAAAAATAAAAAGGGGTGCTATAGAATAAGGCCTAGATGGTCAACAACCAGAATAAAAGCATTACATATTCAGGCATTTTTTTTGAAGGATTCACCTTATATTTGTGCCTTACAATTCAGGAAAAAAAAGTGATGAACCCTTTTTGGTTTATTTCCCCCCCCCAAAAAAAGTTAGAAACTGTTCTGTAAAACATCTCAAATGTCTTTGTGTTTACCTATCTCCACTAAAACTCTCAATTATAAATATAAATTGCAGTGCACATTAATATAGAGTACATATTTAAGTTTCTACTTAGCAATCAAGGTAAAATAAAATAGAATTTAAATCTGTAAAACAAGTTAGCGAAAATATTATTTTGTTTCTTTTTATATATGTGTTCTTTTTCCATGTAAAAGTATCCTTGTTCCATTTTTTGCTTTGTCCTGAATTGTCCAGAAAATCCTTATCTGTTTTCCAAAAGTATGAATTATAAATAACAAGTTATTGATGATATAATGGAGATAATACACAAATAGCAAAGTTGCTTCTGTGTATAGCTCTTTAAGTTGTTTTTACCCACTGATTAATCTTGTCCCTAAAAGGCTACTACCACCTAGCAATAGATTCTGACCAGTTCATATGCAGCAGAAGTAAGACAATATCTGCTTTTAGGCCCTTGTTTGCTCATTGGAGAACCACCTATGGTGCCTACCCCTGATCCCACCCCCACATTCTCCAGGCAATATGCACCTGGAGAAGTTGGAGTGAGGGGGAGAGTTTCTTAATTCAGGTCTTTGTCTAGGAGAGCTTTCCTAGACAAAGACCTGAATTTAGAAACTATGTAGGTCTGAGCTCGATTGGGGAGGTGGGAAGAGGTTTAGGATAGCCATACCCTAGAATCTCTCAGGTTATATCTAGTAGGTTAGAAGGTTAACGCTTTAATTTGGCAAGATTATGTCCATTATGTACAAACAAATAACAAACTGGACACGACTGGATTTCAGTAGGTTGTCTCTAGCCTTTGGCCTTGACATCACCTCACTCTCATTTCACCCAACCAAATTAGGGATAAACCCTCACTCTCCTATGAAAGTCTACACAAAAGCTTAGGATTTGCACTATAAATGTGTCTTGGTTCTGTTTTTATTTATGTCAATTAAAGATAAAAATTAAAATGTAATCTAATCTAAATGTAAAGGTCAAGGTGAAGACCAATTCATGGATATTTTAAGATTCCAGTTAAACTAGGAATAAAATGCAAATTAGTTAGCAGAACTCCATCAACCATCTCTCCAGAAAGTCCCATTAATTGTAAAAGAAAGTAAGCAAGCAAAAAAAATTCCCGAAATAATTAGGAAAAAATGTGGCTTTAAAAAATAACTGACAAAATAGAGAAATTAATTAACTGGGTATGTTCATCATGTCATCACAGGAAAAATGGAATTTTAGGACAATAAGGAGCTGAGGTGGCACAGTGGTTAAAAGCAGCATTGCAACCTACTTCAGCTGACTGCTAGTTCAGCTGTTCAAATCTCACCGGCTCAAGGTTGACTCAGCCTTCCATCCTTCTGAGGTGGGTAAAATGAGGACCCAGATTGTTGGGGGCAATATGCTGAACTCTGTAAACCGCTTAGAGAGGGCTGTAAAGCACTATGAAGCGGTATATAAGTCTAAGTGCTATTGCTATTGCTAATACAATATAAAACCCACCAAATTAATATACTATATCCAAAGACAGACCCCAAGACAGAATATATTGAATGAAATGGTTTATGTAAAAATATTTTACAGTTTTGAATCAATGCTCAAAGTTTCAGCAGGTTCTGATATATAAAAACTGTTCAAGTCATGCATTTATAATAAGCCTTTTGAAAGCTAATATATTATACAGTATCACTATCACTGTTTTTGAAAGCTTCTATAAAAGAGGAAATCAACAATATTGTGCTCATCTCATACCATTTTCGTTGCATGATTTGCCATTTGCTAATTCTTTATATCCAGCATTTTTTAAAACATTAAAATCAAGTGGACCAATAGTTTCACTATAATGTTAACAAATATTGGCAAATACCGTGAAATGTTGGTAGTCTGCTTTTTTAAAGGTCAACAATGAAATCTGAGCAGCCCCAGGGTTTGAGACTATTATAGATTTTAGTCAAAGTGATGGGTAAAAATTATTGACTTTGCTGAAAAATATGGTGAGTCCCCATTTTTGAAAATAGATTAAACTATTTGAAATTCACTTGACCAATATCCAGCTGCCAAAGAGTATTCTAATTAATAAAGTGGGATAACTAACATGAAAAAAATATATTCCTACCAGATGTGATACATTCATTTGCAATAGATCTGCAAGATGTATTTAAATCGCCTCCCTCTTTTTTTAAATTTGAGCTTAAGTAAAATATCTCTAATTGGTTTCTGCATCATCTACGAAACATCAGTTGCCATTAATGTAGTATAGCTTTAATTTCTTTGGGCACTGCCATCCTGAATATGTATTACATAGAAAAGACAGGATAGAATTGTAAAGCACCCTAAATAATTAAAAAATAATAAAACCCTTATGAAATCAGCTCCAGGACAGGGATTTTGTGACTCTTCAGAAGTTGCTGAACTACAATTTTTATCATCTTTGATCACTGACTATTCAAGATTGGTTTGAGGAAACATCTGGAGCATGTCATACCTGATACAGCCCAATAAGCTACATTTTAAAAAAATAATCTAATTTTTCCTAAATAACCTTGGTTTAAATTAAGCTGAATTGGTCTGGGTTTGTACTTTTATGGGGACCTCCAGGGGATTTCTGGGCTGTATGTCAGACTGGGAAGAAAAGATATGCATACAAACAAACAACATTTTGGAAGAAAGCAATTAGAAAACATTACCTGAATACTATTAAGAAAATTGTATGTGATCACGAGTTCAGCTCAAGGCTTCTTTTAAATGTAATATAAATCAAACATTCTAAACATAGTCAATGTTATGAATTATGCTCATAATAGCAATAGCACTTAGAGTTATGTACCACTTCACAGTGCTTTACAGCCATCTCTAAGATGTTTACAGAGTCGGCATATTGCCCCCAACAATCTGGGTCCTCATTTTACCCACCTCGGAAGGATGGAAGGCTGAGTCAACTTTGAGCCTGGTGAGATTTGAACTGCCAAATTGCAGTCAGCCGGCAGTCAGCAGAAGGAGCCTGCAGTACCTCACTCTAACTACTGCGCCACCACAGCTCATAATCATGTTATTTGTAAAATTTGGCTTTCAAAGTTCATCAGCAATGTTTTTAAAAATATTTTTAGATTTTTTGTATTATAAAACAATGTTGATCTGCTGGTCTCTGTTTAATAATTTCTCGTTCTAGTTATTCTTTCCAAACTGGTCCATTTTTTCCCAGATATCCTCACTGAACTTGATTTGTAATAGCAAATAATTATTATTTTTTTGCTTAACTTTGAATTCTCCATATCCTGCATATTACTACTTGTTCCATTGTCAACACTTGGCATTTAATTATTTGGGGGCTTTCTTTTTCCCCATCCTCTGGCTCAGGTTTATCAACCACCTCCCAAATACATACAGTACTTCCCAGCTCTTGTGGCAAAATCATATAATGCATAATTATGTATGTATGTATGTATATATGTATGTATGTATTTACTTATTTATTTATTTTATCATGTTTATGTAGTGTATATTAGAGATGGGGACCCTTTGAGAGCTGTATGCAACGAAATTTCATTTTAATGTATGCCGATTAGTGTACATTCAAAGTGACAATAAAGTTATTCTAAGTCTAAGTCTCTATCTTTTGTTAGTATCCCTCTATCCGGAAACATATCCCAATGAATTAATTCAAATTGCCCTTGTTGGCATTACTTGTGTAGCCAATTGTTTGCTATCTTTTCTCTTTTCTTGGGCTACATCCTCTGATATGGAGCAAAAAACAAAACAAAAAAAACCCCCAAAAACCCCACCACTTCCTATCCCCTAATTGTTGTCCTTCTGCCCAGTGTTTCTGAGTCCCTTGTGATATATTCAAGGCTGTATCATTTGTTCTCCATAGTGGGTGGAGCCAACATCCAAGTATGGAATGACACAGTTCCTTCAGCCAATCAGGACTGAGCCTGTCAAATTGTAGATCTCCGCCTCAGCCACCGTTTCCCCCTCTTTGGTTCAGTCCTTGGCTTGACAGGACGTGTGTTCCGTTTCTCCCAACTTGGATCGCTAGTCAAAGAGCTGTGAGTTTCCTAACTGACAGATCTACTGTCACATCAGCGAGTGTATTCAAGGCTGTATCATTTGTTCTCACATGGATCAGTAGGATAGATATTTCTTAATGAGCTTAAAGAGTCTTGGGATTCTTTCCGTCACATCCCAGGTGTGTGTCTAGGGACAGCAACTTATTTCTCTTGACAAACTATTTAGCCAAAAATTGCTTTTTCAGTCCCTGTCAGTAGGGAAACTCATCACCACCCACTCTTCTACTTTTTGAGGGCAAATGGAATTTTATTTAAATGCTATTTATCCTGATGCAAATGCCAAGTGGTCTATCTATCTTTATTCTGGTGAGTAGTCATGCACACATATACACACTTTACATTTCTAAGCAAAATAGTTAACTCTTAGAAGGCATGAGAAAATGTTTTAGAACAAAGCAGTCAAGGGTCCAAACTGGATTAGTATCATAAAGAAATTGTCAACCCTGAAGCTGAAGCTGAGGGGTAGGGAGAGGGGGGAATAGAAATAGCTGGGGTTTTGTAGCCAAAACAAAATACCTGGTAACCAAGGACATTCTCACAGGTGGCCAGAAAGAGGAGGAGTGAAGTTACCAGGTAACCGGATGGCACTTTGATTGGACCATGTGACTGATTGTTTGGGAAAGGGGAAAAACTTTTACTTTTAATTGGGTGAAAACGGCGGAAACATTCAGAGTCGGTTTTCACCAGCCTGTGCCAATATGATATGTCAAATAAAACTATTCTTTGAGGAACCTACCTGCATCTGAGTTCTTTTTGCTATGGGCATCTTACTTGGAACCCTGACAGTAGTATACATTGTCAGGTAAGCCAAATCTCTCTCTATAGTTCCTTTGTTTTGAAAAATAAACCCATGGATCAAAGTGAAGTCTTTTAAATTTTAATTTAATTTATTGTTTTTCTTTGAACACACCTGCATCAGCATGTATGACAGTTACAACCATTCATTTGAAGTTTGAAGTTACAATGGCACTGGGGAAAAAATGACTTATGACCAGTTTTCACACGTATGACTGTTGCAGCATCCCCATGGTTACGTGATCAAATTTTGGGCGCTGGGCTACTACGGTGGCATATTTTTATGACAGTTGCACTGTTCTGGGGTCAAGTGATCACAATTTGTAACCTTCCCAAATGACTTCTGACAAGCAAAGTCAATGTGGGGGGGGAGAGAAACCAGATTTGCTTAACGATCACATAATTCACTTAACAAATGCAGTGATTCGCTTAACAAGTGTGGCAAAGAAGGTTGTAAAATGGGACAAAACTCCTTTAACAACTGACTTGCTTAGCAACAGAAATGCTGGGCTCAACTGTGGTCGTAAGCAATGTTCCCTGTAATAGCAAAAAATGGTGCGCGGCATTCTCATTTCATCTGCGCGGCTGCGCATGCGCGCAGCCTCTCCCATTAGAAAATGCCGGCCGGAAGTTAGAAACTTCCGCGCGGCGTTCTCTCATCACGCGCGCAGCCGCGCGGTCGTGCACCTTAGAGGGAACAGTGGTCGTAAGTGGAAGATTAGCTTATATGCATTTTTTTGCATTGCATAAAATTGTATTAGAAACAAAAGGAGGGATATAAATGGAATGAATGAATGAATAAAACAAATTCACCATTCTCAGCTTATATGAAGAAGGTGAAAGGATTATGTAACATTGTTATATTTCTTTCTGACAAATCTTTTATTTGGAATTTATTAGATCCAAGACTCTACCAAAACTCACGTATTCTTGTTTGATTGTGTGACAGTATTAACAGTATAGAAAACAAATGGTTTTTCTATGTCAAAGACAGTTCAATAAAAATGCAACAATGCTATAGACTCATTTTATACCCTGTATGCTTCCATACAATGTATACCCTGTTCTTTCATATTTTACTGGCATAATACAAGGATGTAGCTATGGAATTTTTAGAACACCAATATGCCCAAAGTTATATGAAACGTTGCTTGCTTTAATCCTTATTATGTTAAGTCCCAAAGCCCTTAGCTCCAACTTTTAGTCTGAGATAGTTTTTGATATACCTCCTATGTTTCAAAGGGTGCCTCACTGAGCATCCAATCCCTAACCTTGAAGTGTATTTCGGTTTCTTAATTGTTACATTACTAGCAATTAAAGGGTTAAAATATAAAAATATTCTATAATACCGCTTCTTAACCAAATAATATATTCGCATTTGGCTAGAGGATTCAGTTCTTACCCTTTCTCCTTACGAAATAATTATTGATTATAACATATCTCTTAAATGATAAATGAAATAAAACTTTAAAAAGAGAAAAAAGAAAAAATGCAAATAAATGTTTTTATATACTTGCTTTTATTTATTAGGTTAACATTTTGACATCCAGTGTTTAAAGACAAATTCACAATGCTATTCAGCTCATGAAAAAAAAAAAGAACTGGCGACTTATGTATAAAAACTATAGTTTGTAAAAGAAAAATACCATGCTCTGGACAGAAATCAGAAGGCGCTAGTCTGTTTTAAAAAGATATGAGTTAAAGAGTTTGAAATTAATATTACTCTTTATAAAACTGTAGGAAATAGATTCTACAGAACAAACAATATTTTTGAAACCCAGAAATTTATAGTAAGGGTATAATACAATAATAATAAAAAAGAAACTTTATTTTATTTATTGTATTTCTTTAAATAATTAGTGTTATTATTTGCTTATACAGTATATGACATGGTTTTGTTTACTGTCTTAATGATGAAGATATATAACTGATGCTTCTAACGTAAAGCCTAATACTCTTTAAATAAATACAAAAGGTCTATAGTAAGGACTAATTATTAACTATCACAATTGCAGCGCTATGAATAATGTATTTATAATTGTGTGTATTCTACAACTTGAAAATATTATGATTATTTGTTCTTTATATATTTTCTATGATGCATAGCATCATTTCTTTTTATTTCCTTTTCTTCTTGGCTAATTATGAAGCCACTTTATGAAATCATATCAATCAGTTTAAGATCAATTTGCTGATTAAGCTTGGCTCTAAATAAAAAAAAACACATGGAATTGATGATGGTTGGCAGGATCTTTAAGGCAGAAAGGAAACCAATCACTTGATTCGGCCTTCAAATACTCATTACTGTATTTTGGCCTTTAAATTGGTTCTAATTTAAGGATCTAAATCCTTTTTTTTTTGGTGTTCTACTACAATTTCATACAATTTTCTCAGTTATACCTCTATATTTCATTTGAACGACAATATGCCTTTGTGACACTACATTTCTCACTGTCTCTTGAAGCTTGTCTGCAGTTTAACATTCTCAGAGTCTTGAAACCCTTGGCATTAATAAGACATTTATATATGGAGTAGACCATGTAAAGCAGTAAAAGAGGTGAATTTTAAATCATGTTAATGCAAGCTAAGGACTCTTCCTTTAAGTATAAGCAAGCCATACCTTTTGGAAGACTGGCAAAGCTATTTCCAAAGCCATATCCAGCTGTCTGTATATGAGTGTGCACACACAACTGGCAGTACCTGCACAGAATGATATAATGATGGGGACTTGAGTATATGCCAGGAGCCGTTTCTTGGCTGTGCTAGTGATTATAGGGTATATTTCTTGACTGCTGTATGTTTTTAATTTTGTATTGTTGTAATTGTGTTTATTTGTTTTTGTTTTTTAGCCTCCCAGAGTCACTTGTTGAGATGGGCGACTATAAAAATTGAATAAATAACATAAAAATAGAGATCCCACAAGGGGGAGCAGTGAGGCAGTTATTTTTCTGAATGACCTTTAGCTATTGATGATAGTAAAATTAGGGATTATGAAGACTCCTAATACTGGGAGAACAAACATACAGGTAAAAATCCTATCCAAAATATGTGATGTGATGAATATGAATAGGTATGGAATTTGAGTTATAGTAAACAGCTCAGTAGATGCAAAAATTCAGCTGCTGTGAAAAATACACCAAAACACTATAGGTGTATTTCATACCAGTAGTATGTATACATTCTATAATGCATCACTGGCTAGATAATTCAGTGTAATTTTGTTCAATGCATTTCAAAATAAAATAAACCTAAAGAAACATTATATGGGTAATCAGTATATGAGGTGGGAGCCAGTAGTGGGTTCCTACCGGTGCGCTCTCCGCTGTTCTTCGCCGCCGAGCCGAAGACACTGGCGGCGTTTGCGGCGCGGGGCTTCCCCCGCCCGCTTTCCCGGGACGCCGGGATGCTGCCATTTGCGTTCTTCTGCACTCTGCGCAAGCGAAGAACAGCGGAGAGCGCACAGGTAGGAACCCACTACTGGTGGGAGCTAAAAGCTTTATTCCCAACAATACATTTGGCACACAAGTTACTGGATTGAATTCTGGTCCATACTTCTTAAAGCTGCAGAGGTTGAAAAATACTGCTTTACTCTAATAGGTTTTCAAATAAATGAAAACCTTGTTCTGAGGTACAACATTAGGTGGATATTAGGTTTTGATATGGTATCTATCCTTTTGATTAGTGCCACTGCACTATACATTTTGCTTTTCAATGTTCCACAATTGTTAACCTTTTTTCTTTGTTGTACACTGCTTACGGGCAGCATAGACATGTGAGAAATAGAGTTCTACAACATAAGCACTTTAAATGAGGCTAAATGATAACAGATTCAGATCCTAAAAAAGGCAGTACAATTTCACATAGTGCATAATAAAACAATGCTATTTGTGTCCTCAAAATATGGTGACAGCCATATTAGTTTTAGAATTAATGAAGGAGATGGGAATTGACAGTCGGACATCATGCTGGGAAACATGCTTTTGATTCTATGGGAGAACAAAAGGAGTTCTGGTTAAGGACCAAAAGAGGAGATAGCTATTACTACTACCCATAGGCCTCTGCTGGTCCATTAGAAACATATCCATCCACTGGGAAGAGAGAGAGGAGGGAGAGGGGGAGGGGGGAGGGAGGAGAGAGAGAATGAATGAATGCAAGAGTCTATTATGGTATAATTTATTTCCAATGAATACTGTGATTTTAAAAATAGAAAATTTTCTCCAATGAGAAATGTTTAAGTTTTTTCCTCATGAATCATATATATTCATATATTCATAATTCTTGTACTCATAATCATGCTTGTACTATTATATATACATATAATCATGTTTATACTTTGTGTATACTTTGCTTGTTATCATATACACTTGACAAATAAAATAATAACAACAACAACAACAACAACAACTTTGTTTGTAATATTGGAAAACTAAAGAAGCCACAAATAAAATGAAACTGAAGGTGAATTTAACCTGGAATTAGAACAGTTCTTTGTACTCCTCTTACACGCATGGGGTTTTTAGTATTCTAGCACGTGCCTGTAACAACCAACAAAATGCACATCACTGCTTCTCTTATAGCTTCCCTGAGGCAATGTTTATTCAGCTCTAAAAGTTGCACTGGAAACTTGAAAGGGACCTTTTGTCCACCTGGGCGACAAACTAACATAAATGATAAGTAATAAATAAGAACAGAAGGTTTTTAAAAATACTGAAAGGGGGAGATATACCATCCCATCATGCAACAAACAAACAGTTATGACACATTCCTATCAAGATGAACAATGTATCTTAATCCATATGAAGTACTGTTTCATAAGTAGCAAAATTTACTTAAGTTAAAGATACGGTAATAACTGCTTACCTGACTCACAGGCAAATGTTTTTGATGTCTTATCATGAAAGATAATTGCTACCGCATGCTTCTTGGTTTCTCGAGGCAGTCTGGTTATGTTTTTGATGTTGTGTAACTCTGTTACCTTAAAATTAAGGGATACAGAACATAGTCTTGTTTATAAATAGCAGGATAGACAAATAATACCCCCTCTATTTTCTTTATAATATTTTCCATCCATCAGAGTGGACTTAATTGTAAAGTAACGGTGTATCACTGTAGGAGTGTACAACCCACTTGCTCTAGCCTATGCAATTACTTATTTTTTTTATAAGAGAACTTTTGGAAATAAAACAGATATCCCTATCAATTTTCGCAGCCTTGATTTGGAAATTGTTCACGGTATAAAGTACTTGTCAAAATTTCTAAAGTGGCAAATTTGTTGTGGAAGCAACATCAAATAGCTTCTGTATTCTGAAAGTCTACAGAAAAATAAAGAGAGCATATCTTTCTGTTATACATCACACAAATTAACATGACACAGAGATTGGCTTTTTTCCACTTTAAAGAGAATTGCTTGTTCTATTGACAGCCAAGCTTGACTCAA
The DNA here is from genome assembly GCA_023053685.1 of Diadophis punctatus similis. NCBI lineage: Eukaryota > Metazoa > Chordata > Lepidosauria > Squamata > Dipsadidae > Diadophis > Diadophis punctatus. Next base: position 147,779,522 of record JALIGW010000003.1, read on the forward strand.
AGCACACAAATGTAACTTTCATCTTGAGCATTTCAATATCAGCCATTCTACTAATTCCCACAAAGTTTTTTTTCCCCATCTGCTGAAGAAATAGGCTATCAATATATAATAATAACTGGCAGGGTCAGGCAAATAGAACTGAAAACATATTTTTCATTTATAGTTACAAAAGAGGGAGAGACTAATACAACAATCAATATATGTTCAATAATTTGATTAAGGAATCATTCAAAAATATGAGTGTTTAGCTGCTATTATTATTATTATTTATTCCACCTTTTTAAAGTATAACTCAAGGCAATGTACATACCTAATACTTTAGCCTCCTATTCACTGTATAGTGGATTCAGCATAAACAGAAAGCATGTTGAAATATTTTTCTTTAATGCTTTCCACTCATAGTCCTCATTTAACAATGCTAATTGGAACCAGAATATTCATCACTAAATGAAGTGGTTGTTAGACAGAACATCACATGTCTGCAATGCTAAATAACAGCAGTTGTGGTAGTCCCAGTTGCGATCATTGGAATAACTTTTAACTTTTAACTTTATTGTCCTTTTTAATGTACACTAATTGGCACAATTGAGGCCTTTGAATTATGGTGCTGGAAAAGACTCCTGCGAGTTCCTTGGACTGCAAGGCGATCAAACCGGTCAGTCCTAGAGGAAATCAACCCTGACTGCTCTTTAGAAGGCCAGATCCTGAAGATGAAACTCAAATACTTTGGCCACCAAATGAGAAGGAAGGACTCACTGGAGAAGAGCCTAATGCTGGGAAAGATTGAGGGCAAAAGAAGAAGGGGACGACAGAGAATGAGGTGGCTGGATGAAGTCACTGAAGCAATAGGCGTGGACTCCAGAGGATGGTAGAGAACAGGAAGGCCTGGAGGAACGTTGTCCATAGGGTTGCGATGGGTCGGACACGACTTCGCAACTAACAACTAACAACAACAACAACAAATCAACATACATTAAAATGAAACTTCATTGCATGCAACTCTCAAATGGTGACCACATTGTTAGGTGAAGGCCACATGCTTCTTTTTTCTTGCTGGGCTTGCCTCCACTTCAACTCACAGTCTGACTATCTCTCCCCACCTCAGGGAGCTGCCTTGGCCAGGTGAAGGAGGAAGAAGAAGAGGAGGAAGAAGATGGGGATGGTATCTGGGATAGGTAAGGGTAGGCAGCAGAAGTAAGACAGTCAAAAGCACAGATTTGTGGAGAGATAGGCAAGAGGAATTGAAACACATGCTGAAATCCTAAATGTGAGAAGGCTTGCAAATGCTAGAAATTTGATCACAGGGGCAGCAGCTGTAACTTCAAGGACTTGTTGTAACTATCATTCATTCAGGACCATTGTAACTTTGAATGGTCACTGAATGAATGGTCATTAAGTGAGGACTACCTGTTTCTTGAAAGCCTTTTTACTTAAAATTGAACTTAATAGGATTCATTTTTTATAATGTATAGAATTGTTCATTTTGTTCATGTGATATAATAAAAATAACTGACATATTTTACATAGACAAGAGTCCAAACCAATGGCCCATTCATTGTGGGCTGTCACATGCCCCCAGGGACCTGGGAGGCATATTCTACATGGATACTTCTGCTGGAATTGAAGAGCCTAGCCAAACTATAGAAATTCTGCCATTATATACAGACATCAAGATTCTTGTTGCTCAACATTCTCTTGTATGGAACAAGAAAGCATACTTGCAGAGGAGCAAGCTGATTTTATAAAAGATAGACCCACCATTTACCAGTGCCTAATACTCCACATCTCACCAAAAAATAATCCTCCTGAACACAAACTTTGTTTATGCTCCCTTCACAGACTTCAAAGCAGCTTTTGATTCTATATCCCAACTTAAACTATGGGAAAAACAGGAGGTCTCCTTGATTTACTGATGTTTACTTCATCTAATATGTATGCTTTATGAAGGGACCTTAGTCAAAATAAGATGAAACTCCCAGGGCCATCTTACCACTGTGATTGAAACTGAGAAAGGTGTCAAGCAAGGTTGCATATTGGCCCCAGTCCTATTCAACTTCTATATCAATTCCCTGGTAGCTTAACACAAACTTTCACTCTCCAAAAGTGGCTAGAAGACACATCTTTGTTGTAGTCTAGGCGGACAATGCAGCAATACTTTCAAAAATACTTACAAGCCTTAAAAGAACACTGAGAGCTCTAACACAGTATTTCAAAGAAGAAAGACCAGCTAGACCTCAATTATCAGAAAACTAAAATCATGGCATATGCCAAAAGCCCAAAAGCCACTCCTAGAGCATAGACTGAGCAAGTGTCCTATTTCAAATACCTGGGAGTGTAATGCCAACAGCAAGAAACCCATGGGGACTACATTACTGAAAATATATAGAGAAGCTCATCTGCCATTCTTAAATTCCTCAAGACAAGGGGTGGCAACTAATACCTAAAGCACTCAAATTATTCCGATCAATAGCACAATTTTGTTATGATGTTTAGCTAGACCTCTTCTTTAATTTTGCACCGTTAGAATTTGCTCAATCCAAATCTCTTAAGATTGGCCCTTCAAGTTCCAAAATGCATCTCTAATGCCACCCTGAGAATAGAGATTAGCCCCATGAAAGCAGAGGTGATTGACATTTTTTTTTTATTTTTATTTATTAAAATTTCTATGCCGCCCAACTCCCGGGGGACTCTGGGCGGCTCACAGCAGATATAGAAACACATAAAAAACAATTTTTAAAAGGAGCCATATTAAAATACTATCCATTAAAAAACAAACTTTCATTCATACCCTGCCTGCCGGAAGAGCCAAGTTTTTATTGCTTTACGGAAGGCCAGTAGGGTGGGGATGGTCCTGATCTCTGGAGGGAGCTGGTTCCAAAGGGAGGGGGCTCCCACAGAGAAGGCCCTCCCCCTAGGTCCCGCTAGCCGACATTGTTTGGTCGACGGGACCTGGAGGAGGCCGACTCTGTGGGCTCTAACCGGTCGTAGGGAGGTATGCGGCAGGATGCGGTCCCGAAGATAACCTGGCCCTGAGCCATGTAGGGCTTTAAAGGTAACGACCAACACCTTAAATTGGATCCGGAGACTAATGGGCAGCCAATGCAGCTGGCGGAGGATAGGTGTTACGTGGGTGCATCTAGGTACACCCACCACAGCTCGCGCAGCTGCATTTTGCACCAATTGCAGTCGCCGGACACTCTTCAAGGGTAGCCCCATGTAGAGCGCATTGCAGTAATCCAGCCGTGAGGTGATAAGGGCATGAGCGACTGTAAGAAGTGCCTCCTTCTCCAAGTAGGGTCGCAATTGGTGCACAAGACGTACTTGTGCAAAGGTCCCCCTAGCCACAGCTGAAAGATGTTGTTCCAATTTTAGCTGTGGGTCTAGGAGGACACCCAAATTGCGGACCCGTTCTGAGGGGGCTAATTTCTCCCCCCCAAGAATCAAGGAGGGACAGTTGGTCGAGTCCTTAGGAGGCAATATCCACAGCCACTCAGTCTTGTCAGGGTTAAGCTTTAGCCGGTTCTTCCCCATCCAGACCCTAACATCGGCCAGGCAGCGGTCCATTACGTCTACGGCTTCCCCAAATTGAGACGGGGTGGAGATGTACAACTGGGTATCATCAGCATATTGCTGATACCTCACCCCGTGTCGTCGGATGATCTCACCCAGCGGCTTCATGTAGATATTAAACAGGATGGGCGAGAGGACCGAGCCCTGTGGCACCCCACATAGTAGGGGCCTAGGGCTCGACCTCTGCCCTCCTGTCAACACCGACTGCGTCCTGTCAGAGAGGAAGGAGGAGAACCACTGCAAAACAGTGCCGCCCACCCCCACCTCTCCGAGACGACGCAGAAGGATACCATGGTCAATGGTATCGAAGGCCGCTGAGAGGTCAAGTAGCACCAGGATAGAGGAATAACCCCCATCCCGGGCTCGCCAGAGATCATCCATCAGGGTGACCAAAGCCGTTTCCGTACTGTAACCGCGCCTGAAGCCAGATTGAAAGGGATCCAGAAAATCAGTGTCATCCAACAGTCGTAGGAGCTGGAGTGCCACCACTTTCTCAACAACCTTCCCCGCGAAGGGAAGGTTGGAGACTGGACAGAAGTTCTTTAAATCCGCTGGGTCCAGGGAAGGCTTCTTGAGGAGGGGCCTCACCACCGCAGCTTTTAAGGGCTGCGGGACGGACTCCTCTCTCAAAGAAGCGTTGACCAACGCCTGGAGCCAGCCGCGTGAAACCTCCCTGGTGGCCGAAACCAACCAGGAAGGACACGGGTCCAATAAACAAGTGGCTGAGCTCATAGCTCCTATGGCCTTGTCCACATCCTCAGGAGTCACCGGTTCAAACCTATCCCATATAACCGGACTAAGACTCGCCCCAGTCATCTCGGCCTGTACTGCCCAATCGGAGTCCAGGTCTGTCCGAATCTGAATGACTTTATCCGCCAGAAACCGAGAAAATTCCTCAGCTCTACCCTGCAAGGGATCTCCGCCTTCCTCCTTAGCAAGAAGGGTGCGGGTCACCCTAAACAGGGCGGCTGGGCGGGAGTCAGCGGACGCAATAAGAGCGGAAAAATGCGAACATTTTGCCGCCCTTATCGCCACTAAGTAAGACTTAATGAAAGTTCTTAAAAGTGTCCGGTCAGACTCAGCTTTACTAGATCTCCATCGTCGCTCTAGGCGTCTCTTGTGGCGCTTCATCTCCCGGAGTTCCTCGGTAAACCAAGGAGCCCTCCTGGATCCACTTCCACGGAGAGGCCGCAAAGGCGCAATCCGATCCAGAGCCCCTGCTGCTGCCTGATTCCAGGCCGCAACCAGAGACTCGGACGAACTGTGTACCAGGGATTCAGGTATTTCCCCAAGTTCCCTCTGGAATCCGTCGGGTTCCATTAGGCGCCTGGGGCGGAACCACTTAATCGGTCCCGCCTCCTTGCGGTGGGGGAGTGGTGCCATGAAATCCAACCTCAGAAGGAAATGATCTGACCACGACAAGGGTACTGTGACTAAACCCCTCAGCCTCAGATCATCTCTCCACTGCCCCGAGAGAAACACAAGGTCAAGCGTGTGACCACCCTCATGAGTCGGACCCTGAACTACTTGGGTCAGGTCCATGGTTGTCATGGAAGCCATGAACTCCTGGACTGCCCCTGAGGCTTCACCGGGCGATGGCAGATTAAAATCCCCCAGCACCATCAACCTGGGGAACTCAATCGCCAGCCCTGCAACCGCCTCGAGCAGAACAGGCAGGGCCTTTGCTACGCAGCTAGGAGGCAGGTACGTTAGCAAAAGGCCCACCTGAACCCCTAGGTCCAACTTCAGAAGGAGAGTCTCACACCCAACAATCTCCGGGGCAGGGCTCCTTCGAGGACACAGATTCTGGCGAGCTATAATAGCCACTCCTCCACCCCTTCCCTGGGGTCGCGGCTGATGCTGAACCGAGAACCCGTCCGGGCATATCTCCGAAAGGGGCACCCCCCCCTCCTGGCCCAGCCAGGTCTCGGTAATACATGCCAGGTCAGCCCCCTCTTCTAGGATTAAATCCCGGATAAGGGGGGCCTTGTTGGTAATCGACCTGGCGTTTACCAGCAGCATACTCAACCATAGACTCAGACTATCTTTTTTTGCCCTCAGCCCTTCTGATGGAATTAATTATGGAATTAATTATGGGAAATGATTTTCAGATCAAATGAAAAAAGGCAGTCATCCTTGGGTTTCCCTGCAAGTTTTCTACTCAGCGTAGGATATGATCAGGGCAAGGCACTCATTAAACCGTGTGTAGCAGACGGGGTGCCACTTGGATCTAACTAGGTCCTCAACCTTTATTGCTAATGAATTTAACAAGTATTATGCCTCCCCTAGGACATATGTAACTAAACTAGAATTACCCAACTACTATTGGCATGATATCAGATCCTCTCCTCAACTCTCCTTGAAGGCCGATACAGGAAGATTCCCTAGTCAGAGATAAAATGTCACTGTGACTCTGAACATACAGAAAACATATGATTCTCTATTGTCTGTATTGTAGACTCATGTGTACTAGCCTCACTTCACCACTATTGCATAAATACCAGCCAAGCAGCAGCAAGGTAATTCTATATCTTGCTGCTGCTTTCAGATATTAACCATGCTATAATGTAATATTACCAAGTTCTATGCAGCAGTCCATCATATGATGACCTGTGTCATAAATTAGGCTTAACGGGTATCTCAATTCATCATGCCCATCATACTAGGGTACAGTACAATGTGTAGTGTGATAGACTTATTCTGCCCAACTTCTATGCTCCCTCTATACCCATCTAATGCTCCTACTTCTCCTTTTAGAATTATTTTATGCTTTAGTTTTTTATCTACATTTTCTATTTTATAACTGTGATTATTTTTAAGACAGATATATTTTGTATGGTTTTCATCAGACTGTACACCACAATTCTTATGCTTGTCTTTGTAATAAATATATGACTTGATTGTGATATAGACAAGTCACACAAGGACTACAGACTATTAGATACCTAGAATAGTTCTACATACTCCAACACTGTTATTATACATTTTGCTATTTGTTGGACATAAAGCTGCTTCTGGGCTTAAATTGCTATGATTATAATGTCTAGTCAGTTTGACAGCACTAGTCTCCTTTATAAACAATCATTTTCACAGCACTAAAGCAGGCAACTCTTAGTTTGGAGGCAATCTACTTTGTGTATTGCTTAAATCTATTTGCTAGAATTGTGGCTATACAAGGTTTCCAGGCTATGAACCCTTGCATTCATCACCCTTTACAACAAATATTTAAATAAATACCAAATATATTTAAGTTATCTTTATTTTTTTCAGGTCTATGCTGATACTCAAAGTACTACAGAATCACACGTACTGTATATCTCTATTATTATTATTTTTTTGCAAGTCTACAGCTTGCACAGAACTTCAACTAGTTTATGTTTATTCTAGCTTCTTCTAAAGTGACAAAATAGCTAGGTATCTCTTGGGAATTCATGAGGTTGCAGAAATTCACTTGAGTTGTGAATTAAAATATTTATTTACCCTACCTTTATCCAAATACCCAAATCCTAAGAGGCTATTTTTTCTATTACAAGATAAGAGAACTTCAAGTATTTTTTTTTAAATCAAATGAATAGATCTAGAGTTGACAGATCCATGTTCAGGGCTATGTATTGGTAAACCGGAACACAAAAGTCCTTTAGAACAGCAAGAATGTTAAATAAAGGAAAGATACACAAATACTAAGGCATTGGAAGTGCCATGTTCAAGGCATTAATCTCACACGTGAGGACATGGTGAAAGAGACAGATTTGTGGTTTTATACAGAAAAGAAATGCTGTTAAGGTATTAGAGGCATAGATTGATTGGGGATAAATCCCTCTTATAAAAATTATTTTGCTTTCCTGGAACATAGAAATGCAAAGATTCCTGATATAAAAACAATGCTGGTTACATTGTGGATTTCAAATAAAAGCTATCATATTGCTATTTCTGAAAATGCCAAGGTCAGGAAGAAAATAAGATTACAGAAAAAGGTTCTGAATTATAAAAATTATCAGCAGGTAAATAGTATCAAAAAAAGTTTCCTGGAACTCTTGTATTTTTTTTCTGAAATAAGTTGCTTTGTCCCAAGTTATTCAAAAGAGCCTAGGACCTTCTCATTTTAATTTTGAGTCTTCCTAACTCCTTCCTGAGGACATATGTCTTCATCAACGTTTTAGTGAAATTATTTGCTACTGTACCATACAAGACATGTGAACATAGCTAACAATTCAAATTCTTGGAAGCAACTATTTCATGAGAATTAAACATGTATTAACCATGCTCCAAATCTGAAAGGAATAATGAATTCATCCACAACACTTTAACATTTGGATAAGCATGGCAATATCACCAGAGTGGGCATGACAAGGAGTTACAAGTTTACAAATAAAAATATCTTTTGAAGACCCCAGGACATGGCAGGCAGTATTTTACAATAACAAAATGGATAGGTCCATTTTGGAAGTATTGGAGGATTGTAGTAGCAAAATGATTGTTTTAATAAGATGCTCATGTTGCTTTTTAATATGGAAAAAATCATATCAATGAAAATCAATCACAACCCACAAATTGTGGATATCTGGGAATGGTGGATTTCCAATATGAAGTCAACAATGGCCAGTGTTATCTGGTGCATTCTTGAGCTGGTAAATGCTGACAATCAACATATGAAGTATCTTCTATTCTGGTTTCTCACTAATTCCCATAAATACCTTCATAGCTGCTCAAGTAAGATATTTATTTAGGATGGGTAGGTTAATTAGGTTAGTCAGGTAACAGCCTACATCCTTGTCTCATTCATTCACTGACATGAAGTAAATTTGTTTCAATACATTTCATCCAGATTGCAGCTTCCTGCCCTGTGTACAGGTTTTCAGATGAGGACAATGGGATGTTCTGGGGTTCCCATTATCATAAGGGCATTCCTCAGCTATACATGGTCCATAGAACTGAGAGCCTTTGTATAATCAATGAAGTATATATTGAGCCTGTTCTTTGCCATTGCATTGATATTTCAGGAATTTTTACTTCTGATCCCATATGAATGTGCCACATCTCTTATTGTCTCTCCTGGTAAACTATAATTGAATGGATGCTAAGCTTTACCTATCCTTACCAGAGGTGGGTTCCGATCGGTTTGCCCAAAACAGAACCGGTTCGGTCGGTGCCGGTCCGTGGGTGCTGCCATCTTTTTTTAAAAAAAAGTTCAGATTTTTTTCCCCTGAATATTTTTCGGTTTTTTTTTCTTCTGCGCATACGCAGAATCCGAGTTTCCAGCACTGCGCATGCATCACCATCTTGTTTTTGGCTTTTTAAATTTTTTGCCACTGCGCATGCGCATGTGCTTTGCGCACGAGGCCACGAGACATGGCCACGCAGCGCGGGAGGAAGCGAACCAGCAGCAAGGTAAGTTAGAACCCACTCCTGATTCTTAGCATGTGATTTCATTACATAAATCTTATTTCTATTAAAGTTATAAACACGATTCACTAACACGTACTCATGTAGATTTCCATTCTTGAGAAAAACATGCTACAAAAAGTACAAGGTTAAATAAGACCAAAATGCTCTCCTAAACAGAGAATATTGTTCCAAATCAGTAGTACTATTCCTGGCCCACTGGGACAAACTATATGCTCAACCAAGTTTCTTGGTTTATTAGTCTATAATTTCTTATGAAAGCCGAAATAAAAGAATTTACTACAAAAATAAGTTTAAAACTAGGATCAAATGTGTTTGTAATCCTAGAGGGAAAAATACTTTTAATTAAGCTAGAGATCATGGGAAACGGGGGTTTAATAACTGTGAAAATCACTCATATTGGTCATTAATAACAGATCCAAGAAATCTAGTATTAGAAACACTACAGTTAAACCAAGCTATGTTATCACTGACTGTACATAAAGTCATACTTTGCTATCTAATCCTAAACCTATCACTGAGTAATTTCTGTGTTAATTGTCTTATCCATTTTAAGCCATTTAAGTCAGTTAAAAGCTATTATAATATATTATAAATCTATAAATTAATTGCATAGTACATGAAAGGGTAGTTTTTTTTCTTTCATTCAGACTCTGATCTCTTTTAATCCTTTTACTTGCCTTTATATTTGTTTCTAGCTCCACAACATATAATGTGATAAAAAAATTTAAAGTCATTAGAATTTTTTCAAATGGTTGTTATCATAGTTTTCTATTAGGGATCAACAAAAGCCTCAATCTTACTTCAGATTAACTCAGAAATGTCTGAAATCTTCTGAAAATAGTTAAACCCTCAAAAATATCTTTCATAATAATCAGCAAAAGAAAAAAACTATTAAATAGAATTTAGAAGACAACAAGACAGATAAATTGATAAACCTTTGTTTCACGGATAGTCTAGTAGAATTGGGAGTGTTTTTGTACTCATATTTTACTCATATAGCAGAGGTCTTCAAACTTGGCAACTTTAAGATTTGTAGACTTCAACTCCGAGAATTCTCCAGCCAGCATAGCATAGCTTGAAGTCTTAAAGTTGCCAAGTTTGGGGACCCCTGTCATATAGTCTCTGAATTGGGCCTTTTTCAAGAAAATAGTAGAAGTGGCTAAGTATGAACGCAGGGTTAAATGGCAAATGATTTTTTTTAACCAATCAGATCTCAATGGAAGCAGAATTGGGGAGCGAGGTTCAACTCCTCCTTGAAGCAAATATTTATACACTCCCGAAATGTCCAAAATGTTTAAGGATTTTCCAAGCCATTTGAATTTAGGATTTTATGTCAGGCTGGTTTAAAAATGTGAGATACATTTTTAATGGCAGAAAACATAGTTTCAATTTTCTTTGGAAATAGCTGACATATGTAACTTGGCAACTTAATTGTTCAGCCTTGATTGTAAATATTTTATAGACAAACACCATGGTGTGTGTTATAAAAACTACTGATTTATTCAGCAGTGTCTGCAGGGAAAGCAAAGTGTAATTGTTCTTTTCCCCTCCCCCTTTGGTAAGTGTATTGATGTTGCATAGAGGGGATAGGAATTCAATTATGCTGCCATGCCCATCATCTTGCCTTTTGTGCCCCTAGGATGCTGCTGGATTTTATTTCTACAAATGTTTTGAATATGAAGAGTCTGGTGTGCAACTATGAAATTCAACCACTTCAATTGTTTAACTTTTTCTGGAAAAATTTCAACCCTCACACAGTAGCCATTTTGATAGAAGGACCTACATTTTTAATAGTTCAAATGTGGTCTGTTATAAGAGTTTTCCAACTAACTTGACTGACTAACAAGGCCAGCTATATATGCATCTCTAAGTCAAAACAATGCTTACTATTTCCTAATGAAAATTGTTGTTGAAATGGAGCATATTTAAATATTCCTACATATTCCCGTACATCACAAACACAATGCTACCATTTTGTTTTGAATCCTTTTTCTGGTTGATACTTGGTTCATGTATTTATAAAGTAGGTTGATGAAGCAAACATTTGCCTTTTGTGAAGATCAGCTTTACATTTTATAAAATGTCAGAAATGTGTGAAATTAAAATTATTCTAAAGCTATATAGCCAAACATCTAACTTGGCAAAGAATGGAAAAGATCTCCTATTGAAGCAAGAATATGAAACATTATTAAGTTGATTTGGTTCCTGGATATCTGACAGGAGAACTCAGAGATCTTAACCAACAAGAATTTTAAGAGCTGATTTATAGCACCTTAAAGACATTTTTTTTATACCTAAAACTCTACATCATTCCAAAAAGTAGGGTCTACTTTATGAATGCTTATATCATTATAGCTCTATTAGTCATTAAGGTGTCAAATTCTTTGCTTCTGTGATATAGACTAGCACCATAATGGCGAGCCTATGGCACACGTGCCACAGCTGGAACGCAGAGCCTTCTCTGCAGACACGCAAGCTGTTGCCCAGCTCAGCTCCACCACGCATGTGCCTCCCACCAGCCAGCTGATTTTTGGGATGTATGGGAGGGCGGGACACATGTGGGAGATGCATGCGCATGCATGGGGGTCATGCGTGCATGCATGGGGGTGGGGGAGCATGCACATGCGTGGGGGGTGGCGTACCCCCCGTGGCCTGTTTGGGTCCCAGGAGGCTGCAGGGAGGCCTGCTAGGCCCAAAACCAGGGTGGGTGGGTGGGAGCATGGGAGGTCATGTGCACATGCACGTGGGGAGCATGGGGATCGTGCGTGCATGCACAGGGGGGACACATTGCACTATGGGTGCCGGCACACACGCACGTGCTTTCGGCACATGACAAGAAAAAGGTTAGCCATCTATAGCTAGCACTAGAGAAATAAAATAATTTGAATAAGTTAATCCTTACTATCATTTTATTTTTGTTAATTATTTTAAACATTTTTAGTACCGTACACTTCATTTACTGTACTATGCAATACCCTAAAGATAAAGGAAGAGCAGAAATGCACTTGAACCTTCAATTCTACATAGAGTCCAATGCTGGGGTGGGGGACAACACATTTTAAAAGACTGCACTGTTTATATTACTTAAGAACATACTTAAGCATGACACTGTCTCTTTCAGCCAACACAATCAATCTACTTGATCAGTGCAAATTATGCATATTGGTAGCTTCATCAGGCAATAAGGCAGTATCATCAAGCCAAGACATTTCACTTTGTTTCCCAAAACACATACTAGTAACACTGCCAGAACTGCAGAACTGCTGCCTAATCCATAAAGGCTGCCAGCAGAATAAAATTACATTCTCTATGCCAACAGCACAGTGGAAAAGCCAAAACATAATGTATGACTGCTTTGCAGAGTTTCTAAAAACCTGAGAGAATGAGAAAGGTGTTCATATATCAAACCTCACTGTACAGTTTAACTGCTATTTAAAGACTAATATTCACCATTTTAATAATACATTAAAATTATCCAGATAGCATTGAAAAATGATTTCACCAGCTGTTATGTTAATGAAAAAGAGGTAAAACTGAAGCAATATACCATAAAACAAAACTGTCAGAACATTTTCCTCTGTCACCAATGATGCTATAAAAATCTGTTGGTTCACTAATAATGAGAAAATATCACCCACACTTCTACAGTATTTCTCCCCTCATCTTTAACCCTTGAGGATAAAACATTTTCAAATCGGCATCATAGTTTTAAGTCTTATGGTTTTTCTCATGTGGCATTTATAATACACTGAATATACATGTTTGTAATTATTGCTTCAAAAATCTGGATAGACCTGACAGGATGGAAAATATCATGAATACAGCAGACTGCAATTTTAATGTAATTTTGAAACAAGGAGGCAGAGAGGTTTTCAGCCTGTAAATTCATTTTTAGAAATACTAAGTAAGAAAGTACTGTGACTAATTTTAATGTATTTCTAACCAATTGTTTATCTGCTCTTATTGTTGTAATTGTATATTGGTATCTTTGAATGTTGTTTAACTACATTTTACTGTAATTATAATGAATTCTATTTCATGTAAATTATTGGTAATTTTTAATGGTTTTTGTGTGTATGTGTGTGTGTGAATTTCTGGTTAATTATGCTTTTCTGTTTTAAACCTTATGATTTTAAAAATACATTTTTTCTATTGTAGGTTGCCCCAAACCTCGCCATGTGGATTGCGTACAAATATTGTACAATCTGTAAATAAATGTAGAACATACTGTATGTTAAATATACAGGGAGTAGGGCGGCATATAAGAACACTAAAATAGATGATAGATAGATAGATAGATAGATAGATAGATAGATAGATAGATAGATAGATAGATAGATAGATAGATAGATAGATAGATAGATAGATAGATAGATAGATAAATAAATCAAATGATAATGTGCTTCCCTATAAAGTCAACTCTTGCTCAATGAGAGACCAATGAGTTAACTCAGAAAGGCAAGAGGAAAATCTAGAACAGGCCTGCACAACTTGTAGACAGGAAAGGCTCACATTGATAAATTTAAAATCTTTGTGGGCTGCAAAGAAGTGCTGGTGGGCTAATTAACGATTTGGTGACCAGAGGAACATCTACAGTGTTGGAGTGGGTGGTTGGAGTGGGTAAAGCAATAGGCAAGAGGTCTCCAACCCTGGCAACTTTAAGCCTGGAGGACTTCAACTCCCAGAATTCCCCAGCCAGCTGGTTGGGGAATTCTGGGAGTTGAAGTCCACCAGGCTTAAAGTTGCCAAGGTTGGAGACCCCTGCACTAGGGCAGTGGCAGGGATTTTATTACTTTTTTTTAAAAAAAAGTCTGTGCTCTTCCCAAGTGTGCTTGGTGGGCATGTACAGGCCTGGTCTAGAATTTATTTTGGAGCATTTCAACTATCTAGAGACACTCATGTTTTGCACTGGAAAGGGCCTTTCATCTTTTGTGTATATGGTTTTATCTTTGCACGCAAAAAAAGATTCTAAATTAATTGAGTCGTGTCCTGATGGGAAGTCTGACAGCTTGAGTTAAAGAGCCTATAAAATATCAAATCACTCCAGTTGTTTTGTTCAAGTGTGCTAATGTTCTAAGGTAAATATTATTCATATTATATAATATCCAGATGAGCACCTCGGTAGCATGTGGTAGATCTATGAGGTGTGGTGGGCTCCCTAATTTGTTGACTGAAGAAACCCACTATGCCATATGTATATATGCAACCGCCATTGTTTTTCAAGCTACATTAATTGAACACATGGCACACATCACAAATCAGATTCCTCTTTAATGCATTATTCCTATGCATGACCGTGGGACATTTAGAAACTCAATTACGTTCTTATGCTTCCAAACCATTCTTCCTTATCTTCCTGGTACATTAATCACCATAAAAACACTCAAGGTCTCTCGGGATAAGAATAAGTATGGTATTTAAGGAACGCAATAGAAAGAATTCACAATATATTTAAATTTCATTTTGTTTGAGGCAACTTCTTACAAATTGCCATTAATTTGTTTTAATAAAATAATTTAAATTGCTTCTACTTTCACCTGATTTCAAATTAAATGAATTATATTGGTTGGCAATGAGATTTTTTTAATACAATTGTCAAGTGCAATAAACTTGTTTTAGATATATTATGTGTGTACTAATTATTTCAACACCAATACATTTTAGCAACATATTCTATTTGTAAATGAATGCAAATGCAAATTGTACAATTTTTTGTACAAAAATAAAACAAAACAACAGATTTAAGAGCTGTTATCATTAGTTATCCTTAGATTTTAAAAAAATCCATCCTCCAAAACGCTGTTATATTAAATGAACAGATGCTTTGGGATAAAAAAAAGACTGATTACATTTGATTATGCATTACCATGGCATTAAAACAAAATTTGAACAGCGTATAAAAAAATAAAGGTGCCCTAAACCTCTGCTGGCGATATCCATACATATTTCTTGGCAGCACTCTATTGCCGTCTTTTCAGTATTTTTTTTCAACTTCTCAGGTTAGCCAACAATTATGGAATGCTTATGTTGTTCCCCATTCAACCAGGCCAATTCTGCTTAGTTTCTAAGATCAGTCAAAGTTAGCTACAGGTTACATCTGCTGTTGCAAAAACAATATTTGTGCCAATACTATGGAAGAGCTTTGACATTATAGTACCTGTTTCGGTTTCTAAGCCTGGCATTCTAATTCCCTGGTAGTCTTCCAACCAAATTCTAGTCAGGATTTGCCGTTTTTAGTTTCTGAGTTCAGACACGTTTGACTAGGCATTGCCATCTAAGACCTGAAAATTCAAGTACTTACTTTCTTTTTCCTAAAAAAACTCAACTAATTTGTTTTCTTCCATTTCTTCTCTAAATGTACAACTAAATAAAGGGTTCACTCTTTATCCCATTATTTCTCCCTCCCTCCCTTTTCATAAGACTTGATATGGGAAAAGAAGCCAGCAAAAGAAGGTTTCAAGTCTGAAAATAGGAGTAGGAGTAGGAGTAGGAGTAGGAGGAGGAGGAGGAGGAGGAGGAGGAGGAGGAGGAGGAGGAGGAGGAGGAGGAGGAGAAGAAGAAGAAGAAGAAGAAGAAGAAGAAGAAGAAGAAGAAGAAGAAGAAGAAGAAGCTAGTCACAGTGCAGAACACCGATGGCAGCTTCATTTTTAGTCATATCACTATCTTGTTACATACAAGACAATACAAATACCTCTGATGATGACTGTTACTAAAAGAATGAAAAATGTTGAAATAAATTCTAAAAGCCATACTCTGTATGCCTTCCCTACTCTGTTTTAACAATGTCAGTGTGAGAACATTCAAGGAATTAAGAAAATTAGAATGGATGTTGGTTCTTACCTGACACATCCCTTCTCATGCGGAATGACGGGGGAGTCCAGGATGGGTCACTCTAGTCCTCTAGCTCTATGGCTGTATTGAAAAACTGAAGACACGCCTCCCTGGTAACGGCCTCCAGTTGACAATGAAGTCGAAGCAAATCAAGTAGAACTGTACACACACTAAAGAGAACTCTTGAACCAGAAAACAATCAACAACAGCAAATGAAACAACTGCCCCTACCACCCGGGAAAGACACCAGACCACACACCGGGTGGGGCTGGACTCCCCCGTCAATCTGCATGAGAAGGGATGTGTCAGGTAAGAACCAACGTCCATTCTCCATGCTCTGATTGATGGGGGAGTCCAGGATGGGACATACCAAAGCAGTTTGGCAGTCTCAAGGGCAGGAAATGGTCTGGTCCAGAACTTCTGCCTCCAACAAAATCCATTGGAGGACCCTCCTGCCAAAGGCAGCCTCAGTTGAGGCATAAACATCAAGATGAAAATGTCGGATAAATGGAGAAGGGGATGACCAGGTCGCCGCTCAGCAGATTTCCTCTACCAACACCTGAGAGGCCCAGGCCGTGGCAGTGGCCGCGCTCCTAGTCGAGTGGGCCGTGATGCCCCAGGCACCGGCAGTGACTGAAGCTCATAGTCCTTGGCTATACAGACCCGCAGCCACCAACTTATCGTGGAAAGTGTTACCTTTGATGGCAAGAAAGAGACAAACAGGGATTTCAACTTCTGGAAGGAAAAGGGCCTAGTGATGTAGATGCGTAGGGCCCACCTCACGTCCAGGGTATGCCACTTGCGCTCCAGAGAGTGACTAGACCTTGGACAGAAGTCCGGCAAGATCGACTCCTGAGCTCGGTGAAACCAGGAGCTGATCTTGGCAAGAAAGGCGGGATCCAGCCGCAGGACCACCGTTAGAATGAAAAACACAAAGGTCCCTACGGACCGACAGTGCCGCCAACTCTGAAATCCATCTAGCTGATGTGATAGCCACCAGGAAAACCACCTTGCATGAGAGGAAACGAAGGCTGGCCTCCCTAAGTGGCTCGAAGGGAGGAAGGGTGAGGGCCTGTAGAACCTTAGATAGATCCCAAGAGGGGAACCTGTGGGCCACTGGCGGCTTAAGGTTGGAGGCCCCTCTGAGGAAGGAGTGTGCCCTGGGATAACTAGCTAGGGGACCCAGGGGGGAGATCTGCAGGACTGAACCCAACACCGCCACCTGGCGTCTCAACATGTTGGGGGAAAGACCCTAAACTAGTCCCTGTTGGAGGAAGTCCAAGACATCCACCACTGAAGCTGAAACCGGATCCCAATGATGCCCGGTGCACCAGGCTGAGAAGGAATGCCAGGTTGCCTCATAGATACAGATCATGGATGGCTGTCGTGCTGGCTGGATAGTCCAGATGAGCCCCCGAGAAAGATTCTCTCTCTGAAGCAGCTGCCACTCAACCTCCACATGGTGAGTGGAACCACTGCGGCTGTGAATGAGAGATGGGCCCCTGGGACAGAGCAACTTTCTCTGGGGCAATCCGTCAAGGATGGGTGACCAACGGACCTATGAGGTTGGCAAACCACGGCCTCCTGGGTCAGTAGGGCACTACCAGAATGATCTCCGCTTTCTCCAACAGGACCTTCCTGATCACCGCTGGGATGAGAGGAAGGGGAGGGAATGCATACAGCAGCTCCTTGGGCCAGGGCAACAAAGGGCATCCACCCCCTCCACCCCCTGAGCTGGGAACCAGGAGAAGGATCCTAAACGGGGATTCAAGGATGGCCCAAACAGATTGTCACCCTGAAAGGGGGCAGAAGCAAGTTTCCATTTGTTTTTGGCATCCATGCACCAGTGATGGAGCCACAGGAGGAGGCGGGCCATCACTGAAGCCGTCATGGCCCTAGCTGAAAACTTAGTGGCCACCAAAGATGCATTTGCTGTATATTCTGCAGCTGCAATGATTTTACTCAAATCTTGATGGACCCTCAGATCCTCAGGGGAAATCCTGCCCTGCAGCTGACAAAGCCAGCGGACTGAAGCCCTAGTGAAAAAGGAAGACGCAGTCGCCGCCTTGATGGCCCAAGAATCCACCAGGTGGGCTCTACGCAGAGCCATCTCCTCCTTCTTCTTGTCTGCCTTAAGGCATCCTCCGCATCAGGTGGAAGGATGGAAGACGAGGCCAGAGCCGCTACTGGGGAGTCCACCCTAGGCACCTGAACTAGCTGCTCAAGGGCTGACTCCACACAGAACAGGGAGCCCTCCTGACTGCTGGAGCGGAAAGCCAGGGCTGGGTTGGACCATTGTTTCTTAATAAGGTCCAGAAACATTCCCGGAATAGGAATGCAATCCGGAGCCGTGATATATTCAGTGAACAGATAGTCTTCCTGGCCCTCAGCCTCAGATGCCAGCTCCTGAAACTCGGAGTCCTTTCCCAACTTGGCCGTGGCCCTGGCCTAAGCTAGCAGCTGATGGAAAAGGGCTGGATTGAAAAGCCCTTTGAACAAAGGCCTGCCAGGTGCCTCCTGCTCTTGATCAGAAAATTCCCCCTCATCCAGCAGCTTGCCTTCGAAGAGAGATTGATGGCTAACTCTTGAAGGGGCTGGGGAATCCTGATCCTGAAAGTCCTGATAGGTGGCCTCATATTCCCAGAGATTCCCTGGGAGGGCAGGTAGGCCCCCTGCCAAGGTTGCTGTTGCTGCTGCAGACCCTCTGCAATGCCCTCTTTGATGGCTGAGGATATCCAGTGCCTCATAAAGGGAGGCATATCCTGCTCCTGCCAAGTTTCAGGCCGGAGTCCGGCCACAGTCTGTGTAAAAGTGGCCTCTGGGGTTCTGCGAACTTGGGGTACTGAGTTCTGGACTGGAACTGTGTTGGGTCCAATCGGGACAATAGGTTGATGGTCTGAGGCCCCCAGGGCTTCGGCTGGAAGGCTGGAAACTGAAGGGCCCCCAGGACTTCAGGGGATCGTACAGTGTCAGCAGCCTGCCGTGCCTGAGCCACCTGCTCAGGGGAGAATTGTGGCAAGGGCGCGGCCATCTCACTGCTGGCCAAACAGCTGTGCCTAACAGAAGAATCTCCTACTCTGACAAATTCCTTCTCCAAGGCTCTTTGTCTCTGCTGCTCTGCCTTTTCCTCCTTCCTCGATAAGGTCCGGTAAGTTGAAGACTTGGCCCTGATTTTTGCTGCAGTTGCCAGGCCTGCCGCTCTGGGTCTGACTGAGGATCTGCTAGAAGGTTCAGATGCTGGGGGTGACCACGAACCCCTTTGCAATCTCCCAAAGCCAGATCTATCCTGCTCCATTGAGAGGCAGTCAGGAAGCACAGGCCTGAAATAAAGGGACAAGCCAGGTAAGAGGCTGGCAAGCCCAGGCTCCAAATAATCAAGGAAAACACACACTCCCAGCAATCAACCCAACCAGGTGTGAAGCTAGGTTGAGGAAAGGTACAGACCTGGTCACACAGAGAGGTAGCAGATGCCTCTCCTAATTGCCCCGGCGATGGGAGAAAGGAGAGTGGTGGAAAAGCAACCAAAGCTCTCACTTCACTAGACCTGGACAGGAACTGTAGGGAGAAGGAAAAGGCTTTGCCTCTATCACAGGACATCTAAACCTGGGACACTCTTGCACACAGATTCCCCTTGTCCCAGAATATTAGGGGGCAAGAATGGCTGCACCCCCTCCTGTACAGGGCCCACGTGGCTGCTGGCCTGATTCCAAGATGGTGGCCCCATTACTCAAAATTGCCACCGCCACGTGGCAAGGAAGCCCAGCAAACCCTGCTGTGATCTGCCCAAGGCAGCAAGCCTGCAAGCTGGCCGAAACAACACTGGCTCCCATTCGCCTCCGCGGAGAGCCAAACAGTAAAAAATGGCCCTTTTTACCTTCACTGCCTGCTGTCCTGGGCATTGGAAGTCGCGCGGACTTGATGCGCCCACTCTCGCCTTTGTAGCCTTCTTCCAAAGCCGGTGAGCTTGTCGCGCTCGCCCTGGCTTCCCCGCTGTCCGTTTCAAGCAAGAAAGAGGAGGGGGAGAAAAAGCTACCCCCTCCGAGCGCTTGAGAAAGCTGGCACCGCAACCTCGGGTGACCAGCAAGGCACTGATTGCCGGTCAGCACTTTAGAAAGGCCCTGACCACTCACTAGCCAGTGAAGCGGCCAGCGGAGGGCACTGTGATGAACCTGAAGCCCTCCATGCAAATAGCTCTCCCCTCTTGCTCTGTTCAGCAAGCTCTGATCAAGGGGAGACAGGAAAAAACCAAGAGTTCTCTACCAGGGAAAAAACAAAAATTACAAACCAACTACAGTAGCTCAAACTCAGGAGCTAAAGATTTTACCTCCAAGAGCTGAGACTGCATTGAAAAACTGGAGGCCATTACCAGGGAAGCGTCTCTTCAGTTATTCAATACAGTTATAGAGCTAGAGGACTAGAGTGACCCATCCTGGATTCTCCCGTCAATCAGAGCATGGAGAAGAATAGATTCTATGGGTACAGGAGTTAGAACTGCATGAAAGAAAGGAATCTTGCTGAGAATGGAGTGGAATATCTTGTTAACCTCCTCCAAAACCCTGTTGCTTTTAAACAATTCCACCTTCTTATACTGAGGAAGTTGCATAAACAAAAGCAGAATTATATAGCAAAGTCATGGGACTGTAACAGAGATGCAAGATAGATGCTCTCCCAAAACCAAACAGGCATGGATAGAGTTTTCTTTCAATTTGAAGCTGAACTTTCTTTTTAAGAGATCAGGAAAGGCAATAGGACAGCCATTGAAAAGGCCCCTACAGCAGACCAAGTGAGGTGGTATAGTCTTCTAAGAGGCCCCTGGGAGTCCATGTAGTCTTCCACTTAGGACCACAATTGAAAGCAGAATTTCTGTTGCTAAGTAAAGAGAACTGTTAAGTGAGTCATGCCTGATTTTGTGACCTTGTTGTCGTGGCTGTTAAGCATATCACTACAATGGTAAGGTGAATCATAGGTCATTAAGCGAATCCAGCTTCCTCCATGGTCTTTGCTTGTCAGAAGCCAACTGGGAAGATCACAAATGGTGATTACATGCTCAGGATCCTGCAGCTATCATAAATACATGCCAGTTGCCAAGTGCCCAAATTTTGATCACATGACCATGGGGATGCTGTGATGGTCATAAATATGAGGACCGATTGTAAGTCACTTTTTTTTAGTGCCACTGTAACTTTGAACAGTCATAAACAAATGGTTATAAGTTGAGGATTACCTACAAGACCTACCAAATATTTCCAGGAGGAAGGACCTAGCAAAAAGACCAAAGTGGCAGGCAACCAAAGAAAGACTCTAAGGTACAGAACGATTGCCAGCTACTAAACAAACTGAGTAGACTATAGTGGGCATAATGCCAGGAAGAAGTCCAAAACAATAGATCTGTCATATATTTCATGGTAATGATCTGCATTTTTATTTCTGCCTTAGGCACAGAATAAAATCTTTGCCAGCCGAGCATAACATCATTGCTTGATATTACTGTCAGCAACAATGCTTTGTCTTAAAAAAATGTATCTGCTGGCATAAAAAACCAGGACCCAAGGTTCAATAAAACATGGCTTTAATTTATTTACTACCTAACAAAAACACCAATAAAACCCTTAGAGAAACAACCATCTCCTTTTAAACAGGATATGAAGTATAGATTAAATTTATAAATTAAGTAACAATTAACAGATGTCTACTGACTATGCTGAGATTAAGATCTAGCTTTGAACCATATTTATTTATTTGTTTATTTATTTATTTATTTATTTATTTATTTATTTATTTGTTTATTTGTTTGTTTGTTTGTTTGTTTGTTTGTTTATTTATTTGTGAGACTTATATACCGCCTCAAATTGCAAGCACTCTCTAAGCGGTTTACACCATTAAGCAATGTATATTTATATTGCCCCCAACAATCTGGGTCCTCATTTTACCTACATCGGAAAGATGGAAGGCTGAGTCAACCTCGAGCCGGTGAGATTTGAAAAGCTGAACTGCTGATCACAGTCAGCTAAAGTGGCCTGCAGTACTGCACTCTAACTGCTGCACCACCTCGGCTCTTTTAATAGTAGTACCCATACTTGTCCTTAAAGCTGATTTGAATTCTTTTTAAGCTCCAGCAGGCAGTAGTCCCAGACAATAGGAAATATATTTTATAAAAAATTGAAAGAAGTTTTACCAAATTCCTGGTAATAGTTAAAAGTCTATGCAAGCCTTTAAAAATGGAATTTGATGAAATATCTTATCTCAGCTATATTATTTCTGAATGAAAGCCAAGCATTATAAGAGTTTAAGGAAGTTCTATCAACTTTCTTTTTTTCAAAATTCAAGCAAAAGGTTGAAATAAAACCCTATGCAATGCTATTTAATAAACTTCCTAGAGCCACTTTTTAATTTGTGTGACATATATGCCCTCATCAAAAACAATCCACGTCCTTCAAGTTCAGTAGATAATTATTCTAGGAGAAAGATGATAGTTGAACTTCTAAACAAAATATAGCATTTTTGTATATCTATAAAATGTGTAACTTTTTCTTGGAAATAACTTCCAAAGTTCAGCAAAAATGTAAAGATAATGTAGTTCATAAATGTAGATCCTTAATTTTTCTCTTAAAACTCTGGCACACTTATTAGAATATCTATGTTTGTAGACAGTAGTATGTAGAAGTAAAATGCCTTCTTCTATGTGGTTACTTTACTTCATTCTAAGATGGCATTTCATCCAGTCTGTCTTAAATTGTTGATCATAGTGTTTTTGCTAGGCAACTTTCAGCTTCTATGAACCATACCCCTGAAAAAACTATCATATAGAAATAGAGAAAAGTTATAATCTAACACTTTCACTAATATATTTAATTCATAGGAAGCTCACTATAAGACATCTACTCAAATATGCAGCCATTCAATTCTATTGAGCTCCTATACTATATACCATATTTTTCTGAGTATAAGATGCACCTTTTTCCTCCCTAAAAGTGGCTGAAAATTTGGGTGCGTCTTATACTCTGAATGTATCTTCCCAGCTCTTACCTTGCAGGCTCTTTCATTGTTACTCTCTCCTAAGAATGTTTTTCCTGCCCTAAGTCTTTGCAGGGTTTTTTCCATTGCTCTACTTGCTCCGAATAAATTTTTTTCTAGCTCTAACCAGGTGCTAGCTATCTTCCCAGCTCTTATTGTTACTCTCTCCGAAGGAGGTATTTTTAAGTCCTAACCAGGGGATAAAATAATGTGCTGAAACTGACCAGACTAAGGACACTAGCCAGATGAATACCTGGTAGGCAGATTGTTTCCCCCTATTTTCCTCCCCAAAAACTAAGGTGCGTCTTATACTCCAGTGCGTCTTATACTCCGAAAAATACGGTAAATTATATTTGCTGCTTTTTGCTCAAAATCACTATAATATATTACTGTAGCTCAGCCTTAAGAATATTAAAAGAATTCTAAGCAAACATAGGCTAAAGATAATATTGAATGAATTACAGTACTTTTGATAATATACAAATGGAAGGAAAAGTTTCCATCTGCTGAATGGCAGACAGTGGATAGCAAATGTCCAATATCTAAACTATGGTAGTTTTATACATGAATTTTCTCAAAATCTTTTCAGTGCCAGGCAGGTGTTTAAATTTCTTTATTAGTCTCTTAAGAAAAATGGCCTCAGATATTTAAATGCACTGATATTTTGTGTTTAAACTGTATATTGAATTACAGATAATTAGTGTAGATTACAAACTTGATCATTAATTAATTGTGCCCATTACAGAAAGGATGGAAAGGAGGCAATCATGTTTCATTATCTGAGCCTACATCAACAGCGTCAAGTAATGTTGCTTCCACTTCAAATGTGTCAAAAGTGGTTTAGCTTTCTGCCTAATACAGTTGCTACTTACCTTGTGAAAATTTCTGAAATACGCTGCCTTCTCATCTGGAAATTTTTCTAGCCTTCGAGGTCCTTTACTTGAAGCTTTCTTGAAGACCAGCCAGCATCTCCTGAAAATCTATACACACAAACAAAATAAAAATAAAAATTACCATCCTTAGAAAACTCATATTGTAGCCACCTGAATATGATAACAACAGAACTTTGATATTGTAAGGTTTCCCTCATGTTATTTATAAATAAATATTTATTTGTTTCATGTGTGATATAAAATAGTGACAAACGTTCATTGTTTTTAAAGTATTTCATGTCTCCGATTTCATTCTTATCTCAAAAACACCTGAATAGTTTGGACGAGAAAAAATTAGCACATTTCTAGTACTAAATTATTTTTCAAGATCTTGTATTATACTATTGTGAAATTGGTTTGGGTACACATACCAGATTCACTGATAAATATACCTTGGGCATGCTTATTCAGAAGCAGAATACATTAAATCAATAGGCTTTATTCTGAGCTGAGCATGTATCAGATTGCAGCCAATGTGTTCTTAAAATATATCTTGTATAAGAAAAATAAATTTTATGCTCTGGAATATCAGTTTTAGCCATGTTTTAGAGTCAGGTATTAAAGTAAAACTGACAATATTTTCTTTGATATTCCTCCAGCCCCTCTTTAGCATTTGCAACTGGTTTAACATCAGTCTGCTAATGGTTTCAATGACATATTCACTAACCAACTTGATCCCAGCCCCTAAGAGAACATAAATTATTTCAGTGTGGGAACTGCAAGAGGTGTTCAGGAACAGGCAGATATTCGGATGAGATGGGAATTGAGCTAGGAAACTGCACTGAGTTACTTGTAACAGCAACTTTATCCTACATTATCTCTAGAAATAATGTTACAACGTGGCAGACTTCCAGTAAACCTAATAGAAAGTAAATACCCAGAGGTAGTGCTTTTCATGTTCTTTGATATCTAGTGTTTTAATGAATACCTAATTTACAATGGTTTCACTTTCTGGTCCTTGAGTAACAAGAGGCTCTTTTGTGTTCTGCATCTCCAAGGTATTAGAATCTGTTTCTTTCTTCTTTGTTAATTTCTCTCGCTATTGTTAATGCTGATCAATGTATTCAATGTCTGTTCTTTTTTAATCTAATTTACACCTACTCCTTTTATTTGAATATTTGAAACAGAGGAGATCAAGAGCAATACTTTAAAATGTACAATATTGTGTTAGGCCGCCAATATTTTCACAGAGGCTACTTTCTATAGATTATCTAGTTTATTTTGCCCTGAACTTAAAGTCTTTAAAAATAATTTAAAAATCCCTTCTGTGCAGCAATAATATATCCAACTATTCGTTAAAAGAAAGCTGCTCATTTATTTCTTTAACTATGAACAATGATGGGCAGGAATTCTTTTCAAGAAGCTTGCATGAGAGTACTGTATCAAATTATAATAAAAACAGGAGGCCCTTTTGTCAAAAGTATAATATTTTAAAGAAGACCATGATGATTTAAAAAACCTGGTGGTATTTCCATCCTCAATTCGAAAGCTAATTCCATCCTCAACTCCATGACTATTTTTCTGGAAATGAAAATTTGTATGTTCAACTAGAAATACAATAGGAAAGAAGGAAGGAATGAACTTAAAACTTTTCCTTGCCAACCTTTAGCTATTTCAAACTCCTCCTTGAAGTTTTTAAATACCTGCATATCTTTCCTAACTGATTCTCAATGTTAATGATAAAATCCCTGTGACTGAATCTCCAAACTAATTCATTATTCAATCACTTAAATGATAGTTGAGATAAACACTGTGAACTAAATTGAATGACTTTTGGTTCTTATCAGTGAATGAAAATGTCTGAGCACAATGATCCTACCCACATACAATTCATAATTAGCAAACTATCATGAATTATTACTTAGGACTGTGTGAACTCAGATTTAAAGCATGATGCTTCCACAAAGCTAACAGGATGACCTTGGGCCACTCTCTAACTCTCAGACTAATTTATTTCAGAGGTTTGCTATAAAGTTAAAATAAAATGAACAATTTATGCTTTCCTGAGCTGCTTGGAGGAAAAATGCAATACCAATGAAAGAAAGCACTGTCAATTCAGTGTGCGCTGAAATTATGAAATCTGTTGAAAGCAATGCTATCTGGACAATCTAACTTTAGTTAAATGTATTTGCAGCTGGGTGTGCAGCTAAAGTAAATTGTAGGCTTTTAGCATTTATTTCAGCTGATAAACAAATCCAACATTTTAAGCTTTCGTTGTTTGTTCCAGGGTTTTATTTTTGTTTTTAGTTTAGCCTGTAAACAATCAAATAGGCAATCTTTGTAAAGTGGAATAAATAAGTAATAAGATCAAGAAGATATCATGCATTACAAATGAATGCATATTTACCCAAGACATCTTGTCCAACCGAAACACAGTTAACTATTCAGGTACAGTTAGTTATTGTATTATTTCTGATCCACTGTTAGTTGCACCGAAACTTTCTCAGTTCACAACACCCTTACTGTCCCTGTAATCTTTTCATGGCACCCCTAGGCCAAAACTGTGATCAATCTTGAGTTTGCAATTTGCAATCCTATAAGTTTCCCCTATATTGTGATCCTGTATAAATGGACTGCAGCACCATGGACAGAGTTTGGAAACAGAGGTCCTACTGATGCTGTGAAAAAAAAATGGAGGAAAAATTCACTCAGATCCACTCAGAGTTCGATATCAGCTAAGTAGCTCCAATGTCAGAAGATGACTGAGATCCATACTGCGGTGTTATGTGAAATGAAATGAGTTTGATCTTGTAACTTCTGAAGAAGTGGACAAGATCCTCTGCAATATTCCTGTAGGATGGACCCATGCCTAACCTGGTTAAAGAAAGCCTCCAGAGATGCGATTGGAGCTTCATCAGAAAAGTAATCAATGTATCCTTGGGAGAGGAACTGTAATGGGCAAGCAGGAATTGTTACCCATTTTTGTAAGTGGCACCTTCTTAGGAAACCATGGTTTACTTCACATATATGGACAGTTATTCAACTGTCTCCAATCTCCCCTTCAGAGAGGAGGAGGTTGTAGAGAAAGTGATTGAGCTGAAATTGAAGAGAGCTCTGGATGAAACATTATCTGGATCAGATAATGTTTAGGACTTTAGGATAGTCAAAAGTCCAGAGACATAAGCCAAAAGGTTGTCTGAATTATAGTCTGAGGATCAGAGAGCTGTAATGAAATTGTCATAAAGCAGCAGAGTTCCCACAGGCAGAAGTTCAGGGCAAAAATTTGCAGCTATTCTGATAAATGGAGAAGTTATTCCTATTGAGAGACAGGCTATCAAACAGAGCTTAAGTCACTCAATCAAGGCTGGAAATGACCCTGGTGTACAAAGAGATACGCCGAATACCATTATTCTGTTCTCCATTGTACACAGCATGCTCTGGACCTGAGTGGTCTTTCCAGCTATGGCTCTTCATCCTCTGACAATGGACGCAGCTGAACCTGGTGATTTTTAGGGTAGCCTCAGGTGTCTGGATGCTCAAAGCTTCCTCAAGCTGAGATCCAAACAGATCTACAAAGCAGGCTCAGATGTGTTACACCCCTCTGAATCAGAGTTGGCCATGACATATAATGCATGGATAATCTGATGGATATTCTGCTTGCCAATTGGTTTCTGGAGCAATTCCAGGGGTGCTTTTCAGAATTTGGTGCCTAGGTATATGTGCAATTGCCTTTTCCCTGCTCAACCAGTCGAAAAGAGGTTGTAGGTCGTGCTTTCTATGTGTCTCATCAGAGCTCCCCCTGCTCTCTGGAATATCGCCACTTGATACTCAATTGGATCCTTTTAGGAAGCTGGTGGAAAACTGGCTATATCTTCAAGTCAGGAAGGCTGGATTGTTTCAACTGGCTCTTGGATAGGAAAGTAGGTTTCTTTTTATTATTCTTTATACTTTTAGTTATGACTCTCAGTTCCACGGGAAGCCTTCTAGTAGTTGTGTTTAATTGACTGTATGTTTTAATCCCAATTATGTATTGGTGAATGCTCTGTTGCTCAACTGGTAGAATGGAGTGTCCTATCAGTCAATCTTGCTATTCAGAATGTCTACATGCAGACATACAGAACTGTATGTCTGCAGGAACCCATCCAATTGGTGATGCAGTGACTTGGTGACTCTTCTTATATGTATATGTGTATGTGTGTGTTTGTGTTTGTTTATATGTACATGTACATACACATGTGTGTGTATCCCTGTTTATTTTATAATTAGTTAAATGTTTCTCTATTTATCTAGCTGACAGTCAATATTCCATACCTAACAATTATGCCTAGGAATTCTATCACAAGGGGATTCCCTTCTGTTTATTTTATGTTCTGTTAAACCTATAAACAAGTTATTGTACAGGTATTTCAAAATATATGCACACTGACCCAGGAACTATTAGGTTACATTAATTAATTAGATTTGATTTTCAACAGACTAACACAATATCTATTTTGTGCAATGCAAGCAGGTAAGATCCTCTGAATTGCTTCATTAGAAGACGCCATCTATCTAAGATGGCGTCTTAGAGATCATTCTATCTGTTTATTCCTCTCTGAATCTGAACAATAAACAGGACAGAGAGGTGTGGCACATGGTGTTATAAAAACAGATTAATCAAATATTGTGAGAACAGGATAGAAAAGTAGATAAAATCAACTGTCCAATCTTCACTTCAGTGTGCACATAATCTGCTTTGTGTGTTTCAATTAAAGGATTTGGTATAGCACACAGACCTACTTTTTTCCACTTCATGTTCCCTATCCTCTTATTTATATCATTTATTTATTTATTTATTTAAATGGATTTATATGCCGCCCAACTCCCAGGGGACTCATGCACCAATTTTGGGGTTTCGCTCCCCTTCCACAGCCCTTTTTTTCTCCATCTTGTTTTGGTCTGAATGAAGCTCATCATTAGAAGGCATAGTTGACTGGCTATTACATATCTGTTTCTTGTCCATCTTTTATAAGGATACATTATATTAATTTTTATGTACAGCAAAAGCTACACAAGGATCAGCATACATCAAATAAAACTATGAGATGAAATTGCACAGAAACTATCCTTCCTTTGGTTTAAAGTATATCATATAAAACAATTATTACATGCATTTCATATAATGCTTACATTTATTCCCCACAATAATAGAGGAAATTCAGACACTGATAAAGTAAATGTAATTTTCTTGCATATAGTTTTAATTAAAATAGTTTTACTGATATACTGGGGATATATTACAGATACACACAAGCAAATAAGAGCTTGCCAGAACGAATAAAGATATATATAGATATTCATAACTCCATATGGAGTATGGAGGTATATGAATAAACTAAATAAAGGAAATTAGAAAGACTTCCTAAAACTGTGATTAGACATTCCATTTACAATAAATGTATTAATATGGTTTACTTCAGCAATGAAAAACTAATATTGTATGATTAAATATATATATCTCAAATATGTAAGATATCATTTTTCCATTAAAAAGTTTTGACAAAATTAGTATGCTGTACCACAAAGCTAATTTCCTTAAAGCAGCCAAGGATAATTTAAAAATCACAAACTTTAGTCTACTAGTCTGAATGAGGCAATATTATTTTTATTTGCTTTTTTAGTTCTTCGCATAGAGAAATAGCAGGCAAGTTTCTCATATCCTGTTGAGTCACTACTGACTCTTGGCATCTTCATAACCAGTAAGTGATGTACTCCAGATTGTGTTTTGTGTGGCAAATTACAACCAATAATGCAAGTGAGTCATAAAGTAAACAACTGACTGGTAATGCTGCATATTATAGCTTCTTCCTATGAACTTTATAAAATCATGATTGACTATTTCATAGAGCAGTACTATCACTATCTCAATATTGTAGGAGGACAACTAAGGCTCCAATAGTCTGGTAGCATCTTTTTCAAAGTAACAAATGTTATTAAAAGACATAATCTTTCATGAACTCCCTTATCCAATACAGAGTCCAGATGCAGAGATGCAAGGCACTACCAGGTTCCTTGATATCTTACACTCAATATTATAAATCAATGTGAAGAATATTCACTGTAGTAGCACGAAGAAGTATTCTACATGCAGAATATAGAATTTTACTCTACAACTTCTGTATAACAAATGAACTCATTACTGAGAAGTCATAATGGGTGACACCTTGTACAGAATAGTGTGTTTCAACTTTCATTGTACAACTTCCTTAAAAAAAGAAATTAAGCTTAATGTTATACTTACATATTGGGGTATGAATCTAATTAAATTCAGTGTGACCCACTTTGAGTGGTCACACTGAATTTAATTAGATTCATGCCCCACTATATAAGTACAGTGGTACTGTACCTTGGTACTCGACTGCTTCAAAACTCATCAAATTTGATGCATTTTGACATAAAAATGTCCCAGTACTCATCATTGTTTTGGTACTAGATGTGCTGCAAAAGGAAATGGGGGACAGCTGCAGAGGGTGGACAACCATGCTGGGAAGGTCACTGCAAAAGGAAGCAGCGGACAACTACAGATGGCAGGACAGGAAGTTGGCCATGCTGGGAAGATTGCTGACATAGGAAAAGGGACAGATAGGAAGCTCTTCCTGGCTGAAACAAAGAATCATGTGGTAAGTAACATGGCTTGTTTGATACTCATCCTTTTTAATATTCGCGCCTCTCAGAACCAATTAAGGACAAATACTGAAGTATTGTTGTATAATATTAACGTGTGTGTGTGTGTGTGTGTGTGTGTGTTTGTGTGTGTGTGTGTGTGTGTGTGTGTAGCCAAATAAAGTATACCAGTGGTTCTCAACCTTTTCTTCACCACAAGCCCCCTTTAAATACCTTTTGTGGCTATGGACCATGGCCACAGACCACCAAGACTTAACTCAAGATTTAAATCATAACATTTCCCTGTGATGACATTACAGCCCCCAGAGGTATACAGACCACAGGTTGAGAACCACTGAACTCCTCCTCTCCTCTCCTCTCCTCTCCTCTCCTCTCCTCTCCTCTCCTCCCCTCCTTTTCCTTTCCTTTCTTTTCTTGCTATCATTTGTATTTGGAACTGAAAGTGAATTTAATATATGATTTTTATATTTGTTAATTTTTATTTTATTACATCTGGACTTTCCAAAATAACCAATGTATTTTTAAAAAATACACTAGTAACCCATTGGTTGCAGTCACATACTGTTTGCATATATTTAATACTGCCACTATACAAGTGTTATAAAAATTAACGAGGAACATTTACAAATCAATACAAAATAGTATCAGGTATAATAAGAGATTTCTATATCTATGCCCACTGGATTTTCTTTTTCTCACTATAATGCTGTTCCTGATATACTAATCAGTTCCTGGTATATTAATCAATTTTTGTAGGAGACATATAATTCCACTGACAAATGTTAAAGATGAAAAAAGCACTTAGGCCAGAGGTGGGTTGTTACTGGTGCAGCCCACTCTACAGTACCTGTAGCGGCCAGCAGATGGCGCTGTTTGCACACGCTCGCTCTGGTGCTGTATTTTTTTGGTGATTTTACTTCTGTGCATGTGCGGAAGCAAAATCTCGCCAAAATCTTGCGAGGGGACGCGCGCATGCGCGATTTCGGTGAGATTTTGCTTCCTTGCATGCACAGAAGCAAAATCTCGCCAAAATTGCATGCACACACATGTCCCCTCACAAGATTTTGGTGAGATTTTGCTTCCGGCACGTGCAGAAACAAAATCGCGCAAGGGGGCGTGCGTGCGTAGCGAGAATACGCGCACACTAAAAGTGGCGATGACGCGCAGGGCTCCGGTACCTAGGTAAGTGAGCAACCCGCCCCTGACTTAGGACTAATCCTATTTTTGATACTCCAACACAATACCAACAACGTTTTCAACACCCTAATATGTTGCTTGGGCTATTCAACGGTTTCTTACAGCTGTCCATTTCAGCAGTATAAACTGAAATAAATATTCGCTTCTAGTGTTCAGCATGGTTTCTGGAACAACAGCAAATGATTCACTTACATCAGTAACTAACAACAATGTATTTAAGACTTCACACTGTAGTGTGGTCTTCCAAATGTACATCCTGTTGAAATAAACAGCCTGCCTGCTACAGTCATTTAATGACTTGTTTTCAAGGTTTAATGCAACACAGGAGCACACGGAATATTATCAACTGGTAGTACTCCCACATATGGTAATATCAACATCTAGAGCTAGAGCTACAGTATCTCATTTAATATAACTATCATGTTTATTTTCTCATTACAAATGCCTCTGTGAGAAACATCTGAAACAGGGTTTAAAAAGTTTTTATTTTATACATTCACTGGGACTGTGGAACAATTACATGTTAGAAGAATCTTATTTCTCCCAACTCAATTGTAGCCAAATTGATATGATAGAAATGGTGGAAAAATAGTTGGAAGCAAAGGCAGGAAGAAATATTACTGTTCAAAATAACCAATGTCCTCTATTAAATCTACTGGAGAAAATCAGAAAAAAATCTGATAAGCTTGAAGCTGACAATACTGTTTTTCTTTTAGGTTTGGTTGGTCTTGGACTGCCTAGTAATTAGTCTGTGTCTAGCTATCCAATATGCCAATTTGCCAAGTAACTTGAAGGTCACCATCCTGAACTTTTATTAAAAACCATCAGCTTGAGGGCTTCAAAGTCATTTTTAGTATGCCAAGTAATAATTAAAAATAGCAATTACACTGTATATTGTTAAAACACATAGATAAATCTTCCCTTTGTATCAATTTGTCTTATTTCTTAGTTAGGAGAAATTAGTTTTACAAGGAATTCTTTGGAAAGGAATTTGAAATGCATTTCAACTACGCCCGAAATGAAAAGACTGGAGAAATAGAAGCAACATCTTCCAAATGTTAATTCCTTTAATACAGAAGAAGCAGCCACCCATATGGGAAACTGTTCATCTGACTCCAGTTCTAGCACTAATTCTAGCAAATCATATTTGGTCAGAGTTAGAAGTAACTGAATTTATCCAGTTTGATCCTTGATTTCATATATGTCACTTTCCTTGGGAAAATATTGTCATTTTTTAAAATTCCTTGCCTGGCTTTGCAGAAATCAAAGACACTTAGCTCATTAGAGTGAAGTTTATTCTTTTCACCCCATTGTCGGTAATACTAATGTATCAGGGATATGCAAAATATTCTAGGCACAAGCCATTTCATGAATGAAACAGCTATCTGGAGACAATATAGTCCAAACAAAAGATGCTTGTATGAAACAAGCAATGCTATTTTGTAAAGAATAAAAATATTTTGTAAAGGATAAAAATTAAAAATAAGAATCAGAACACCAAATACAAGCTGAATAGACAAGACCTTGCAGACGACCCTCACTCTGTCAAAGACCTTGGAATACTCATATCAAATGACCTAAGTGCCAAAGCCCACTGCAACAACATCGCCAAAAAGGCTTCAAGAGTTGTTAACCTAATCTTACGTAGCTTCTTCTCCGGTAATATCATACTACTAATCAGAGCATACAAAACATTCGCCAGACCAATCCTTGAATACAGCTCATCTGTCTGGAACCCACACCGCATATCGGACATAAATACATTAGAAAGTGTCCAGAGATACTTTACGAGAAGAGCCCTTCACTCCTCTATTCGCAACAGAATACCTTACGCAATCAGACTTGAAATCCTGGGCTTAGAAAGCTTAGAACTACCTCGCCTTCGGCACGACCTAAGCATAGCTCATAAAATTATCTGCTACAACGTCCTTCCTGTCAACGACTACTTCAGCTTCAACCACAACAATACACGAGCACACAACAGATACAAACTCAAAGTGAACCTCTCCAAACTTGACTGTAGAAAATATGACTTTAGCAACAGAGTGGTAAATGCCTGGAACTCACTACCTGACTCTGTGGTTTCGTCATCAAACCCCCAAAACTTTACCCTAAGACTGTCCACTGTTGGCCTCACCCAATTCCTAAGAGGTCAGTAAGGGGCATGCATAAGTTCCTGTCCTAATGTTCCCTCTTATCAGTACCCATCTTATGTATATAAACAATGTTATATCTATGTATATTACCAATACATACTTGACAAAATAAATAAATAAATAAAAAGTGGTTTGCAGGGAAAGGAACCAGGAGGAAAAAAATCAAGGCTGGGGAGTGAGCTTGGTGAAAGGAGCAGCAGCAGAAGTAAGATAGCAAAGGAAAGATGAATATAGATCAGGGAGTATGCTAGCCATACAGCAGAAGAGAAATAGGAGCCCACACACACCCCAGCTTTGTTCTGCAGGTAGTCCTCGACTTATGACCACAATTGAGCCCAAAATTTACGTTGTTAAGTGAGAATTTGTTAAATGAGTTTTGCCCCATTTTATGACATTTCTTGCCACAGTTCTTAAGTGAATCACTGCAGTTGATAAATTTAATAATAGCAATAGCAATAGCAGTTAGACTTATATACCGCTTCATAGTGCTTTACAGCCCTCTCTAAGTGGTTTACAGAGTTCAGCATATTGCCCCCAACAATCTGGGTCCTCATTTTACCCACCTCGGAAGGATGGAAGGCTGAATCAACCTTGAGCCTGTGAGATTTGAACAGCCGAACTGCAGCTAGCAGTCAGCTGAAGTAGCCTGCAGTGCTGCACTCTAACCACTGCGGCACCTCCGCTCTTTTAATAATAACCTGGTTGTTAAGCGAATCTGCCTTCTCCATTAACTTTGCTTGTCAGAAGGTCACAAAAGGGGATCACATGATTTTGGGACATAGCAACGTTCATAAATAAAAACCAGTTGCCAAGCATTTGAATTTTGATCACATGATCATGGGGATGCTGCAAAGGTCATAACTGTGAAAAATGGTCATAAGTCACTTTATTCAGTGCCGTTGTAACTTTGAACGATCACTAAATGAACTGTTGTAAGTGGAGGACTACCTGTATGTGTGCCACAAAATCACTCTAGGATCCCTCTGGATGTTTTTTGCCTAGCCAAAAGTTGAAACAAAACATTCTAAGCTTTATTTCCCTTGCTCTGTAGATCTGAAATGATTTAGCAGAATTTCCACAGAACAATGATTTGTTTCAGATTCAAAATAAAAGATCTCCATGTTGTGTTCATGCAAGCTATGCATTTCTATATATGAAAATAACCTAAGGGGGAAAAAACAGATCAAATGGGGAGTGATGTGTAAAACAGTAAAGCAGTAGTGCAATAACAGGTAAAAATGAATGGAAATAACAAAAGGCTAAAATATATATATATATGGAAGAGCTAGATACAGCAGCAGCTGCATGCTGGATACCATCTTGCAATTTAATATTAGCAGCAGCACTAAATTACAAATCTTGTTAGTTAAACCCCAGATCGTTTAAAACAACAGGCAACTGATAGGGAACATAAGAGAGAAAAGGACATACACAGCAAGCAAACATTTAGGAAGTAATTTCCTTCCATACAAGGAAGCTGAATTATCAAAGCTTGACATACAACTGTAATTGGAGAAGGAAGTTCCAAAAATCAATCTCTGAAACTATTATTTATTTCCCTAGACATGCTAAACATAAGCCACAGTTAAACTTACTTATCATTTCCAATAATAATAGTAACAACAACAATAACAACAACACTTACATAGGACTATTTCCTATTTTCCTTATGAAGAGATTTACGAACACAGTTTGGAGTACAATATCTCCATCTTGAAATTCCATGATAGCAAAATTTTGGCAATTATATCAAGTCTGCTTTGCAAGCCCAAAATTATCATCATTGCTACACTTTTACTGTGTGGCAAAACATCACAAGACGTAAAGGAGAGCCTAGTCCAGTATTGGGTTCTGAATTAGTTTGCTGCCGGTTCGCGCGCAATCTCACGTGTGCGCTGCTTCTGCGCATGCACAGAAGCATCCTGGGCAGGTAGGCGGAGCCTCCCGCCGCCGCTACTGGTTCTAAGAACCGGTCCGAACTGGGAGCAACCCACCGCTGGCCAATGAAGACTAGGTGGGGAGAAGGTCTGGTTTTTACATTTCTAAGACTGGAAAAGGAAGATCTCTGTATAAATGTTTCACTTTTGTATTTGGTTTGCTTATTTGACAACTGCTGTCTGGAAATGAATCTTTCTGTTCAGTAAACAGCATATATCAAG
Organism: Diadophis punctatus similis; assembly: GCA_023053685.1. NCBI lineage: Eukaryota > Metazoa > Chordata > Lepidosauria > Squamata > Dipsadidae > Diadophis > Diadophis punctatus. Next base: position 147,815,390 of record JALIGW010000003.1, read on the forward strand.
AAATAAAAATCAATATTCTCTGCTACATACACTATTTATTGAGTTTTGAGTAATCCCTCTGCAAGTATAATGCCATATTTTCCTCTCTGCAATGTCACTTACATTCTACTGAAATAGCATTTTCTATTAAAGATGCTTAATACATTTGCATGCTATCGGGCACCTCTTACTTGACAAGATAAATGTTGTTTACCACAATGAAAGAGTGTGTCATACTATGAGAACACGTAATTACTAAAATGTGTTTGAGTTTTTAGAACTGAAGATTCTGACCTTCACATACAACATAAAACATAATATTTATGCTGAAAGACAGAAACTCTCTATTTAAATCTCAAGTATTGCATGTTAAGGGAAAAGGGAATTGTCAAAATAAATATTACACTATCCAAATCATGTACAGAGTATCTTTGGTTTAAGCAGAGATTCTGAATGGAATAATAATCACCACCACCTGTTCTAAGCCACTGAAGGACAAATTCAATCATTTTTACTGCTCTAATTGAGAGTGCTACAAGCTTAAAATGAGCCCTGGGAGCAATAAAACTATTTTTATATTAGCAATAGCTGATATTAGAATGCTTTGCACAGCTAACCTTATTTGTGCCAATGCTACTGTATGGCACATGTCTATCAATGATAACACTCTTAGTGTAATAACATTCTTGGTGTCACACAGTCTTCAACTATTTAGAATGTCAAGATGAGAAGAAAGACAGAGTGTTTTGTAAAACTCCTACTGGTAGTAATACAATGAATTCTTAATTCATATTCAGATCTCAGTTTCAAATTTGTTTGTGAGCGCATACATATACACACAAATCTTCTAGGGATTTGAATTAATAACTTTATTAATAACACTTTAGGGTGTTGAAGTAAAACATTCTCCACTGTATGTCTTCAAGGTACAAAATAATTATACCTTAATTACTGACAGGAAAGTTTTAACTTGCAGGGTGAATTCTATTTATTTATGCTCATAAGTTAATTATAAATTATTAAGATAATTTTCCAGGTATTTTACAGATAAAGACATCAGAGTGAAATATTTACTGACAGGAAAGTTTCAATTGGCACTTTGGCAGGGTGCATTTTATTTATGGTTGATCTTTTTTTTAAAAAAAATATAGACTATAGAAATATAGAACACAGAAAGATTCTTCGGGCACAACTGCTTCATTGTCTAATATATAATTGTTTAATGGGAAGTGTAGTTTTCCACAAGTGAAAGAGGAACAAGAGTGAAGGTGCTCAAGAAATAAAATTAAGTGATCAGTAACAAAATCTGAAACAGAAGAAAAGAAAAGCATATTTACTTATTGCTCATTTTTCATTCCCAGCACCAAAATTGCACACATAAATAACTATCATGCTAATCCCCGTTGGGGTAAGCAGCATCATTATTCAAATAGTAAAGTTGTAGCAAGCAGAATGATTTGGGGGCAGGTATTTAAGAGAAAAGAAAAAAGAAATGTGATTAAATCTGGTTTATGCCATTCACTATTCCTTTCATAGCTCCTTATTCTTGCAGAAGATTCTTACTTCTACCATTCCCCTACACTTATCCATATCTCAACCTTTTTTCTTTAAAATTCCACCTCTGTCTTTTTCATAGGGGTTTGAGGATCTATAACTCTGTCAAAACATAACTTTCTTGGTCTAGAGAAGGAGGGAGGGAGGGAGGGAGGGAGGGAGGGAGAGAGAGAGAGAGAGAGAGAGAGAGAGAGAGAGAGAGAGAGAGAGAGAGAGAGAGAGAGAGAGAGAACATACACAAATTTGATCTTCATTCAATCTACTCAAGCTACCTTCAAGTTTTTATTTTGTACTAACACTAATTTCTATACAGAACTCAACCCATATTCATTTATCATCTGTTCATTTTTGACCTTATCTCTTTTAGACCACACAAGTAAACCATTTGCAAGGCGTAAACTGTTTTGCTTCCCCTTTCATATGCAGCTCTAATTTCTGTATAACAAAATGGACATAAGCATGTCCCTTTGCACAGCCATTTTTGCTTTTTTTCAACAATAGCCATTCCTCGCAACAATGCACACATAGCCCACTGTCTTCTACCAGCATCCGCATGTGTTAAATGTCACCATGCATTTTCTTAATTTAGTAAATACCAGATGTTCAAGCAGGCTGGTGGCACTCATGGCCATATTGCAAATCTACACTGGATCATGGCAAAAATCTCAAGAATAACAAAAGAACATCTACATCTGCTTTACTGACTACAAAAAAGCCTTACAAGTTGCCAACACATCTGGTCAAGTTGTGTAGTCACTGTACAAAAATCAGGAAGTCACTGTCCAAACACCATAGGGAGACACTGAGAGAGGAATGCAGCAAACTTGTGTTCTTACTCCTTTCTTATTCAACCTGAATGCTGAAGTGATCATGGGAAAGCTGAAATGTGAAGAATCAAAAATTGGAGTGAAGACTAGAGAAAGGAACATCAACAATTCTTCAATATGCTGATGACACAATTCTCCTCCCAGAAACCAAAGGCCTGAGACATCTGATCAAAAGCATTACAGAAGAAAGTGAGATCAAGATCACAATCACTATGAGGAATGGAAATATCAAAATCACAATCAACAATGAAGAAATTGAATGCATGCGAGAATTTACTGTCATAGGATGGCAGATTGATCAAACCAGTGAACGTAGTCCAAAAATAGAGCATCAAATTGCCCTGGGCCACACAGCAATGATGAGCATGAATCATGTATGGAAAAGCAAGGACATCTGCCTAGCAACTAAATGCAGATTATCCACACTATCGTATTTCCCAAAGCTACCTACTGTTGCAAAAGTTGGACCATAAAAAACTAGACAGGAGGAAAATCAACTCGAAGGAACTTTGTGGAATCCTGAGTTATAAAATGGTGTAGCAGAAATTCAGATTCATTTTTGCCTCAAGAAAAAAAACATTATATTCAATTCTTATTTTTCAAAATGTTATAATTTTTGGAAATAGAATAGTAACTTTTCTGCATTTCATTTTGTACAATTGATTTACCAATTTTAAAAAAGGATTGATATAATTTCAAGGACCCAAATTAAGACTTGAAGTGCAATCCAAAATAAGCTTTTAAAAGCTTTTTAACTGTTTCAAACTATTAAAAAAAATCAGCAAATCAATTTTATTTAACTTTTACATAACTTGACAGAGTAAATGTTATTTTACATGTGTTTTATTTATGTGTGTTTTGAAAGAAAAAGGCCTATAAATACTGAATTGGTTTGCGAACGTTTGAGGTAAGTAGATGAAATTTTCAGGCAGACATGTTCCTTATGAAGAAATAAAGCTTGCCAAATTTCAAATAATACAACGGATTTTAAGCTGAGTAATTCTGGGAGGTATTTGAAACTAAACTAAATCTCAGTAATTTTAGCAGCAAAGAATAGAACAATTTGTTAGATTGAATGTCTGACTACAGCACATAATAGCAAAAACAATCATGTCCTGAACTGCCTTCTATTCTGTGTTGATACAGCAATAAGTTATAACTTTCTTTTTTCCTCTCATCACCAAGTGTACTCTAGTTTAATATAATTCTTCTGATAAACAGATTCTACTACAATCTGGTTCATCTACAGTTTTCTATAACTGGTCCTTTGGTTATAATTCACTAACACCAGCATCAAATAACTAACTTGGTTAGAAGACCAAAAAGCTTGGGAATAAAAATGTCAATTATTCAGGCCTTTTTTTCATGTTCTATAATTCAGCCCGAGTTTCTTAAATACTGTTGGCATTTTCAAGAAATCAGTTAAATCCTCCAGGCTTCTAAGACAATCCATTTTAACTGGACACTACTTGACACAGAATAGTCAGTCCAAAATAGACCAGAGTGTAATCTGTCCATGACACTTGTATGACAAGTCCATGATAAAAGTAACCCCTTCACTAGCACAAGCTGTTGCTGAAAATCATACCTAAGATATACCGTATTTTTCAGAGTATAGGACGCACCGGAGTATAAGACGCACCTAGATTTTAGAGGAGGAAAACAAGGTAAAAAAATATTCTGAACCAAATGGTGTAGTAATATATTATTTAATAAAATACCAGTGTAGCAGAATACCTTTTACAACCATGTACACTTTTTACAACCATGTACACTTTTTACAAACTTCAAACTTGACAGCTTTAAGACTTGTGGACTTCAACTCCCAGAATTCCTCCTCCAGTCATGCTAGCTCAGGAATGGGAGTTGAAGCCCACAAGTCTAAAAGCTGTCAAGTTGAAGTTTGTAAAAAGTGTACATGGTTGTAAAAAGTCTTGCCAAGTTTGAAGACCCTTGCACCCCTAACCCCTAACCCAGGGTCTTCAAACTTGACAGCTTTAAGACTTGTGGACCTCAACTCCCATTCCTGAGCTAGCATGACTGGAGGAGGAATTCTGGGAGTTGAAGTCCACAAGTTTGAAGACCCTTGCACCCCCCTTGGCAAGTTTAAGACTTGTGGACTTCAACTCCCAGAATTCCTCCTCCAGTCATGCTAGCTCAGGAATGGGAGTTGAAGTCCACAAGTCTTAAACTTGCCAAGGGGATGCAAGGGTCTTCAAACTTGTGGGCTTTGGAGTTGCATGACTGTCAGCCGAGCGGATTCCGGCTCTAGAGCCACCCCAAACCCCCCACAGCCCGCGAGTGGGGCGGAAGAAGGGAAAAGCCCCTCTCTTCTCAGTTCCCCATCGGGCTGGGCTCCGCCAAAGGCCGCCTCCCGGTCTCGCAGCCAGTTCCCTCCTGACGTTTCAAGGGCTGCAACTTGAGCTGAGCAGATCTGCGGCGAAAGTGGCGGCTCCTGGTTTTCCTGGCCAAAGAGCGCTCACTAGAGAAGAGCAGCTGGGGAAGCAGGCGAGGCACGGTGACAGGCAGGTGTCTGGGAAGCACCGAGGGCAGCACGCGCGTCCGGAATGCCGCTCTTTGGGCTTTCTGCTTAGGCAGTGGCAGTGGGCGCAGTGAGTCCCGTCCCCACACGCGTCCCCGGCGCTTGCTGTGGTGACACTGTTTTCTCCAAGACCTTTGGCGTTGTTTTCTCCAAGACCTTTGGCACCCTTTGGCCGACTGATCGGCCGTCCAAGCTCCTCTTTCTCTTCGGTAAACTGAAGGTAAACTGAAGCCCGGGAGGGGGGGCTGTGTGTGTGTGTGTGTGTGTGTGTGTAGGGAATAGAAAAGTTGGACAGACAGACGCGCCTCCAACCAAAACTTCAGAAATTGCCCGGGATCGCGTTCTTCAAATCGCAACTCCCAGCCGGGTCTGTTGGCGTTCGCGGGGCAGGAATTCTTTCCTCACTGCCGTTTGGATGCGCCGGACCTCGCTCGCATGCCCACTCGCTCGCAAGCGGGCAGCAGCGGGGATCGAAGCAGAGCGGTGGCACCTCGAAAGGACTGGGGTGCTAGATTTCATGCTAGCTCAGGAATGGGTGGTGGGGGCAAGCAGCGGTGGTGGCGGCGGCAATGGCAGCAAGCAACAGCGGGGACGGTGGGGGCAAGCAGCAGGGGGCAAGCGGTGGGGGCGGCAGCAGCGGTGGGCGGCAGGGCGGCGGCGGCGGATGGAACCGGCCGAAACTGCAACACACGGAGGCCGAAAACCACTGAAGGGTGGGGGATGGTGGGTGGGTTGGGCTACATTCGGTGACTTCTGGAAATTCTTTACCATAAAACAGCGGTTCTCAACTTGGGGGTCGCGACCCCTTTGGGGGTCGAATGACCCTTTCAAGGGGTCGGGAGACTTCACCCGGATGTCACCATTTGGGTTGTTTTACCCTCTGCACATGCGCAGAACGCTTTGCGCATGCACAGAGGGTAAAAGAACCCAAATGGCGGCGGTGGGGCGTGGGTCATGGCAGCGGGTGCAGTGGCGGGGTGGGTCGCAATGGGGGCAGGGCGTGGGTCACGGCATTAGGAAGGTTGAGAACCACTGCCATAAAGCATCCTATCTGAAGCTGTTGTAATTGTGAACTGCCATTAAGTAATTGGTTGTAAGTCAAGAATTACCTCCAATATGTGAGCTTATGTTCCAAGACACTAATTGTTCATTATCTATGTTAAATAGCATGCTACTTAATCTTCATTTTACAATGAACAATCCTATAGGACAGTGATGGCGAACCTATGGCACGCGTGCCACAGGTGGCACGCGGAGCCATATCTGCCGGCACGCGAGCCATTGCCCTAGCTCAGCTCCAGCGTGCATGTGCACTCTGGCCATCTGATTTTCGGCTCGCACAGAGGCTCTGGGATGGTGTTTTCAGCTTCCGGAGGACCTCCGGTGGGTGGGGGAGCGTTTTCACCCTCCCAAAGCTCCTCTGGAGTCTGGGGAGGATGGAAAACGGGCCTACTAGGCCCACCAGAAGTTAGAAAACGGGCTGTTTCTGGCCTCCAGAGGGCCTCCAGGGTGGTGAGGGAGGCCATTTTTGCCCTCCCCAGGGATTGAATTATGGGTGTGGGCACTCGCGCACGTGCGATAGCGCACGAGCACGTGCTTTTGGCACCCGAGAAAAAAAAGGTTCGCCATCACTGCTATAGGAAAAGCATTGCGAAGCTGACAACCCACTTATGTAAGAGCATCAATAAATAAAAGCAAATCTGGTTGCACAAAGGGCACAACATAAATGAATTTATTTGGCTGAAGGTTTAAAAATCACTTTGTTGTTCTTTTCAAATTGTTCTTTTCAAAATAGTTGATAACGCTACTTAAAATGTGGCTCTCAAGTCCATCAGCAGAGAATCCGAATATTGGCAATAAAACGAAAGCTCACACATTATAGTTATCCCATGCAGTAAAGTATAAATGGTTCCATATGGCAGTAGCCATGCAAGAACCCATTAAAATACAGTTTCTTGCAACAGAGAATAGAAAAAGTTTCAGTGTTCCAAGAAAAATCTAAGAAAAAAATCTGCTATAGTAACCAGTTAAACTGAACTAGAAAACTGGTATATAAAACTCACTGTATGGACTGCGCCCTGCTTTGGAGCACATAGAATTGCAAATACCACCATGCTCTTCATCATCTTAAAGGAGACTGCTTTAAGATATTACAAATAGGTATCGTTTTTGTGCTCCTGCATGCTACAGAGCACTCTATGGAGAACTGAATCCAAACTGTTGCAGAGCCCTAGTTAGCTTTCCATGTCAATTTTCAAAATGTAAACATGGATGTGAAGTACATAGCTTAGAAAGCAGAGAATCACAATTAATTAAAGCACTCTTCCCTGATACACGTAAGTAGTCATGATGCTTCTGCATGTATGCATTAGGTTTAGGGACCCTACCCTTATGATTCAGGTATATAACAAATAGCATCAAGGTTGACTATTAACACCAGAAGCACAGAATTGGCATGAAAAATGAATACACTTTTATTCAGTACAAAATTGTGTTCTGGAAGAGTTCCCGCAGTCTAAATTTAAGTGTTCAATATTCCATGACTAATCCTTTGAGCCAACCGTTCCTTCTAATTATATTCCCTTTATACTAGAATACCTTTTATCTGTCCCATTCAGAACAGAATGAGCAACGGGATAAATTTTGAACAACTCACAGCATTCATCACAGATAGTTCTTGACTTACGACCACAACTGATCCCAAAATTATTGCTGCTAAGCAAGGCAGCTGTTAAGTGAGTCACACTCCATTTTATGACTTTTCTTGCTACAGTTGTTAAGTGAATCACTGCAGTTAAATGAATCATGAAGTATTAAGCTAATCTGGCTTCTCCCATTGAGTTTCCTTGTCCGAAGCTCCCTAGATAAGTTGCAAATGACAATCCCAGGATCCCAAATTGCTACAACCATTGTAAATACATGCTGCTTGCCAGTGGTGAAATCCAATTTTTTTTACTATCGGTTCTTTGGGTGTGGCTTGGTGGGTGTGGTGTGGCTTGGTGGGTGTGGCTTGGTGGGCGTGGCAGGGGAAGGCTACTGCAAAATCTCCATTCCCACCCCACTCCAGGGGAAGGATACTGCAAAATCTCCATTCCCATCCCACTCTGGGGCCAGCCAGAGGTGGTATTTGCTGGTTCTCCGAACTACTCAAAATTTCCGCTACCGGTTCTCCAAACTACTCAAAATTTTCACTACAGGTTCTCCAGAACCTGTCAGAACCTGCTGGATTTCACCCCTGCGTTTGCCAAGGGTCCAAATTCTGATCATGTGACTATGGAGATTCTGCAACAGACATAAGTGTGAGAACTGGTCATAAGTCACTTTTTCAGTGCCATTGTAACTTTGAACAATCGCTAAATCAATGATTATAAGTCAAGGATTTCTGATGAGCTAATTCTCCCTATCAGTACATTATTTCCCAAATTGAGACATTACATATTAGTTCCTTAAAATAAGTATCAAGAAGAGGAACATGAAGCCATCTTTTGGGGTTTTTGGCTCTCTCCAGCTACAAACTAGAGACAGACATACAAGGTTGATATACTCTAAATTGGGGGAAGGAAAAGTCAGTGGTCCCTTATAACTCTGCAGCATTATGGTTTACGCAATCACCCACAATAAACCATGTTATGGAATGAAATTATGCTATAGATTCTAAAGTTCAGAAGAATACGCACAGAGAAATCCATGTTCATAAAACTTTAAAAAATAGCCAAAGACTTAATAGGTGGCAGAGAACTTAAAATAACCCAAATTACAGTTTTCTCTCACTCTGCCCTCAAAATGTTAGCAATTACTCATTCTAAAGGAGAAAAAAAATGGAATAAAGATATTTCTGCACTGGTAACTTACAATGTCTTTACAGCATCAGTCAGCCATTGCCGAAGTGATATAAAGCTTGTCTTCATTACTTTATTTTGGCCCAGCAATGGAGGGATGAAATTAGAAGATACTTTAAGTCTCTGAAAAATGACCAAAGTCATTCATATTTTTTCATCTAATGTCTTATAATTTTTTTTACATACCATGTTTCCCCGAAAATACGATATGTCCTGATATTAAGCCCAACAGGGCTTTTCAGGGCATACACTGAAATAAGCCCTGCCAAAAATAAGCCCCCCCCCCAACTTTTTTCTGGGGAAAGGGGGATACATGACCCACACATCCGGGCTGAGCCCGCTCGGGGACAATTGAGGCAGCCACATTTGAAAATATTTTCCAAGGTCTTCAAGGCTGCTCTGTCAAGTGCTAGTCTGTGGCAAATTACTTGTTCCTTTTTGTTGATGGTTCCTTTTTGTTCTTTTATTGTTGATGGTTGATCCTAAGAGACAGAAGCTATTTATCATTTTCTTCATTGCCAGTTCTAAAGCTGATTGTGGTACCTGTTGTCATTAGCTTTGTCTTCTTTATATTTATTCTTAGTTTCTCACTGTGGTTCTTGCTTTTCATTACTAGAGTTGCAGATTCTTTGCATTTTCAGCTATCAGAGTAGCATTATTAGCATAATTCAGGTTATATGCGATTGATGTATCTTTCTCAAATTTTAAAACCACATCCATCTTCCCTTAATATATATTTAGCATATAGATTGAATAAATAAGGGGAGAGTGTACAACCTTGTCTCACTCCTTTGCCAATCTGGAGCCAATATGTTTCTTCATGTTCTGTCCATTGTAGCTTCCTGGTTTTTATATACCGTATTTTTCGGAGTATAAGACGCACCGGAGTATAAGACGCACCTTAGTTTTTGGGGAGGAAAATAGGGGAAAACAATCTGCCTACCAGGTATTCATCTGGCTAGCGTCCTTAGTCTGGTAAGCTTCAGCACATTATTTTATCCCCTGGTTAGGACTTAAAAAAACCTTCTTCTGAGAGAGTAACAATGAAAGAGCATGCAAGCCAGTAAGAGCTGGGAAGATCATTAGCACCTGGTTAGGGCTAGAAAAAAACTTATTCGGAGCAGCTTCAGCACATTATTTTATCTCCTGGTTAGGACTTAAAAAAACCTTGTTCTGAGAGAGTAACAATGAAAGAACCTGCAAGCCAGTAAGAGCTGGGAAGATAGTTAGCACCTGATTAGGGCTAGAAAAAAATTTATTCCGAGCAAGTAGAGCAATGAAAAAAAATTCTGCAAAGACTTAGGGCTGGAAAAACATTCTTTGGAGAGAGTAACAATGAAAAAGCCTGCAAGGTAAGAGCTGGGAAGATCTGTTAGCACCTAGTTAGGGCTGGAAAAAAAAGATACATTCGAAGTATAAGACGCACCCAAATTTTCAGCCACTTTTAGGGAGGAAAAAGGTGTGTCTTATACTCCGAAAAATACGGTAGGTTTCCCATGAGTACAGTGCCTGGTATTCTATCATTATTGTATCATTATGTAGTCTTCTGACTTGGAAATGATCAGAGTGATTACCTAATTTCATCTGCTACTATAGATTCTTAAAAATATGGAATATCTTCTAAAGTATCTTGGATGAGATATTTCTGTGCAATTCTTCCATATTTTTTTGATCTTTGAATCAGTTACTATCTGGTGGCCTTCAGCATACCAATTCAAGGTTAGAATCTCCTTCTGAGTTCAGAGATCTTCTGTGTCACCTTTCCTTGTTTTCTTGTACCTGTTTTCATCTTTGATGTCTTTACAGTATCTTCTAGTATTCTCTGAAACTCTTTATTAAATTATTTCCTGAGCTATTTGTATTTCTTGGTTTGGCTTCTTTTCTCTTTTTGGCAGTTTCCACAGTTCTGATGTCCAGTTTGTTTTCTTTTGTTTCTTCATTTTTGGCAGTCTCTTTTCACATTCATCCTGTCAATATGTTGAATTTTGCCATGTTCAATTTTCATCCATTGCATATTGTGTTGTAATTCTGACTTTGCAGCTTCAGACTTCCTTTTCCTTTATGGCAATGTCAAAAACTAGGCATCTCAAAGGTTTTAGTTTATTTATTTCATTTGCGATTCTTATAGGCCGCCGTACGGACTCAGGGCGGCGTACAACATATATAAGAACAGCTAAATAGTATCAAAAAATACAATAAAGACAGCAATAGTAAAATAGTGATTAAAAGCAATAAAAAACAACACAATCAACAGTCACAATCACCCCGCCTGCAGGAAGAGCCATGTCTTAATGGCTTTCCGAAAGGCCAGCAAGGTGGGGATGATTCGGATCTCTGGGGGGAGTTGGTTCCAGAGAGCCGGAGCTCCCACAGAGAAGGCTCTCCCCCTAGGGCCCGCCAACCCTAGGCCCGCCAACATTGTTTGGTTGAAGGGACCTGGAGGAGACCCTGTTATGTTATACTTTATTTAATAGCCATTTGGCCATATCAGAATATAAAATATAACACACAGAACAATGATATCATACATTAAAATACAATAAAAGAAATAGGAAAAATGCAAATCATATTGCATATGACCTCTACAAGTTATCCAAACAGATCCACATACACTGTTCTCAGCTGTACTTTGTTCAATTAAAGGATTGTATTATATATAATTTTCTAATTCTGATCATGTTTGTGTGGTGTGCGGTTCAAGATACCGATCTTTCTCTTTCTTAAACAACTGATATTCAAATATAATATATGCATTATGTCTTCTATCTCTAAGGCTCTGCAAAGAGAAGTACATTCATTATAAGGAGCCAAGACATTCATCTAGCCACATCATAAACACCATTAGTATTCCAAAAGATCTTAGGCTCTTTGTCAGTAGCATGTTGAGTGCCATCCAACTTGATGGGCTTATCATCCAACATTATATTGTCAATCATTCTACATTTTATATCCACATGTCTTTCTTGGTAAAAATATAGGAGTAATTTATATTGCCTACACGTTGATGCTTTTGCCATGGTAACTAAAGTGATAATCTGTCTCCACCATCTGCCTTTATCACTGCTACCCAATAAAAGTGTCTGTTTGCTTTAGTTGAGTACCAGGATGATCTCCACACCTTTGGTGGTCCTGCTGGGAATTATATTCTTGGTATATACTCCCAACTTTCTTGGTTTATCCAGGAACACACACACACATCCCTGCTAAGATAAGGTAGGACATAGAAGGCAGGAGAAGGATCTTGGGTCCCTTGAATCTCACAAAAAAATGAGACAGCCCAGGTACCTTTTAGCATTTGAGTTATTAGGAAAATCTAGGGGGGGAACACATTGTAGAGAAAATCTATGGAGGGGGGGGTCACAAAGCTGTAATTTTATTGCATACCCATATTTTACACATCTGAATGTTCTTGAGGATTTTTCCCCCTTTGGCGCATTGGGGAAAAATGGAGATTTTGCTTAAGGTTTCTTAACTGCCCAATCTACATTTTGATCTGGTAGTCATGATACTATAAATTAACTCAACATTGGTTTCCTTTAGCTAGCATTTTTAATTCACTGGCATATTGAGAAAATGTATTTTATGATGGAATAAAGTACCCTTTCTGTTTCTTTGTTTTGGTCTAACTTTAACATTTTCATATTAAAATGTCTGAGATCATAAGAAAACAAATATAAATAGTGGAATATTATATCCTATCCTGAATACACTGAGGAAGATTTAATTACAATTTTAAATGCTTAATCAGTATAACTACGTATATAACATCAAGGTATTATAATTAAGGATGAGACTACTTATCTATAACTACAAATGAATTATTGACAACTTGTAAAAATGTATGTTCCTAGTACAATTCTCCACAAATATTAACAATATGAAAACTGTGAGCCTGAAAATTCATAATGTATTCATATTTAAATAGAAAAGTAAATTACATAAATTAAATTTTGTATCTCACTGAATTTTAAACAGTAGTACACACATTTTTCCAGTTGTTATTGTTCAAATTGTTATTCAGGGCAATTGCTAACACAGCATTCTGATCAAATTTACCAATATGTTGCCCTATTTCTTCATATAAGTACAGCTATGTTTATCGACCATACTAATAGAGCTCGGATTTCCACATTTTGATATCTTTTAGATATGTTGGAATAGTAAAGTACCCCCTCAAGTTGAGCTCAACTCTTGGTGATTATATAGACCTCATCCAGGTTGTTTTCCAGACAACAAACCATACAATTGCTGGTTTCAGAATGTTTTTCCCAGTCTAGACATGGTAGCCTCCAAGTACGGTACTAACAAAATGCAACCCTGCTGTTATACTTTGTTTGTACTTCTGCTTTTATTGCATTTATACTGCTTTCAAATTTTAAAAGCCTTGTACATAAATTATCAAGTTGTAAACTTTAGCCAGTTGAGATATAGTGGGCCACTTTGGACTGCCCTAGGGCCATACTTAATTACACAGACAGACTAGGAGAACAAAATAATGACCACTAAGCACCAATGCCATCACGATGTGAGTAGTGTCAGGATCTGTGTGTGTGTGAGAGAGAGAGAGAGAGAGGGAGAGGGAGGGAGGGAGAGAGAGAGAGGGAGGGAAGGAGAGAGGGGGAGAAATGCAACATTTGAATTTTGAACTTCTTAATCTAATGATCAATTCCTTAGATAATCTACTTTATCAGCACACACTGTTTCTTCATCTTTCCTCCCTCCCTCCCCCTCCCCCCTCTCTCTGTCTCTCTCTCTCTCCCTTCTTTTTCTTTCTTGTTTGCCAAAACATATCCATACTCATAGTAAATCATATTGAAAGATGTTTTGCACAAATATGTATATATGTATGTACATATGTATGTAACTATATGGAACATGTGGATATTATAATAGCTATATCGTATCAAAAACAGTATTCCAGCATAAAGGTGGAAAGTTGGCCCTTCATTAGAGTAACAATGTTTTAACTATCTGGTCCAATATCCAATTATAGCATCCATATTAAACAAGATGCACTTGTGTAGTTCACAAGAACAAAGAGAAAGTAAATAACACTCTTCCACTGCCACTTCTCAGCAGTCAAATGCAAAGAGAAGTAATCAGCCATCATGAGAAATAAATGTTAATAGATTTTACCATCATGTATTTGCTAAAACATCAAAATTGGTAGTTATCTCACATTTCATGGCAGTGAATTGTAGCTCCTATAGGGTTATAGTTTGAAAGAGAAAAAGTAATGTGCCCTCCCATCTAAATTATTACTGTAAGAACTACAAATTCCAGAGTTCTAAAGGTTCTCTTATTATTCTATTAAAGGGCAGGGAGAACAACATGATGTAGTCTATATTACCATTAAGACCAGTTCTTCCTGTACAATTGAAGAACATGGAAATAAATGATCTGAGCCTCTATTTCCAAAATACACAGAAGAACCAACACTAGATCAGTTGGAAATAAGAAAAAAATTGCATAAAGGGTACTGGAACTTGTATTTAATAATGTATCTATGTATCATACAACTATATCTGCTTAAAACTGCTAACAGGTAACCAGAAACAAGACGTATGTAATAAAGGATTTAAAGAAAAGGGATATTGGAGATAGAACTCCCTTTAGAAAATTGTACTATCTCTACAGGTAGTCTTTCACTTAAGATCACAAATGGGACAAGAATCTCTTTCAATGAGCAAAGTGCTTGTTAAGCAAGGCACCATGTGACTGTTTTGGCTTAACTACCACAATCCTGGTTCTTCCAGTTTCAGTTGTTAAATTACTGGGTGAACCAAAACATACCTGGGTGGCCTGGACCCTTTCCTCATCCCACTGGGGAAAATGATCACAACAACAACAACAACATTCATTAACATTTTTGGCCAACATTTTCCATTCTGCACTGAGGGAAAATCTCTTATCACACTGGGGGAACAGTCCTCAAATACAACATCTGCTCTGATTAAAACCTTGCCTGCAAGCTTAGCCATTGACCTTCTGGGGAAGCCAGCACTGAAAATGGCAAATCATGTGGTCACAGAACAGATGGCAATTAGTTGTAAAAGAAAACTGCCAAGCAACTGAAATATGGTCAGGTGACCTCGGGTGGAGCAGTGTGATGTTTTATGGTGGAAGTGCTTATGGTTGAGGCCATGGTTATGGCAATTAAACAACCAATTGTAAGTTGAAGAAAATTTATCCTTGACAAAAGACACTGCTCCAACAACAGTAACCTAATAACTAACTAGGAGTAAGGGATACTGATTTGGTTTTAGCAGTTGTGACAAACTATTCTACATTTAACAGGTAAAGATGCAACTTTATCTGATGTTTCTCCTGTTTCTGATTAGAATTAAAAGGATGCATTAGTATAAATGTCCTTATATATTTCAAGCTAATACTCCTTCCTTTCTTGTAAAGGGGACATTCTCTTTTCAGTTTAGATAACAGAAAATGAAATTGGCAAATGTTTTACCCCTTCACTGTATTTTAAATAAAATGCCACAGACTCTGTTGTTTATCAAATCAAAATAATCTAGTTGTTTACACTCCATGAAACTGTGCCAATGAGGTTATTTTATTTCAAATTTTGATTAAGTTCTTGCTAGCAGTGGCTCCACACTAACTAGGCCAATTATTTGAAAGGTATAGTCTGATTTCCCCATTATTTTCTATGAAGACCATAAGACTGACATTTGAACACTCCATGCAAAAGCACTCAAATTATCTGAGCTAAGCCTATTTCCCTGGCTCTGTTTATGCAGGAAATGTGTATTAGTGTCTATCCAACACAATTTTAATTGCCATTTACAATTCTGTAAAGAAAATTATTTTGTTAAATTGGGTGGAAATTCCTTCCAATAAAATCCAAATGGCTCCCTAAATAAATGCATCCCAGCAATTTAATTTCCCTTCTTTAATACTCCTTTTCTAAAATGAAAATAAGTGTTCCTTTATATTTCTGAAGTTTAGAAGGAAGAAAAAAGAAAGGATACATATATAAATAGTTTAGAAGCACAGAAATACATAACAATTGATGTCACTTTTTTTATCTAAATGTTTTTTTAATGCTGCTTTTCACAAATGGTTGCACTGTTTCACAGTTAGCTTTCCTGGAGGGATTCTTTAAGAAAGAAGTGGTAGATCAACATCCCAAACACTTTTCTGCACAGTTTGTGCCTTAAGGTCAAGGCTTCCCCTTTTTAATAGTGGGATTTAATGTTACAAAAATGTGTCAAGGATATTGTTATAGTGGGTGTGACTATAAAATATTTACCAGAAGAAAAACCAGTAAGATTAAAGGAACTGAATTCTGAATTATAAGATGTGATGAGGACAAATCAGATTTATAGCCATAAACAACATTAAAAATCCTATTTCACAAAACCTCAGACACAAATAGAAAGACATGTGGAAAGGGGAAGAACTTATAAAATATTGGATTATTAAAATGCACTCTACGTGAAGCTGCCTTTGAAAACTTTGGAAGCTACAACTGGTCCAAAATGCAATGACATGGCCTGGCCTCCACTGGGCATCAAGGTGCAATTTAAGGTCCTGGTCATAAGATTTTTTTTGTGCCTATTTGGTAAGATCAGGCAAAGTGGATATGCTCCAAAGCACCTCAATTAAATAATGTCATCTACTGTGATTGAGGAAGCATGCCTTCTCTGCCCCCAATACCTGTCCTTTGAAATAACACCCCCCTCAAAGATTCATGAATTTAAACCCTGACGTTCAGAAAGTATTTGGGTAAGTAAGTGGCTGAGCCTCTGTATGTTGTTCTTTCCTGTTATGTATGGTTTTACCTTTTGGATGCGCAGGGTTAATTTCTCTATTTTTCCCCTTGCTTTTAAAATGTGAGCTACCCAGAGCTATTTGGAATCGGATGACTTCATTATTTAAGTAAATACATGCACGGTGTGGTCACCACACAAGCACTGAGGCTTGTATATGTGCATACAATGTTGGGGGAGCAAATTTTCTTCATGATGTTATCTGGATTATCATCACACTTCATGTTTTATTGTCAGTAGCCACCTTGAACTACCGTATTTTCCGATGTATAAGACGCACCTTTTTACCCCCAAAAAGAGGGTGAAAACTTGGGTGTGTCTTATACACCGAATGCAGCCCCACCCACCCAGCCACCCCCACCCTTTGGCCTCTGTCTTCCAGCAATTTACCTGTTTGCAGCAAACAGGGAAGAGCTTGTTAAGCCAAGAAAGTCATTAGAAGCTTCCTGATCCCCAGCTGATTTGCCACGTGCTAAAATGAAACTGAAACTAGCTGCAAAGAGGCAAAGAAACTAGCTGGGAGAGACACGCAGATTTTTATTTTCTGCTGAACTGGATGCAAGGGGGTAAGTGAATAACTATAAATGTCTGTAGAATGTTCAAATTATTAGACTTATTTTTTAAAGACTGCTTTATTATTGTTCTAGAGCCAGGGGCAATTTTAAGACTTGTGGACTTCAACTCCCAGAATTCCACAGCCAGCTTTGTTAGCTTTGCTGGCTGTGGAATTCTGGGAGTTGAAGTCCACAAGTCTTAAAGTTGCCAAGGTTGGATATCCCTATAAATCTAGACAACTTAACAAAATAAAGAAGCTTTTTAAAATAAATGCTTGCTATGAAGAAGCCCAATGCTATTGTATCTTCTTTTAAATAGAGAATAATGTATACTTCCAGAAATTTTAATTAATTTTAACAGGTCTGTACAAGTATAGTATGAAATGTAACAGTGTCCTGTTTAGTATTAGAGTTTAGTTACCTTGGAGTAGATCTATTTAAATAATTGGGAGGAGTTAGTGTGACTACATTTAAGAAAACTTTCTGACATAATGTACATTTCTCCAATTCTTTGCTATTTCTATGGGTCAGGCACACATGCACAGAAATACACAGCAAACAGTGTATATCATCTGTGCTGTTTGCTGTTTGGCAAATTGCTTGGAGGCAGAGGCCTTTTTCCCTTGTTTTCCTTCCCCAAAATTAAGGTGCGTCTTATACTTCGGTGCGTCTTATACTCCGAAAAATACGGTAGCTCTAACCTGTTACTTGCTAAGCAATATATAAACTAGATTGAGACGTTGTACTTACCTGAGACGTCCATTCTCGTAGGGTGGAGCTAGCCGCCAAGATTAGGATTTGGCACAGCCTTCTAGCCAATCAGGACTGAGTCTGTAAAAAGTATAAATAGTGGCTCTAGGGCCTAGTTCCCCCTCTTTTGACGATGGACGAAAGCCAGACTCGACGTGCGTATGAATCCAACAAGCTTTATTGACAAATACAACAGTGATGCAATGCAAGACATCTAAATACCTAAGAACTAACTACCTATGTACAGAATCCTAAACAACTATTTCCTACATACCTAATGACTCAGAATAAGGAGAAACAAACACCATCCAGCCAGGTCGTAGAATAGAAGGGAGGGACTTGGCGGCTAGCTCCACCCTACGAGAATGGACGTCTCAGGTAAGTACAACGTCTCATTCGCCATAGTGGGTGGAGCTAGCCACCAAGATTGGGACATACCAAAGCAATTTAGTCCCCAGGGTGGGCCTCCTGAACCTGGCTGGGACCGCCGCCCTCCAATGTTATCTGTACCAGCACCCTTCGCCCAAAGTCAGCCTCCTGAGAGGCGAAAGTGTCCAGTCTGTAGTGCCGGACAAATGCTCCCCCTGTGAGTGCTAGTAACACTTTGGACAAGTCCCAGGTGGGGTACCTGTGCACCACAGGAGGGCATCTATTCACTGCACCCTTAAGGAACCTGGAGATCAAGGGATGTGCAGAGAGTGTTCCCAGAGATGGGCAAGACAGCACCGTGGACAGGGCAGCAACCTGGGGCTTGAGAGTGTTTGGGGCAAGACCTTTGGCCAGCCCCTGGCGGAGGAATTGAAGAACGTTTATGACAGAGAGGTCCAGAGGTGAGTAACCCTCCCCCGCACACCATGAGCAAAAAGCCTTCCAAGAGGCTGCATAGATACGTTGTGTGAACGGCCTGCGGGAGTCAAGCAAGACCTCCATGACGTCCTCAGGGATCTGACGGCTCCTCAGAGTGAGCCGCTCAAGCGCCAGGTGGTCAGTTGCAACCAGTGAGGCTCTGGATGCTGCACTGACCCCTGGACAAGCGACCACTCTGTCTGAGGGATCCTCTATGGAGGGGAGACCGACAGGGAGACCAGGTTGGCATACCAGGCTCTCCTTGGCCAGTGGGGGGCAAGAAGGATCACCTCGGCTCTCTCCTCCAGCAGCTTGCAGATGACCAGCGGAAGGATGGGGATGGGGGAAAAGGCATACAGTAATCCTGTGGGCCAAGGGCAGCGCAGAGCATCCGTCCCCTCTGCCCCCTGAGTTTGATACCGTGTCAGGAACCTGGGCAGTTGAGCATTCCCCGGGGTGGCGAATAGATCTATTACAGGCAGACCGAAACGACCCACAAGCTGGCGAAAAAGGTCTGGGTGGAGGCTCCACTCTGCCGGGTTGATCTGGTTCTGGCTCAGCCAGTCTGCTCTGGTGTTGCTCGCCCCGGAGATGTGCTCTGCGGACAGGGACCGCAGGTGGCGCTCTGCCCACAGCCCCAGCTGCATGGCCTCTGACATCAGTTGTCCGGACATGGTCCCACCCTGTCTGTTTATGTGGGCCTTGGTGGCCACATTGTCCGTGAGGACCAGTACATGCGAATTCTCCAGCAGGGGTTGGAATTGCTGCAGGGCAAGAAAAACAGCACATAATTCCAGGATGTTAATGCTGAGAGTCGCCTCAGTTTGCGATCAAGTGCCCTGTGCTACCTGCGACCCCGCATGGGCCCCCCACCCAGACAAACTGGCGTCAGTGGTTACAGTGATTTGTTGTGAGGGGAGGAAACAGGTACCCCTGTGAATCGCAGATGTGGTCCACCATTTCAGTGACTCTTTGACTGGGTGTGTGAGACTCACCTTGGCAGGGGAATTGGCTCGCTGTTGCCGTTGGTAGGGCAGAAGGAGCCATTGAAGGACCCTGGAGTGTAAGTGGGCCCAAGGGACAATATGGATTGCCGAAATCATCTTGCCCAGGAGAGAGGACAGCTGGTTCAGTGGGACTGAATTTTGCCTCAGAACTTGCTGGGTTAATTCCAATAGGCTGTCTCTCCGTTCCTGGGACAGGTACACCTTACACTCCAAGGAGTCAATGATCGCCCCCAGGTGGACAATTCTGGTGGCGGGGACCAGCTGGCTCTTGGAGCAGTTGACCAAGAAGCCATGTTGGGTGAGTGTGGAGAGCACTACCTGGACATCTCTCTCGGCCTGAGAAGGAGAGACAGAGGAGATGAGAATGTCGTCCAGGTAGCACTGGACCCTGATGGGGATGGATCGAAGGTGAGCGGTCAAGGCCGCTAGGACCTTGGTGAAGACCCTTGGCGCTGATGACAGGCCGAAGGGAAGCGCCCCATATTCATAATGCACCCCTGCATAGCAAAACCGCAAGTATTGGCGGTGAGATGGCCGAATTGGGATGTGGAGATAAGCCTCCGAGAGATCTATGGATGACAATAGATCTCCCTTCCTAATTCTTGTCAGGATTGACTGCAGGGTGTGCATTTTGAATTTTTTGTGGACGATATACCTATTGAGGCGCTTAAGGTCCAATATTGCTCTCCAACCTCCTGAGGATTTGGGCACTACAAACAAAATGGAGTAGAAGCCCTGCCCATGTTGGTCCTCAGGCACCTGCTGGATGGCTCGAATCTCCAACAGGTGCTGGATGGCCTGATTCATGAGGACCCGCTTTTCTGAATTTGATGAGATGGGGCATCGAAGGAAAAACCTCGGGGGAGTGGAGAGAAACTCCAGAGAAAGTCCTGACTTCAGGGTTTCACAAACCCATGCGTCATTGGTGATTTCCTCCCATCGGCTGGCATAGAGTGCCAGGCGACCCCCTATGGGAGGATCGGCCGGAGGTTTATCTGTTCCGGCGGAAGGGGCGACCACCGGCCCCTCTAAAGGGCCGTTTGTATTGGTTACCCCGGAAAGGGTGGTCAACCGAGAAGCGCTGACGGGACCCGTACTGCCCCTGGGATTGCCCCTGGGATTGCCCCTGGGATTGCCCTTGGTAACGGTTCTGGAACTGGTTAGCCCCTCTATAATTCCTACGTTGGAAGGGAGTGGGGCGGAAGGAGTTTTTTCACCCGACTGAGGGGAGTACCTTATGTTTATCTTTTGTTTCGGTAACAATAGAATCTAAGACCTCACCAAATAGGGATTGCCCAGCTACTGGGGCAAAGGCTAATTTCCATTTGTATCTCACGTCTGCTGGCCAGCTGCGAAGCCAGGCCATGCGACATGTCACCACCATGGACCCCATGGAACGTGCCGAGAAGCGGGCAACCTGTAGGGTGGCTTCAGATGTAAACTGGACAGCTGCCAGGAGCTTATTCAGGTCCTGGTGCGCCCTGGTGTCTGATGGTGGTAGATGGCTCTGCAGGGCATGGAGCCACTTGAGTGTGGTCCTGCAGAAAAAGGACGCGGTGGTGGCCGCTCGAATCGCCCATGCTGCCGACTGGTGGGCTCTCTGGAGTGAAGCGTCTGCGCGTCGGTCCTCAGGTCGGA
Organism: Diadophis punctatus similis; assembly: GCA_023053685.1. NCBI lineage: Eukaryota > Metazoa > Chordata > Lepidosauria > Squamata > Dipsadidae > Diadophis > Diadophis punctatus. The sequence continues at coordinate 147,836,713 of JALIGW010000003.1, forward strand.
GAAGTTCCTCCAGGTCGCCGGGCATCAGCAAGTTGGAGTATAAAGCCCGGACAGGGGCATCAACTGGAGGCATTGGCAGGTGTTGTGCCAAGGCATTGTCGATATTAAAAATTTTTTTGTCCAGGTTGGTAGGCAGGGGGCCCGCTGTGGGGAACCGCCACTGTTTGAGAATAGTCTCAACAAATAGCTTTGGCGCGGGGACCACATCAGCTGGCAAGGCTGAGGGTTCAAATAAAGGATCAACAACGGGGGCCTTGTCAGATCCCGCTGAGGGAGGCTGCAAGTTTGCTGTGATTTTTGCTTTATGGAGCAAGGAGCGGAATAAGGCTGGCTGGAAGAGGCTAGAGGAGGTAGCAGGCTCAGGGGCCAAGTCCTCGTCATCTGACATAGCCAGATCCGGTCCTTCTACTTCTGCCTGGTTCACCTGCCCCTGATCCAGAAAGAATGTTCCTTGTTCCTGATCTTCCTCCAGATTGTCAGGAAACTCAAGTGGATCATCATATGGCTCTTCCCCTTCCTCAAGCTCGGGGTAGGGGTAATAATCCCTATCCTGCTGTTGCCTATTGGGGGATGCTGCCCTGGTAGCCTGGGGCGTATTGTGCTTTGCCATTGCCCTGATGCCAGCCTCAATGCCCTGTCTAATTGCTGCATTGATGCGGTCCTGTACCTCTTTGGACTGGAGTGGGTCTACATTGGACCTGTCTTCCCTAGTCCCTTGTCTGGGTCTTTCAGTCTGTACCTGTGGCCCCCATACTTCAGGTTCAGCTTGACAGGGGTTGACATTGTCCAGAGACAAGGATTCAGGAGAGTGGGCAGGGCAGTGGTTTCCGCCCTGAGAGGGTGTCTGAGAATTCCCCTGGTTCTTTTGGTGAGCCCCAGCCCCAATCTGGGTCTGCTGCTTTGATGCCACTTTTGGCCTGTGGTGTGCTTTTGGCACCTCAGGAGATCGGGCTCTAATTGGGGACCTATCTCTCACTGTAGAGGGGGAGGCATCCCTTTGGGGGCTCTTATCCTCGGTGGCTGCCCTGGGGGTCTTAGATTTGGCCTTAGTGGCCTTATGGGACTTTTCGGCCTTGTCTGCCATGTTGCAGAGAGGTAGGCCTCGATGGGGTGGGGCCAATTAGTATTCCAAATGGCCGCCGCCCACGAGACTGTCTTAAAATGGCCACCGGAGCAACGGAAGAGACAGCTGCAGCTACTCAGAGTTCGTCAGAGAGGCAAACAGTAAGAGGCAAGGTTCAGAACGGCTTCTAAATGTTGTAGAAGACTGTCTGTGAGGTCTGAGGCTGGCAATGAGCTCCGCGCTTCGATCGGCAGGCAGCAGAAAGATTGGCTTTGCTGATAGGGATCCGACGGAGCAGCCTCGCTGGGAATGCTCGTAATGATGCGAGCGGCCTCAGAAGCGATCGTGAGGGTAGATAAGGGCTCGATCGGCACTTTGACAGGTCACAACGCGATGTCCTGCTGGGGGGAGGTCACGATCGGCAGCAGCTGGGAATGCCCGTAATGAGCACGAACGGCCTCAAAATAGATCGGAGGCAGAGATAAGAGTCCGATCAGCAGCTTTCCATTCAAAACAGCCCAGGCTCACTTTGAAAAAGTCCACAGTTCATAAGGGCTCTCCCGATCAGATAAGCCAAGCCCTCAGCTGTAGGGCTTTGCAGGCGGCCGCAATTATCAATTTAATTTTAGATCGTACAAGGCCAAACTGGAGGGCAACGTACAGCACGTTAGAAACGGCAAATTGCTTGCCAGCCTCACCCAGTGGCTTATATATATATCCTAGCACGAGGCAGTGAGGGGAGCCTTTCTCACGCGGCCCAAGGAAAATTATTTAGCTGTATAAAGAACCGGCAAATTACTTGCCCGCCTCGTGTAGGGCCCAATCTAGCTGTCCCCAATGCCAATCTAGGGACCCTTCCCACTCCCAACGCAGCCGGAATGTGAGTTAGATATAAATTTAATTTGGATTGGGCCTTCGGCTGGAGGGGCGAGCGACAGCCGGCCTAAGGCCAGGCTGCCTTCTCCCCAGTGTAAGGATCAGATCACTGGGGGGGGGGGGGGCTCGTTCAGGGAAGACTTACAATTTTTGGAATCCAGATGTTAGCAGATATTATTTTCTATCTAAATACTCTTTTGAAGTTGGAACAAAAGGTACTAGTCCTTGGCTCGACTGAGTCAAAAGAGGGGGAACTAGGCCCTAGAGCCACTATTTATACTTTTTACAGACTCAGTCCTGATTGGCTAGAAGGCTGTGCCAAATCCCAATCTTGGCGGCTAGCTCCACCCACTATGGAGAATACTTCTTCTATACTTCTGAATAAGTAACAAATTGAATGGAATGCAACAACCTAATTACTTGGACATCAACTTTTCTCAACTTTATCTCCTCTTAGATAAATTGAAATATAAAATCATCATCCATAGAGCACTGAATATTACAGAGGTTGTATCTAATACATTTGGATTAGATACGGCTTTGAGGGTCTGGACCATGCTAGACATTCATGTAACAAAAATAGGATATAGGAAAAAATATCTGAAATTTGCAGATTTTTTATTTACTCTAAGTTTTGAGTATTTAAAATATTTTCTTTCAAGAACAATCATTTTAAGTCAATGAAAAATTACAATTTACTTTGCATTGTACCTTTAGATTATATATGACCAAGGGTGATCGCAACATAAATTAATAATTCTCTGAATCCAATCCTGCTCCAAAAATCACTTATATAAAATTTGAAAGAATTATTTTCTAGTCTGCAACATGTAAATTTGATATATTTATATAAAAGTGTTCAGTGTTGCAATAGCTTGTATCACTCAAATATTCCTGATTTTTTTTAAAAAAAATTACATGCAATATATTCTGCATGAATGTATTTATAAGACTGAAAATCATAATGAAATAATATTAATTAAAATTCAAGATCCTTTATAATTAAACCCAGCTTTGAGTATAGAATAACATGTCACACAAGACATAGAACAACCTTCTTGTAAGGCTACACATTTGTGATAGGTTTTCAGCTATTGATATAGGCCACAAGTGTACAGACAGACTGAAACTTCTATCTTGAAGAAACTCATAATTTGATTTACCTCAACTGATTAGCAATAATTGGTGAAATTCCCTATTAATAATTTCAGTATTTTCTTCTGCACCCCCCAAAGAACACACTTTTTGGTGAGAATTTCTCAAAAAACATTTTTTATTTAATAGACATAAACATAATAGACATAAAACAATAAAATGTATTTGAGAAAAATTAGTAAATGAATGAATGCCCACCCAGAATAGCTGATGTCAGCTATTTATTTCCAGGTTTACCAGAATAAGATTTGTACTCTGCATAGAGGATACACACATTTTCTCTTGCTAAAATTAAGGAAACATTAATACTTGTAATTAATTTACAAGTATTTTACCATTCCAAAATTATCAGCCTTAGGCTCTGTATCTAAATAAATTTATTTCTTAGTGTTTTATGCTGTGTGCTGTTATGCCAAAGTTTACTGGAGTTGTAGCAAACACATTTGTCATAAACATTATGGAAATTATGTTTCCAAGTTGAAAATATGTTTGACCATAAATAAGTGTCACCTAAAGCAATAATTATTAAACCTTTTTTCCCCTCTCAGGACCCTTTCCTATTTTTAAAAGTTATGAAGGTCCCTAAAAGAACTTTTGTTTATATGGGTTATATTTATTATATTAAAAATTAAGATGGATTCATTGCCACTGCTGCTTTGCAAGACGTTTTGAAAGAATTTTAATATTGCATTAATTTTCAACATAGGACAGCAAATAATTCCCTGTGAGGATATTGGGGGACCCCCAGAGTCCTAGGGCCACACTTGAAGCAACACTGGATTTTGGTTGAATAATTGCATATTTAATATTTACACATTTTCTTTCTATAATTAGAAATACATTGAAAACAAGTAATAATAAATGCATACTTGTTTGTTGGTTTGTGTAAGAAAGAATCAGAAGAGAGAATCTGGTTGGGGCAACAAAGTGCAGCAGAATTAAGTAATGTTACAGAAGCAGAATGTCTATTAAAAAGAAAGAGGTAGAAAAAAGAAAAGAAAGGAAAGGAATATTCCATACAAACAGGAACTTAATCTATCAATGTTTTATTATTCTGTTGTTTTCATTATTCCCCATATAAAGCCTGAGATAGCATCATCCCTTCTATCAAGCTCTCTCTCAACCATTCTGCTATTTTAGTTTACAGTTATCTACAATAAAATACTAGGGAAAGCAGAAAATGAAGCCTTAATTTGCTAGTAAAAATATTTCAAACAAATCAAATCAGAACAATAATCAGAACACTGATTGGCATATACATTTCTGTAGATAGTAGATAAACAGACAGGCACACACTATTAGAAATAAGGGCAATATCATAATAGTTATTTACAAGCGATGGTCTTCTGAATTCAATCTAGATCTGCCCATGCTTTGGGCTCCTTATATACAATGGCATATTAGTCTTCTGGAAGAACACACAATCTGTTATTAAATATGTGTTCTACAGTCTTTTGAAAGACCAATAGGCTTGTCTACTGTGATGAAACAAAACAAAAGGGGGAGGAGGGGTGGAGGCTGCTATTTGATTTAAATTGGCAAAGAGATGTATAATGTATTCATTTGGGAAAGAATCATAAATTTTCTTTAGCATTTATTCATTTGAGATTGTTGGCAATTGGGATTCAATTGACAAAGTTCTTCCATTTAGGATGATTAGAAAGTAAACTTTATTCTTATATAAAACTATTAACCCTCTATTCAAAAGCAGCCCAACTAATAAGATAATGGGTTGGAGGATGTAATGGCAGGAAAGTCTTACAATCATTGTATCAATTCCCTCTCACTTCATCCTGCACCCAGCCTCTGTCCCACCAAGCTAAACTATTTTTGACAAAGGTCTGCTAGTTTTTTTTTTAAACCAATACACATGTTTTCAGAAATAGCCCTTTCTTTTGATCCATATGTATCATCTCTACATCAGTATCCTATCAGTGGAACAATTTGACTAAAGCTTCTATCTAACTCAAGCAACCACCCATACTCAACCAAGTCTGCTCCCACTTCAAAGAAAACAACTGAAGGTACTTTTTTCCTGATAGTTGCTGATATGGAAACAAAGACAGGGGAAAGTTTTACCAATCACTGTCTTTCAATTGCCTGCAACAGAGCTGAAAGGATAGAAATCACATTATGTGGCTGATTAGATCTTTGGTGTGGATTGGTGTATATTATGCTGCCAACTCAAAGACTAGAAAAATATACATTAATATGCTGTTTAGAAGAACGCCACAGCCATGTCCCAAACCATTCAACATGATTGGCTTAAGTCATTGCAGAAAGAAATGACAACTTACGTAACAACAATAACAATTACCACAACAGTTAATATATTAATTGTACTGTGATCACATTTATCTTAATTCCTAAAGGACAGTACTTGTTGCTTTTTCAGAATCAAGGGTGTTTTTCAAGTGGAGCAATGTGAATATATTCAGAATGTTTTCTGGCACAATTTCTTCAAAACGAGATGACAAAAAATAAATAAAAGGACCAATGAAAAAGAAAATCAAACAACAGTATTTGCCCAAGTCCTATCTCTTTTGATGTTCTCTTATTTATAAATTCAACTACTCAGATAGGATGATTAAATATGCAAAATGTTTTTGCGATACTATTATTTATGAGATTTTGTTTTAAATTACCCACAAGCAACATTAGCAGGCTTTGGCTAATACTACTTGTAGCAGAAGATCTAGGAGCACCTATATTTATATAAATGTGTACTGGTTAAAGATGGGTTAGACCCTATAGAGAAGATAAAAACACATTCAGAAAAGAAGCTTTTCTAGCAATTATTTCTTTCTTTCTATGATAGCTTTTCTTTTCAATAATTCAACAGTACAGTTTTCTGCTTCTCGTCAATGAATTGTTTATGAATTGTCTAATGTTGCATAGGGCCATTGCATTTTAAGGCATTCAAATCAAACAATCCAGTTATCATTACTATTATGTGGCAAATAAAGTTGACTGGATTGAATCAGCCTTATGTATGAAGAAGGAAGGATATTGTTTCATTTTCTTTTTAATTAAAAAGGAGCAGACGGTTTCTTTTCCAGTTTCTGTGAATTTTAAAGAAATATGTAAGATTCCAAACAAAAAAGCTGTGGGCCAAACTATCTGTTCATTTGAATTTTAAAATACTGTTACTCTAACAATTTTTATCTATATAAACATGACCTTTCTTTACGTTACTCTCTTTTCTATAATTTTAGCTGCAACAAATAATCCGCTTGAAGAAATTTAACATGCAACAAGCCAAGCTTTGCTGCCCTAATCATCTAAGAACTGGATTAGAGAACAACCTCTTAATACAGTGTGATGCACATCACAAGAACATCATGAAAACAAAAGTTCGTCTTGTGCGCCAGTTGCGTCCTTTCTTGGACCGGGAGGCACTACTTACAGTCACTCATGCCCTTGTTACCTCACGTCTTGACTATTGCAACGCACTCTACATGGGGCTACCCTTGAAGAACGTTCGGAGACTGCAGCTAGTGCAGAATGCGGCGGCGCGTGTGGTGATGGGTGTCCCTAGATACACCCATGTGACACCCATCCTTCGCGAACTGCACTGGCTGCCTATAGGTCTCCAAGCGCAATTCAAGGTGTTGGTGATTACCTTTAAAGCCCTACATGGCTTAGGACCAGTTTACCTCCTAGACCGCCTTCTCCAACATACCTCCCTAAGACCGATTAGAGCCCACAGAGTTGGTCTGCTGGTGGTCCCATCAGCCAAACAATGTCAGCTGGCGGGCCCACGAATGAGGGCCTTCTCTGTGGCAGCACCGGCTCTCTGGAATACACTACCCCCCGAGATCCGCATTATTCCCACCCTGCCAGCCTTCAGAAAAGCAGTTAAAACATGGCTTTGTCGACAGGCCTGGGGCCAATTATTTTAATACAACACCAATCATTCTTGGCCCCATGAATGATTTATTGTATGGGTTTTTAAATTGTGGTTTTTAATGTTTTTTTTAATGTTTTAATATCTATTGTTTTTAATGCTTTTTATATTTGTTGTTGCATGTGAATTTTTACTGTTGTGAGCCGCCCAGAGTCTCTGTGGAGTGGGCGCCATACAAATGCAACTAATAAATAAATAAATAAATAAATAAATAAATAAATAAATAAATAAATAAATAAATAAATAAATAAATAAATAAATAAAAGCAGGCAATCACAGTTGAGGTTCTCTTTATACATTTCAATGGTAGTAGGAATACACAATATAGAAGCTGCCTTCCCACTAGTGAAGAAGTTTTGAATGATATGACAGTAGCACTCATTTCTATGCCAGCATTATTATTTCTAGAATTGGGATAATTAGTACTTTATAATTTAAAAGTGAAATGTAAGAAGGGAATACACAGAATACACAGTTGAAAGGGACCTTGCAGGCCTTCTAGTCCAACCCTCTGCTCCAGCAGGAGACCCTATACCATTTCAGACAAATGGTTGTCCAATCTCTTCTTCAAAACCTCTAGTAGTGAAGCACCCACAACTTTTAAAGGCAAGTAGTTCCACTGATAAATTAATGTTAATTAATTACTGCTCTTGATAACAGGAAACAGCTGAGCAAACTATTTCCATTAGAAATGTATTTGACATGCTTACAGATTTCTCAGAACATGAAATACAAACATACATAACTGTTTCCTTGGAAATAATTCCTACTTAGCAGAACCTTCTTAGCCACCTTAAATTGAGCATATTGCACAAATGTGGGTGATATACCCCAATGACAACATTAAACGGCAGTGAGCACACTATCTTTGGTCCTACAGGAGCCCTGGTGGCACAGTGATAAACTGCAGTACTACAGGCAAACTCTGCCCACAGCCTGGAGTTCAACCCTGACAGGCTAAAGGTTAACTCAGCCTTCCATCCCTCTGAGGTTAGTAAAATGAAAACCCAGATTGTTGGGGGCAATATGTAACTAATGCTGACATAATACACCACCTAGAAAGTGATGTATAGCACTATGGAGCGATATATAAGTCTAAATGCTGTCGCTATCATATACAATTTCCATTGCTTGCAAAACTGATTTTAAAACATGGCATTAGTAGAGCTGAACGGGTAGTAGCTGAAACTGAAATTAAATGAATTAATGTGAATATTATTGTTATGTATTGGAGATAATTGCTAGTTGAAGGTTTTATCCTGGTTATCTGTTGGAGTGGGGAAATACTCTCTCCTAATTGGTTGTTGGCTGATTAGTTCCCTATAAAAGGAACTATGTCAGCTAGGGAGTTTTAAGTTGTCTTACAGGCAGTAATAAATAAAGAGCTGTTAGAGATAATTCTGGCCTCACCTCCATTCTTCACCCAGAACATAACAATTATGGTTTCTGCATTATGAGAAAGTCACAAGAATAGATTTTCAGTGTAAATTATGAAAGACTGAAAATAGCACACATGGATAAGAAACACCTGGAGTATGTTTGTGACAAATATGGGTTTCTTTCATCTGGTTCATCACACTTGGCATAAATATATTCTTGAGCACACAGCAACAGCAGTTTTTGAACTGCTATTCAAAGGCCTCGACAAATTGTAGGACCATCTCCCTATGTGATCTAGCAAGTTGAGTTGATTGGGATTGGAGCAGGCAGTCCAGCAAGTACTCAGATGTTAAGACATAAACAGCTTTATAAGTCATATCCATACTTTAAGCTGTACCCAGAAATTAACCAGCAACCAAAAACTCACAATATAACTGTTGTATGTTCTTAATGTCCGATGATAATGTCATGAGGAAAAGGAAAAATCTCAAGGAACAAAAGAAAGAGCTGCTACCCCAACACAACAATCAGTTAAAAGAAATACGAGACCAAGGCAGAAATGTAATTTGAGAAAGCATTTCAGACAGGACCCTCCCTAGTTCTCATGAAGGTAAAGGGAGGGAGAGGGGAAGCACATTCAAACTTGCAAGATTATGTTACTATAACTTTATAATAAAAGTAATATTAAGTTTGACTTTGGTTTTCCAGTTGAGTCTACTGTGGAAGGTATTGCTTTACATATTGCTCTAGTTTCTAAACAGTCTTCAAAAGCAGTTCAATGTAAAAAGTATTGTAGTAAACTAATTGAGAGCTTGCATTGCTGAATTGCTGTACTGCCTACCATAAGACAGCATCTGGTGGACCAGCAACATTGGCGCAAATCCCTTCTACTTACAATTGTATCTGCTCAATCCCCAAATTGCAAGCCAACTTCTTCTGATAGGACACAAGAATTTGTTTGTACAAGAAGGAGCCGAGGTGGCGCAGTGGTTAAAAGCAGCACTGCGACCTTCAGCTGATTGCTAGTTCAGCAGTTCAGCTGTTCAAATCTTTTATTTATTTATTTATTTAATTTATTTATTTTTGTCAAGTACGTGTTGGTAATATACATAGATATAACATTGTTTATATACATAAAATGAGTACTGATAAGAGGGAACATTAGGACAGGGACGGTAGGCACACTGGTGCACTTATGCACACCCCTTAAACCGCTTAGAGAGGGCTGTAAAGCACTATGAAGCGGTATATAAGTCTAAGTGCTATTGCTAAGTTACCAGAAGTCTTGAAGATGGCTGGAAATTCTGGACATGTTAGTCCTAACATATTTATAGGGCATAAAGTTGGAAAAGGATAATCTTACAAATTCTCATTATGCCAATATCTCGTATTCAGATTTATACAGATCCAAATAAAGAGGAACAACATAGATTTATGGCTTATACTCATTGATCTATCCAACAGATACAGTACATGTCTACATATGATAAACTCACTACCCTTTTGATATATGTTTTTGTTCAAACTTGTCCATGTTCTTTTTGAACAGCATATTAAATCTACAGCTATAAACTAGAGCTATAAATCTAGAACCATACATACCATATTGCCAATATGATCTAATTGACAATCTTCACTGAATTCCAGCCATTTCCCTCTATCTAGCAAAACAATATTGAATTTTCACACCACCTCCCATTCCTCTTATTGAACAATAAATCAATTAGCACTGAATTCTACAAAGATATTGATTAGAAACTTTCAGCCCTGGAGGCCAGGAGAAAATTAAATATGTTTTACAAGCAATCATTTTGAATCATTTTAAAATGTTGAAAAGTGCAAATTTTCTTATTGCTGTAAAATCTTCTAGGTATACAAATATTTATTTTTGCAGTCATACCTAAAATTAGCACACATGTGAATACTAAAATTTCATGTCACCTATTTGTTCTGAGGTTTTCTTTGCCATATAACAAATATAAACATATGGAATATATTAATGTAGTTAAATATGATACATAGATACCACATATTATTGAGAGTGAGTTTGGTTTAATGATTAGAGCTATGGACAAATAACAAGAAAATCCTCCTTTAGGCATAGAAGCCAGCTCAATACAGTTGGGCACAGACACTTTCTTTCAGTCCTTCCCATTTCACAAGATTATTGTTGTGAAGGAAATAGGGACAGTGAGAATTATGCACCTCACCATGTGTTGTACTAAATAAATATAGGATATATAACACAAATAAATATTTTTCTTTCTTTTAATGACCCCCTAATACAGTGATGGCGAACCTTTTTTTCCTCGGGTGCCGAAATAGTGCGCACGCACTCTATCGTACGTGCGTGCGTGCCCACACCCGTAATTCAAAGTTCCCCACTCGCCCCACCCCCCTGCACATGCGTGCACGACCCCCCCACTCCCCCATTTTTTGACTTCCAGTGGGCCCGGTAGGCCTGTTTTTTGCCCTCCCCAGGCTCCAGAGGCTTTCTTGGAGCTTGGGGAGGGCAAAAACATTCTCCCTGCCACCCCGGAAGTCCTCCAGAGGCCGAAATCGCCCTCCCAGAGCCTCCGCATGAGCCAAAAATTAGCTGGTGGGCACGCACATGCGCGCAGGAGCTGAGCTAGGGCAACGGCTCGCGTGCCGGCAGATATGGCTCCGCGTGCCACCTGTGGCACCCGTGCCATAGGTTCGCCATCACTGCCCTAATACCTTGCATTGGGGTACAGTCAGAGCAACTGAATGGAGCTGAGTTTACTGGCCAGATAACCTTCCTGATGCCTATGCAGAGTTCACAGCAAATATTTTCTCTTTGCACTCAGAGAGAGAAAAATATCTGCCGCTATCTAGGATCAAACTCACAGCTCCTGATTGTGAGGTGAGAGTTCCACCTCTAGACCACCATGCCGCTCAAACTCAAATAAATAAAATAGGTATATAAAAACTGAATCAGAGAGCTGAATCTAAAGACAGAGTTCAAATTACAAAGCTCATGTGAAGAGAGAAGGTGATGTGATAAAGCATTTTTCCTATTTTGTCTTGCAGTTCATTTGCATAAATATTCTTATTTTGCCTTGTCACTGTTTCATAAGATACCACAAGAAGATATTGCCCTGTTACTGTTTCATTTAGAACTGAATGTTTCTTCTTAAAATCAAAGCAATTACTTTTAAAACAAATGTTGGATTTGAATTGGCGGGGGGGGGGGATTCTAAAGTAGAAATATAAATCATTCCAGTTTCAAACTAAAGTTCAGAATCACCAGAAACACTCAATCTTGATCAGCAGTCAAATCTTTAACCGCCCAACTATCAAGGAGAGAAACATCACTTCAAAAGGCTTCATCTTGTAATGGTGCTGCAAAATTAATTGAAAATAAAAGATCTTAAATGACTCAGGCTGTCTGTGCTGTCTGAAGATGTGTACTCACCCAAAACATAGAACAAAACAATGCTCAAAGCTTCATGACCTTTTTCAGAAACTGAGTCACTGCTGTGGCACATTAGATTCTACAACCACAGACGGCAAAGCCTGCTGAGATTCTTCTTCAAAATATAAACAGTTAAAAACCCTTGAAAAATGTACAGGCAACTTGAATGACATTTGCTTTTCAAATATATTTTGATCCTGAGCATCCTCACTTTCTGTGCAGGTACTGTACTGCCATACTGATATTTTCCATCAGGTTCTTTGTCTGTTTTGGGGGCACTGTAAACCTGTGCACTTTTATCTAATTCTCATAGCTAACATGACTGGATTTGAGAACAAAGTTCAAGAATAAAAGGGCACCACTGTTTAAAGATATATATAGTGCCTCCGAGTTAGTTTTGACTCCTGGCAACTGGACAAATCTCTGAAGCTTTCTTGGCAAGATTTCAGAATGCCATTTCCTCCTTGCTGGGGCTGAGAGAGAGTGACTGGCCCAAGGTCAGCAGTTGGCTTTGTGTCAGTTGCTCACTCTCCGGTTTAGGAAAAAGGCAAATAGCAAATCACTTCTGAAAATCTTGCCAAGAAAATCTAGCTTAGGCAGTTGGCAGGAATCAACACTGACTCAAAGACACAAATAAATGAATAATTAAATAAATACATTACACAGAATAAATCTTTAGTAATATGGTCTGAACTTAACATAGTGTACAATTCCATTTGGTAATTCAAATTGTATAGACCATGGTTTTTATACTCATTTTTGGCTTAAGTTCTACAGTGATTCTTAACTGCATAATGTAATAGTACAAGTAATTATATTTAACAAAGTCACAACGACGACATTTGAAAAACTTGTGTTTTATTTCATGTTTACTCTTGAGAGAGTGTGTGTGTGTGTATGTGTGTTTGTGTGTGTGTGTGTGTGTTCAAACATTAAAAATGAGGTTTCTTAACTGGACCTGAATTGGGCTGTAAAAGGGATGCTGGAAGAAAGCATATAATCTGTTCTCCCTTTGCTGGCAAAAATAGAAAAAATCCGTCGCTCATGGAGATCATCTTAAGCTCTATGCTATGATCCTAAGGGGGAAAAAAACTTGTCATATTTTTGTTCCATTACATTTATGGTGATATCTTGAGGCAAAAAAAGCCAACAACAGCCCCTTTCTTGTTTCTTTTTCTTTCTTTTTCTTTCAGTAACAAGATAGCTATCAGAAAAAGTCTCTGGTCACCTGTAAGGACCCAAATTATTGGTTCACAGGGATAATTTCATTTCTCAAAATAATGTCCCTCAAGTTATTATTATGACTCATTATGTCACAAGTAAAGTCGAACTCCAGCCCATGCAATAGCTAATGCAATCTCAGCTAAATAAATGGAAAAGCAAGTGGGATAGGTCAAGGGTTGATAACATATTCTAGCCCCGTGTTGGCGAACCTATGGCACGCGTGCTGGAAGTGGCATGCAGAGCCATCTCTCCGGGCACGCAAGCTGTCACCCGTTGCTCTTCCGGATTCCGGCGTGCCGGCCAGCTGGTGTTCGGCACGCATGCGTGCCAGAAACCGGAAGACTAGGTCAGAAACCGGAAGATCTTCCGGTTTCCAGCATGCGCGCATGCCCCCCATTTCGGCACTCAGTGCCGAAAAGGTTCGCCAACACTGTTGTAGCCTATTGAAACCAAGGGCACAAACAAGGCTGTAGGTGCTGAAACTCGAAAGAGATTTGGGATTCTGAAAGAGATCTGGTATAGAGAATAAGGGAAATGGCCTTGATGGAGATTTTTATAGCCAGTGTCAATATAAGTTTTTGTAGATATCCTATGGAGTTGATATTATGGTCTGGTCTACTGAATGAGACTGTCGGATGACTCTGAAATTTTCAAAAGAGAGCTGTTTATTAGTGAAGCCCTTCAAATTCCAAAGTTTAACAAGTAATTAATCAAGGAAATGGCAAGGGTATCTGTTTAATATTCACTAGCTTTTGTTAACATTTGTAACAGTTGCCTTGATTAAAAATTAAGTGCACAATATACCTCAAAGAAGTTTTTTTTCACAAAGGATTTAATCACTGCCACTCTCTGGTCTCCCTTTTAAGAAATATGCTATTATGGGGCACAAATTACATTAAATGTAATGGAATTAATACGATAACCTCTCTTTAATAATATACCGTATTTTTCGGAGTATAAGACGCACCGAAGTATAAGACACACCTTAGTTTGGGGGAAGGAAAACAAGGGAAAAAGGCCTCTGCTTCCAAGCAATTTGCCAAACAGCAAACAGCAAACAGCACAGATGATATACACTGTTTGCTGTGTATTTCTGTGCATGTGTGCCTGACCCATAGAAATAGCAAAGAATTGGAGAAATGTACATTATGACAGTATATTAATGCCAGAAAGTTTTCTTAAATGTAGTCACGCTAACTCTTCCCAATTATTTAAATAGATCTACTCCAAGGTAACTAAACTTAAATACTAAACAGGACACTGTTACATTTCATACTATACTTGTATAGAGCTGTTAAAATTAATTAAAATTTCTGGAAGTATACATTATTCTCTATTATTTAAAAGAAGATACAATAGCACCGGGCCTCTTCAGAGCAAGCATTTATTTTAAAAAGCTTCTTTATTTTGTTAAGTTGTCTAGATTTACAGGGATCTCCAACCTTGGCAACTTTAAGACTTGTGGACTTCAACTCCCAGAATTCCACAGCCAGCAAAGCTAACAAAGCAGGCTGTTGAATTCTGGGAGTTAAAGTCCACAAGTCTTAAAGTTGCCAAGGTTGGAGACCCCTGGCTCTAGAACAATAATAAAGCAGTCTTTAAAAAATAAGTCTAATAATTTGAACATTCTACAGACATTTATAGTTATTCACTTACCCCTTTGCAGCCAGTTCAGCAAAAATAAAAACCTGCGTGTCTAATCTCTCCCAGCTATTTGCCTCTTTGCAGTTAGTTTCACTTTCATTTTTCCACGTGGCAAACCTAATCAGCTGTTCGTCGGGAGCTGGGGTGGGGAGAGAGGCGGGTTTGCCAAGCGCCTGGGGAGGAAGAGGCGCTCCACTGGAGGCGGGTGTAGAGGTGGCTTGCACAGGGCGATTCTGCAGCCGGGGAAAGCAGCGAAGGGGGGGGGCACGGCTGCCCAGAGCAGGTGGCCACAGCAGGAGAGCCAGATCAGGATTCCCCGTTCTACCAGGATCACCGACTTCAGGCAAGTGGCAGGGATACCGTGCGCCATAATCCCCCCAGCAGGGCGCCCTCTACATCGCTCTCACGTCTTGTGGCCGTGCCGGCTGGGAGCAATGTAAGTGCTAGCTAGCAAAGCGGAATTTCAGCGAGCCGGCTGCCTGCTGGGGGGAGGGGGAAGGGGGGCTGCTCCTCCTCTCCTTCCCCTGCCCCATCCCTAGCCCTGCCCTCGGAGGCGCCGCTGCTGTTGGGATGCGGGTGGAGGGGTGAGGGACGAGGAGCCGTCGCCGCTGCCATCGTCTCAGAAAAAGGGGGTTGAGCGGCGGTTTGAGCTCACAAGCGGCCCCTCCGGCGGCGCAAACAGCCCTTCCTCGTCCCCCTCCCCTTCCTTCCCCGTCGCCTCGCTGCCGCCGTTGCCCTGGGGCCGGGCGGGTGACCGGGAGACCGCGGCGCTTGGATGCCTGGAGCTCGCGACAGAGCCCGCCATGGGCTGCTGGCTGCCTCCTTTCCCCGCCTCCCGCCTCCCATTCATCGCTTGCCAGCCCAAGCCACTGCCGTCTCCCAAAGGGGAGGCGGGAGGCGAGGAAAGGCCTCCCGCCTCCCCCCCCAACCTGGATGCTGACATTTGCGTTGTTTTGCCCTCTGCGCATGTGCAGCGTTCTGCGCATGTGCAGAGGGCAAAACTCAAATGGCGGCGCTGAGGCGGGCCCGCCCCCCATCCCGCTTAAAAAAAATCTGGTCACCTTATTCTACAGACATTTATAGTTATTCACTTACCCCCTTCCATCCAGTTCAGCAAAAAATAAAAATCTGCTGTGTCTCTCCCAGCTATTTGCCTCTTTGTAATTAGTTTCACTTTCATTTTCCCACGTGGCAAACCTAATCAGCTGTAGATTGGGAAACTGCTACTGACTTGCTCTTCCCTCTTTCCTGCAAGCAGGTAAATTGCTGGAAAACAGAGGCCAAAGGGTGGGGGTGGCTGGGTGAGTGGGGCTGCATTCAGTGTATAAGACGCACCCAAGTTTTCACCCTCTTTTGGGGGGTAAAAAGGTGCGTCTTATACTCCTAAAAATACGGTAGATTCAGCTCCATGACATGTAATCTCTTATGTATTTGTTGGAAAGACATCAGACAATGAGATCTTTGCTGAATATCCCATGGCTAGAGAGAAACAGATAAAGATAGGAAATGTAACTAAACACTACAACCTTATGTTCAATTGCATGTGAAAATGATTAAATGTGTTCAGATTTGCAAAACTGTCGTAAAACATTCCTAGCAGTTTGTTTAGAAACTGCTACTTCTATCTGAGCAGCATAGGAAAATGGCCAGAATGACTAGACAGAAATACCACACCACCATCAGATTCAGCTGCAGTCAATATTTGTTGCTAAAGGAACAAAACAGCTTTGAAATGAGAAGGGAGCGAAAGAGCAACTGTCAGAGAGAAGGCAAGGTTTTTCAAAAGCTTTCAGACTCTGTAGTTTTTAATTCTGAAATATAATTTTGCAAAGATATAAATCTACTCGTTTATATGTTCCTAACGAAGTGACAGAATTAAATTCAGAAAACTTTGTAACGAAAAGCATATTCAGATCCTTGATGGCAGTTGTATCTGTTCTTCAGAAATAGAGGCACCTGCCACTGGATCGCAGGGAAGAGACAAAATACCTCTAAATAATTTGATGATTTTTATAACAATGAGGATATTATTGATTGATTGATTGATTGATTGATAGTCCAAGCCCAGGGGTCAGCAACCCGTGGCTCTGGAGCTGCATGTGGCTCTTTGGGCCCCCTGCTGTGGCTCCCTGTCCCATCACTGCTGGCCTTGCCTTCTCCTCCCTCACCTGGCTGAGAAGATAAGGGTGATGGCGGGAATTGAGAAGCGGCCTGATTCTCCGGTGCTGGTTGAGGAACATAGCCACCCCCAGCAGAGGCTTCCCTTCGGGCGACCCTCCTCCCCCTCTCACGACTCCATGGCTGGCTGTGGCTGGGCCAGGAGGGTGCACATGCGCGGGGAGACCCTGCCAAAGTGCAGTAAAGGCAGCGTGGAGGGCGGGCGGCTGCTCGCTTAAGGAACGAGAGAGAGATGGGTGGGGAGGAAGGGAGAGAGAGATAGAGTGAGATGGGGAGAGAGAGAAAGAGATGAGAGGGAGAGAAATGGGAGAGGGAGAAAGAGAGATGGAGCGAAAGAGAGAGGGAGAGAGAGAGAGAGAGAGAGAGAGAGAGAGAGAGAGAGAGAGAGAGAGAGAGAGAGAGAGAGAGAGAGAGAGATACCTGTTTTCCATAGAAAAGAAAACAGAGAGCCACAAAACCTCGGTAGGCATGACTGGGGGTGTCATGTGACACAGTGGGAGTGAGTGACATCAAGTTGGCCATGCCCACCCAGGTTTTGTGGCTCTGGGTGTTTTGTTTTCTCTGGGAAACGTGTCCAAATGGCTCTTTGAGTTTTTAAGATTGCCGACTCCTGTCCAAGCCCAATAATAAAAGTAAAGTATAGCAAATAATGTAAACTAAATAAAAATAAATAAATTACATAACTGAAACAGCTGGTAATGTTAAGGAAGCACCAGGTGGTTTCTGAAAACCATAGCTATCAATAAGACTTTTGCAACCTTCTTTAGAGGTTTCTGAGAATTGATCACTTAGGAAAGGAGTAATCTCATTTCTGGAAAAGGCTACATTTTATGCACTGCAACTGCAAACAATAAATTATTTGCACACTAAATAATTGGATTTTCTTTCTTTTTTTAAAAAAGAAAAGTTTGTTTGCATCCCAATACGTATTTTTTTTCACTGGTTCATTTGAAAAAAAAACCATTATCTAAAATCCTACTTTATCTGCCTTTCCTTCTTCATATTATTCCATCCTAATTCCCCATCAAACTAACTTGATGGATCAGTGTTCCACAGCAGGTGACAAAGGGGTCATCAGAACAGAAGATACAACACTGAGCATCTGGCTAGCTGGTAAATGATGCACAGAAGCTTTTTCTTTTCCCTGGGACTCAGGAAGATTGACTACAATTCTCTTGAGATCTCTTGGTGAGATATGGTGCCCTACATAATGTCTGTTGCCAGTCTGGCAGAGAAAATCTTGGCAGATAAGGGCACATGGGGCATCATCTCCTGTATGGAATCAAAGTCTATATAGTCGAAGGCCAGAACATCTGGCAGAGAATGAAGTCCCATGCATTATTTACTGTCAAAAAAAGGCTGATGTCTGATGAAAACTCTGCCACATTTTTATTTTGATAATAAATGTTTTTCCCTTGGGAAAAATATGGGTAGTGTGAATGCTGACACAGAAAGTTAGGCCTGGAGTAAATCTCACTGAAGTCTGGTATACTTGTCAGCCAAATGAATTCATATGTATATATTATATAACTATTTGTGCTGAGACAGAATAGAGCTTGCATCTCTCTTAGATCCATTTTAAATATTCACACTTCCGTGTATTTCTGTTTGACCATAAAGATGTTTTTAAAGTTATTAGAACATATGAAAATGCTCAGTTTTGTACCATAAACTTTAATATAGTCAAGAATGTCTGTTTAAAGCTGAAATAAAATCGCACTCCAGGGCAGTTTTAGCTTGCAAGAGGCTGGAGGGAAATAGTTATTATAAAGAATTGAATACTAAAATGTTTTGCTGTAAACAGCGGTCTTCTCGTGCACTTCTCTGAAGTAAAGTTTCTAAATACTAAGGAATAATCAAGATGTTTGCAGAAGCACCTTATTACAGAAATGTGGAAAGTTATTGTTTTAAGGGGAAAACAGCTGTGCTATATTTGAGATGGATAATTTTGTGAGTATTTTGAGCTTGAAACATAATTTCAATATCAGCCCCATTACATCAGTCTGTCCCATCAGGCAGGGAAGCTCTGAGGGAGATGGACAATTAAGAAGTATGAGAGGAAGAAAGAGGAGAGAGGGGGAGAGAAGAAGAAGAAGGAAGAGGAGGAGAGAGAGAGAGAGAGAGAGAGAGAGAGAGAGAGAGAGAGAGAGAGAGAGAGAGAGAGAGAGAGAGAGAGAGAGAAAGAAAGAAAGAAAGAAAAAGAAAGAAAAAATAAAATTTAGGCTAGTATTTCCATTCTAATCAATGTGTACACTACTATTGCATGGTACTTTAGTGTCACAAATGCATTGATGTGACTAACTCCAAAATACCCGATAATTTTTAGAGCAAGATCTAGTCAACATCAATTAATTCTTAAAGAGTTCCACATATTATCCTTACCACACTGGGATTTTGTATTAGCATCTATCAAAATGTCCTGCAAAAATTCATGTAAATATATGTGCACATATATTTCATTATCTTTCATTGTACTCAACTTTCATATTTATGAAGCAATCATACTTTTTTTAAAAAAAATCTAAAAAACCATATTTTTTAAAAATAAAATCCTGTAAGATGACCTTTATTTTTTATTTCTTAAATCTATGTACAATTATGGTACGGTAGATAAAATTTTGATCATTCAACCCCCAAAGAGGTCATAGGTTTTCAAAAACTGCATAAAAGAGAACTGATGACAAATTCTTTATCATGAATGTTCACACATATAAAAGACCAGTTGGTACACATAACAATATTTGAATGTACTAATATTTTTCTTAATGTTTTTTTTATCAATGTTTATTATCCTAGATACCTAAACCGCCCAGAGTCCCTCCGGGAGTTGGGCGGCATAGAAATCCATTCAAATAAATAAATAAACTAAGCTTTTTATATATGCATTTCTTGTAATAAGAAAGTGTGCTTGTTACATCTATCATAAGTGAAAGCAATTCAAAATATTGACTCGTGCTTCAGGGTGAAAAAGAAGTTCAAACAATAATATAATTAAGAATCAGAGGTCTGGCCTGGAAGGGGTATTATAGATGGTCCATTCCATAGTTAATGCAGTTCTAGTTCTATCTTCTAGAAAGCAAGGCTTTTTCATCCTTACATGAAAGAACTTCAGATGTTTGCAGATCATATTACTCTGTTATGCTTTGCTTCTCAAGGACAAATTTATTTATTTATTTATTTATTTATTTTGTTATTCTTATATGCCGCCCAACTCCCGAAGGACTCAGGGCGGCGTACAACATAAAAGATACAAGAATAGACAAAATTTCAACAATTTAAAAACAGTACAAAATTTAAAAAAAAAAAAAAAAAAAAAAAAAAAACAATATAAAAGCAACAACAACATCCATCCATTCAACCACATACATACTTGGGGGGTAAGCTCAGATGGTTACGCTGTCCCCCCCACCTGCAGGAAGAGCCATGTCTTAACGGCCTTTCGGAAGGCCAGCAGAGTGGGGATGGTTCGGGTCTCTGGGGGGAGTTGGTTCCAGAGCACGGGGCCAGCCACAGAGAAGGCCCTCCCCCTGGGGCCCGCCAGCCGGCATTGCTTGGCCGACGGGACCCGGAGGAGGCCAACTCTGTGGGCCCTAACCGGTCGGAGGGAAGTATGCGGCAGAATGCGGTCCCGGAGATATCCTGGTCCTAAGCCATGAAGGGCTTTAAAGATGGTGATCAACACCTTGAATTGGACCCGGATGTATGGATCTCTTTCAATTATACAACTTCAGACAGCTAGTTTGGGATCTAGCATTCAGGGAAGCAAGGCACCTGCCTCAGGTATACTTACAGGTCCTAAAACGTGTCTAACCTCCAAAGTCAACCAAAGTATTCTTCGAAAATAAAATGGTGGCTGCCTGAAACCCAATGCTTTTTTTTTTTGCTTTACAAGTTGTTTGTTTTATGGTGACTGGCTACCATAGCATTGTGCAAGCATATTCATAAAATTCAAAGTGTGTCTATTTAAAACAAAATAGCAATAGCACTTAGACTTATATACCGCTTCATAGTGCTTTCCAGCCCTCTCTAAGCGGTTTACAGAGTTCAGCATATTGCCCCCAACAATCTGGGTCCTCATTTTACCAACCTCAAAAGGATGGAAGGCTGAGTCAACCTTGAGCCTGGTGAGATTTGAACAGCTGAACTACTGAACTAGCAGTCAGCCTGCAGTCGCAGCATTTAACCACTGCACCACTTCAGCTCTTAGTTAGTCAATTGGAATTTATAAGTGCAGCCTGACCCAACCAGGATAGGATTGAATTATTATCTATGTACCATTCAAAAGAAGTGGAAAAACCTATCAATTAAAAAGCAGAAATTCTTGTTTAATCTTAAAAGAATGTTGTGTGTGTGTGTGTGTGTGTGTGTGTGTGTTTGTGTGTGTGTGTGTGTGTGTGTGTGTGTGTGTGTGTGTGTGTGAATGGCCACAGTGATGTAACATATTCTCAAAATATCATGAAAGTTTAGTGTTTGGAAAGATGCTTATTGCCATGTGGGAGAATTTTATTTCTTGGAAGAGGAAAGCCATCTAGCAACTTAACATCATAAAAAGCGAAAAAGTGATAAGCATATTAAAAAAGAGGGCTAAAGTTTCAGGAAATTAAGCAAACAGTACTAGAATTTTGTTGCTTTAAAAAGTCTACTGATTAAAATCTAAATTGTTAGGAATATGTCTATTCACCTAAATTTTAATAAAAAGATGTTGCTGCCAGTTCATCAGCTGAATACTTTTTTTTCCCATCAAGCTACAGTAGTTAGTGGCATAAAATTTTAATTGGTACCTAATTTATGTATTTTTAGATCCTAGTTTTTCATATTTCAGAACATGCTGAAAGTGTACTAGCTAGAACAATTGAGACTACTGATTGACTATATACACTAGCTGAAGAAATTGTTTTGCTATTGAATTCCAATATATTGAAACAAGTCTTATTCTTCGCATAAGATCACTGAAATTCTTATTCTTCGCATAAGATCACTGAAATTCAAAACAAATGGCTATTGCTAGCTAAATCCAGACATGCAGTACTTTACAGATTTGCATTTGGTTTAAATGAAAGGATAAAAATGTAAGGAAAAGTTTTACAGTAACTAATACTTAATTACACTGGTGTATACAATACAAAGCATAATTACAGTTGTCTAGACTGCAGCATAGAGTATAAGAATCTCTGTGCAGTTTTCTTAAAAAATAAAATTCTCATCAGCTTTGGCAGCAGCTCTGATTTTCTACACAATGAAGAACTTTGCAACATAATTTCATTCCTATTTAATGCAACTAATAATAATGTAATGAACTGAAAAGTAATTCTTTTCTTTTAAAATCCTACATAAATCCTACACAAATTATAGAACTAATCCTCAAATAATATCCTCAGAAGATAGATATTTATAAAAAGAAAACCTTATACTAAAACACAGTATTTTTTATTCTATGAGTAGTCCTTGGATGACCCTAAACCAGTGGTTCTCAACCTTCCTAATGCCGCAACCCACGACCCGCCCCTGCGCCCCCACTGTGACCCACCCCGCTGCCGCGTCAACTGCTGCAACCCCCGCTGCTGCCATTTGGTTCTTTTACCCTCTGCGCATGCGCAAACCATTCTGCGCATGTGCAGAGGGTAAAAGAACCGAAATGGTGGCGTCCAAGCGAAGTCTCCGACCCCTGTGAAAGGGTCGTTCGACCCCCAAAGGGGTTGCGACCACTGTTCCCTCTAAGGTGCACGCCTGCGCGCCTGCGCACGTGATGATAGAACGCCGCGTGGAAGTTTCTAACTTCCTGCCGGCATTTCCTAATGGGAGAGGCTGCGCGCATGCGCGGCCGCGCAGATGAAACGAGAACGCCGCGCACCGTTTTTTTTTCTTACAGGGAACATTGGTTGCGACCCCCAGGTTGAGAACCGCTGCCTTAAACCTAACCTAAATTGGGCCTGGAATTTCCATTGTTAAGCAAAATGTAAGTTAAAAAGTTGATGAATGAATGGTTGTAACTCAAGGACTATCTACAGTATAAACTGGGCATGGTATACTTATGTTTTCTACATACTTTCTACTCCATTGACAACATACCCCATTAGAAATAAACTACATAACTAAAACTGAAAAAGATGCTTGTTTTTTGTTAATCATAATACTCTATTACTCGCTGTGTATGTAATACAAAGTATAATTAAAGATGTCTAGAATGTCACCATAAATTTGCTTACATTTTTCAAAAGTGGCAATAACAACGGTGATATGTAAGCACGAAACAGATCATTAACAGAAGTTACTATATTAATACATTCTAATATCCTTTTAATCTTTCTACAACTAAATTAATTAGCTACTCGTCTGTACACTGAAATCATCCCACTGAGTAAATTCAATTGTAGAAAAATTGCTGGTGTCTTGTTTTAAGAAAATAATATTCTCAGAGTTAATCATGGTAAATCATCTTGATCTTCTCTCTAGCAGTTTCTTTGTCGCAAAAATATGCTTAGGAAGATCTCTTTAGGGGACACTTGAATGGAATCAAATTTAAAGGGCTGAAAGGAACAGCTTCTACACCCGCTGTTATTTTCTCAAGATATATAAACTCTTACCACACCAAGCTTTTTGGACCTGCAAGATTATAGAGTTAAATCATAGGAGAAGCTTGGGAAACAAAATACTATAAACAATATATCCCACAAATAATTTTGGGATAAAAAAAATAGTATTTATTATGACTCAACTTTCTTTATCCCTATAATTAGTCTTTTGGAAATTCTCCTTTTCAGACTTATGATGAAGATGTATGCATATTCATATACTAACATGCATATACTGGACAGGTAAATAATTGTTTTGTTTGTCTGGTGTCTATTCAGACAAATAAAGGTGTCTATTAAAAAAATAGGTGTCTTTTCAGAAAAATAGTTTGGTTGAATAATGGACTGTAATGTTTTAAGCCACCATTCAATGGATATATAGACAGTTTAAAAGAAAAAAAACAAACAAAAATTGCATGACTAACAAAACTAGAAAATGTAGATTTTTTAGTCAATTGTTTTATAGATGACTATAAATTTGGGGCTAAGATCAGAAATTAAATGAGATGTGAACAATTTTTTATGTTCAAGTTAAGTATATATATATATTTTCATTTTTGTCCTCTGAATAGCTGGTGTCTATTCTCACCAGCTCAAGGTTAATTCATCTTCCATTCTTCGAGGTCAATACATTGAGGACCCAGATTGTTGGGGGCAATATGCTGACTTTATAAACCACTTAAAGAGGACTGTAAAGCACTATGAGGCAGTATATAAGTCTAAGTGCTATTACTATTGCTATAGGAAAAATGATACAGCCTTGATAAAAGTATGCGTGGAATGTGCTTCTGGTTGTGGCTGCCATGCTGCTCTGTCAGTTTCCCCCCTCCCTCCTGCCTATGGCAACTCGAGAGCAGGCCAGGAATGCTTTGCGAGTTGACAGTAACAACGATAAATTCAACTGTGTTGGTATAATTATAAAAACAATTTTTCCTCACAGAATTATATTTCTAAGGCTGTCTAAAAGGTCCAGCCAGCAACACACCAGGTTTCTCTTCCCTCTTCCAGACGTTTGGTAGTGCTTAAGTGGCAGCACTAATTTTTTCAGCACTTTTTGATACTGATTATCAGAATATCATTCTGGACTGCCTGTAAGGCTCAGAGCTTCAGGCACACTTTTACAATGGTTTCTACTCCTACCTGGGCAGGCAGGTCAGAAAACGTTTGTGGGAAAGAGAGGTTGGGCCTTCAGTTCTGTATATAGAGTGCCTCAGGGTTCAGTTCTCTTTCAGTTCATCTTTTAATAAAATAATGGGAGAGGTTTTCATTTCCAGGTAAAGTATCATCATTATGGAAAGGATACTCAATTATTTATCTTCATCCTGGCCCCACTGGAAGTTACAATGGAAATCATGACCCAGTGTCTGCAGACTGTGTTTCATTGGAAAACTCAAACTGAACTCATAAATGGCATGGTGGATATTGATTCAAAGTCCAACCTATGCCAGTCCATACCATCTCCGACTCTTGATCAGATTGTGCGTGTCAGAATGAGCAGTTTTGTAATCTGGAGGTTGTTCTAATTCATAGCTTTAGTTCGAAGAGCAGGTAGACACCATGACCAAGATGGTTTTTGAAAAGCTTCAGCTAATGGATGAGCTCTGGCCTTATCTAAAACAGGATGAAGTAAAGATGGTCTCCCAGGTCCTTGTCATCTCTAAATTAGACTAATGTAGATTAAAAATCAGATCACTGTAATCCACATGACCACCTGGAAACTTTAGCCGGTCCAGAATGCACAGCATATGTGTTGTAGTGTCACATTACACTTCTATTGCATATGCCGTGCTGGTCATTTCCATTATTCAAACTGCACTGTCACACAAGTGAGATGTACCTAGACTGCCATTCAAGGTGGTAGTCATTACCTATAAAATCTTATACGGTTTGGAGTCGGGTAACTTTGGGACAGCCTTTTGCCAGTAGTCTTTGCCAATCCTACTCGAATGCCGGCTAACAATCCCCATCCAGCCGGAGATATGGCATAAAGCATAAGTGTTACAATGGTAGACATAGTAGCTCCCTTCCTCTAGAATGGCTTACCTCTGAAGTGCAGATGATTTCCCACCTTCATGACTTTTGGAATAGGAAATATACAACTCTTCTGAAGAGCCTGTGGGGATTAACTGTATGTAGCAATACCACTATTTACAGTTCTATTTAGAAGGCTATGACCTATGATCTAGATCGGGTGGCACATATTTTTATCAGATGGAAAACATACGACACACTCCTACTTCCAACGTCACCATATTAGCAATAGCAATAGCACTTAGACTTATATACCACTTCATAGTGCTTTACAGCCCTCTCTAAGCGGTTTACAGAGTTCAGCATATTGCCCCCAACAATCTGGGTCCTCATTTTACCGACCTCAGAAGGATGGAAGGCTGAGTCAACCTTGAGCCTGTGAGATTTGAACAGCTGAACTGCTGAACTAGCAGTCAGCTGAAGTAGCCTGCAGTGCTGCACTTTAACCACTGCACCACCTCGGCTCTTATTAGAGGACCTCTACTAGAAAATTGGATTAAAATACAGAGGCAACATTATAGTAAGGTTCCAAAATGGATCTCCCCCGTAGAAGCAATTATTTATCCAAACTTATTAAATGATAAAACAATAACAACGTATCAACAATTACTGGACAAGCATGACAACTACAGTTCTATTTAACTTCCCAGTTTTATATTCCCAGATACTATTGAAATAACTTTATTTCTGATTTGTACTTTGTTTTTAACATGTAAACTTTGTAAGCCACTTGGAGCCTGTCTGATTTCACATAGTAAGGGATATTTCATAGATAAATGCAAAGCAAGTGAATAGTATAAGAAGAGTGGTCATGATCAGATAGCTGACAGATTCCAAGAAAATTGAGTATCTGACTGTTGGAAAAGGGGGTTGAAAAGTATTAATGATGTTATTTTGTGGGAAAGTACTATATAAATAAAAAACTGAACATTCCATGCGACAACATTTTATTACTTTGCATATTTCATAAACGTTATAAGCCTTTATGTACCCTGCATCCATTTTCAACGTACAACTAAGATATGACTAAAACAGGAAAAATAATGCCAATAATACATGGTTGGTGAAGAATTAAAGCATAAATGTCTTTTCCTGGAAGGATTTACAAAGCAATGTCACAAGCAACTTTCATTAATTCTTCTTAAAAGGGATTTAATGTAGGAATTCTCCAGAATATACACATGTATTGTTGAAGGTCAATAAGATTTAATGCTTGACTAGTACTGAAGGAGTGAAGCCATCATTTGTAAGCTGTCATAGCTATGTGACAGCAAATACGTCACATGAGAATAATAAATAAAAGGTTTAGGAAATAGGCTAATTTCAGGATATTTATATATC
The DNA here is from genome assembly GCA_023053685.1 of Diadophis punctatus similis. Lineage (NCBI taxonomy): Eukaryota > Metazoa > Chordata > Lepidosauria > Squamata > Dipsadidae > Diadophis > Diadophis punctatus. Next base: position 147,863,520 of record JALIGW010000003.1, read on the forward strand.
TCCATTATATATATATATATATATATATATATATATATATATATATATATATATATATATATATATATATATATATATATATATATATATATATATATATATATATATATATATTTATATATATATATATATATATATATATATATATATATATATATATATGTTTTATGTACTATTTCTCTGCTATATAAACAATAATGTGCTGCTGGGGTAAACTTGAAGAGCTTTAATGAATTATTATATGTCTATTATTCCATATAAAGTAACATTAATTATTAAGTTATCTCTAATACCATTTGTCATTGAAAAGAAAAGCCATAAAGAAAATAATTACTAAGATGATATATGATATAATTAACACTCATTAAACAAAAGTGTCACTTGACACTTCAATCTCTTATTAATTTTATTGCATTTCTAGGCCATCTTCGGATAACCATTTAGCATTTGTGTGTATAATCCATATTAAGCATCAATATCATAGAAGCAAAGCTATACATTAATGAGTAACTAGTAAAGCCATAATAAAGCTGAAACACACTTTACAAGATGGGAACATCAATAAAAAAACAAATAGTCCAAACTGGAACCTGTCACATATTATTCTGTCAATTTTAAATTTTAGATAAGCTACATTTAATTTTCAACTACTAAAATTAACATTGGAAAAGTTTCTTTCCTGACGACAAACTGGGACTGAAATTTCTGTCGCTAAGCAAAGTGGTTGTTAAGTAAAACATAAATTCAGGCCAGTTGCCAAGCAACCAAATTTTGATCATGTGAACATGGGGGACTTCAAGGATCAGCTGTAACTGCCATTTGTTCAGTGTCATCATAACGTTGAACGGAATTACACAGAGGTGGCTATCCATACTTTTCGTAAAAACCATTGGTGGTAGACAAACTCCATAGACCAGTGGTTCTCAACCTTCCTAATGCCATGACCTGCGCCCCACCCCCACCATGACCTACCCCGCTGTGACCCCTACCCCGCCGCCACCATTTGAGTTTTTTTACCTCTGCGCATGCACAAAGTTTTCTGCGCATGCGCAGAGGGTAAAATAACCCAAATGGCGGCGTCCGGGTGAAGTCTCCTGACCCCTGTGAAAGGGTCGTTCGATCCCCAAAGGGGTCGCGACCCCCAGGTTGAGAACAGCTGCCATAGACTGACTGTTATATGGATCTTACCATTAGGAAAAAATAGGAGACTGTGAATTCTAGTCCTGCCTTAAAGGCATGAAAGCTGGCTGAGTGACCTTGCACTAGACACTCTCTCCCTGCCCAACCCACCTCACAGGGTTGTTGTTGTGGGGAAAATAGGAAGGAGTATTATGTACAGTATGTTCAGTGCCTAGAATTATTTATAAAAAATAATAGAGGTGTGGTAAAAGTCTAAAAAACTAAATAAATACTAAATCGTGCTTCAATGTTAACACCTGTAATTATTTCTTTTCACAAAATAACAATTTTGGTCCATCACAAAACATTGTATTTTAATAAAGCATTATTGTTATTGAAAATAATGTGCATGCTCGATCATTTCTAGAAATAGTTTAAACATCTGTTGCCTGTAAAATATCATTTGAGGTCCCTCTTCTATATAAACCTGCCAAACACTAAGCTTCTCGTTTGATGCTGACAATTCCCCAAAAGATGGGGAAAGTATATTCTGTCCGTATTGTTTTAGATCAACTGTTGTATCTTGTTAATAATAATAATAATAATAATAATAATAATAATAATAATAATAATAATAATAATAATAATAATAATAATAATAACAACAACAACAACAACAACAACAACAACAACAACAACAGCAGCGTTGGAAGGGACCTTGGAGGTCTTCTAGTCCAACCCCCTGCCTAGGCAAGAAACCCTACACTACTTCAGACAAATGGTTATCCAACATCTTCTTAAAAACTTCCAGTGTTGGAGCATTCACAACTTCTGGAGGCAAGCTGTTCCACGGATTAATTGTTCTAATTGTCAGGAAATTTCTCCTTAGTTCTAAGTTACTTATCTCCTTGTTTAGTTTCCACCCATTGCTTCTTGTTCTACCCTCAGGTGCTTTGGAGAATAGCTTGACTCCTTCTTCTTTGTGGCAACCCCTGAGATATTGGAACACTGCTATCATGTCTCCCCTGATCCTTCTTTTCATTAAACTAGACATACCCAGTTCCTGCAACTGTTCTTCATATGTTTTAGCCTCCAGTCCCCTAATCATCTTTGTTGCTCTTCTCTGCACTCTTTTTAGAGTCTCAACATCCTTTTTACATTGTGGCGACTAAAACTGAATGCAGTATTCCAAGTGTGGCATTACCAAGGCATTGTAAAGTGGTATTGACACTTCGCGTGATCTTGATTCTATCCCTCTGTTAATGCAGCCTAGAACTGTTTTGGCTTTTTTGGCAGCTGCTGCACACTGCTGGCTCATATTTAAATGGTTGTCCACGAGGACTCCAAGATCCCTCTCACAGTTACTACTGCTGAGCAAGGTACCTTACTAATTACTCCAAGCTGCATCTAGTTAATGACTTCCCTGAGGTATTCAATTATTTATATACTTTTTCCAGATAACATTCGTTCAATCAAGTTTACTTAAGCAATCATCTACAAAATCTTTTGGAGTAAAAACAGAGAGGATATTAGAAGACTGCAGTTATTATCTGTCAGAACATTGATAAGATAATGGATGTTCTAAATTGTTTTGCAAAATTTGCAAGGCAAACTTTGTGGCTCTGGCAAAGTCAAAATGAAGATAGTAATACTAGAAACACAGAGCATACATAAATTCTGTTGGTTTTGCCCCTTTAATGAACTTTTTAAAAAAATCTCATGACACAATGCTATAGAACAACAGTATATATTTAAACCAAACTGCTGAAATAGTAAATATTCTTTTTGGGGACAAAGAAAAAAAAAGAGTGGTAGTCTATAGGAGAACTATGGCATGTCAAATATGTCATAGCAATAACATGAAATAATGTGAGGAGAAAAAGAAGATAGTAGAAAAATACACAGTTGGGGGATTTTAAATTGAGAACTCACATATTTTCAGCTGAAAGCAGTTTTTACAAAGCTCATGGTTATATAGTTTCTAAATGTGCAGTTTTAAGTACATATGGCTTTAAGCAAAAAGATGGACTAAAATGCGCTGTGGATAATATGTGACAACAGACAGAGAGTGTCCATACGATGTTTGAAGCACCCTTGCTTGCGTCAGATTCAAGAATTATAGACTTCTAATATGGAACTTAATTGCAAACTAGAATGAAGCCCTATTGAACAGTTAATAGTCCTCTTTTAATGAAAAGGTACAGTTTCCCACTTGTATCCATGCAAATTTAAACCCACTTTTTCTTCCAGCTTTTCAGCCTTACATTTCATGGCCTTGAAGCTGAACAACTATTAGTTGTTTACATAGCTTACACTTCTGTACTGTGAATCTGGACTCATCTATCACACCTACATCTGTCCAAGTTCATTCACAAGTCAGAAAATAAGTGTGATATAGTGAACGTGTAGTTTTAACATATAATAAATATTTCCTGATAATACCATATAACTTCAATAGAAAGAATTTTTTTAATAGAAAATACAAAGTCAAACACTATTTGTTTCAATGTATTTTTGAATCTGTTATAAAATTTAATACATATAATTTTAATGGGTCTGGAAAAAATTGCATCTTTTGTGTTGTATAGCTTGAAATATAAATAAATTGTCAAAAGCCAGGCTAAATTATTAATAATCAGAGTATGGATAAACATTATTTGTCTGCAAAGCATTTGTACATAATCATTTTGTTATATTTACAGTTTAAGAAAGAAAAATGCTATAAGGCACTGAAAAGTACAAAGGAAATGTGCATTATTTCATCAAAATACCGATATGATCTCAAAACCCAGCTTTCAATGTCTATTTTTAATTTTAAAAATAATAAAAATGTATACCCTCTCCCAACAACACATTAGACTGAATAAACAAAAAATTAGTAGAGACCCTCCCAAAAATATTGAAAAGTAAATCCCTGTTCTTTAGACGTGATATGCGTGACATGCTGAAACACTATTCTATTGTAACTAGTGAATCTTCTTACTCAAGTAGGAATCCAAAATATGCATTTAAAAAAGTACCAGAATAATATAAAGAAAACAAGTCCCAAAGTAGTTTAATATAGTCATCCCTAAATCCCAATCACTGCTCAGAATAAAATAAATAAAAACAATCCATTAAATGTTTCAGAGAGAGAGTAGAGTAGAGTAGAGTAGAGTAGAGTAGAGTAGAGTAGAGTAGAATAGAATAGAATAGAATAGAATAGAATAGAATAGAATAGAATAGAATAGAATAGAATAGAATAGAATTCTTTATGGGCTAAGTATGAATGGACACACAAGGAATTTGTTTCTGGTGCATAAGGTGTCTGTGTACAGGCAAAATAACAAAGTAATAATCATCATAATAATAAAGTAATAATAATCATAATAACAGTACCAATAATAGAAGATAGTGGAACAGATGAGAAGGATAATACTAAAGCAACAATACTACATGGGTAATCATATAAAGATGGCATTTTTAAAAAACAGTAGACAATCTGTGATTCATTGCATCACTGTTTAAGAGATAATTCCTTATCTAAATAGAGGAAGAGACAAAAGGCAGTGGGAGGGGGTGTGACTTACAATTTCCTGCCAGCTTCCCCATTAACTTTTCTATAGGATTTTGGACGCATTCTGTAAGTTAGCTCATTTGAGGTACATTGATTCAAAAATTGTTGCCCTTTGATGGAGTATTTCATCCAAATTGAAGGTGATAAATAATCAAACAGACATGAGAGTTTTAGCAGTAAATAAATGTAAGAGATGGTGGCATTGGGATTAATGTATTAAAGACAATAGATTTTTGGATTTTTTTATTTTTTATTTTTTTGCAGAGGATAAGTATCTCTATGGATAAGGCCTTCTCCATGTCACACAATTTTATTTTGCAGTAAATGAAATCGTTTTCTCAATTTTACTGTTCTATTTACTGTACAGTTCTTTTTTTTTAATGTAATTCTGTGACTGCTGCATTATATGCTTCTCCACTGTCTTAGTTTGTTTTCCAAGTGTATAGTTTATTCTGCACACATAATCTGAGCTTTTTGTAACTTTTTATCTTTATTTTTGGGAAAGTATGTGAAAATATATTTTGAAAAATTATCTGTAAAGATTAAAGGGGGGGGGAATCTTCCAGCTGACTTTTTGGGATAGTATCCATAAAATTAACTCAGGATAAGTCTACAATTTTTCTTGGTTTTAATGTAAGGTGACCAGACGTCCCGCTTTTGGCGGGACAGACACGCTTTTCAAGCGTGTGTCCCGCGTCCCGCATTGTTTCCAAAAAGTCACGCTTTTTTGGAAACAATGCCGAAACAGTGGGACGTCTGGTCATCTTACTAGATTGCTCCCAAGAAGCGGCTCCCCGCCCCCGGAAAGAGCAGAGACAGGCTGGCCTGGCTCCGGCTCCTTTCCTCCCCAGGAATCAAGAGGAGGAGGCGCCGAACCCCTCACTTTCCACACACCCCGAAGCCGCTTTCCGCCACCACCACCCCGCGCAACTTTCCGCCGGCCCCGCCTTCCCGCCTCGTGAGGTCACTTTTCAGCTGTTGCAGCGAAGGCTTCTTTCGCCGAGTTTGCCACGGGAGGGGTAGGGGGGCGGCTGGGGGGCGCGCGCGACATTTTCGACCCTCCGGGGAAGGGCTCGTTCTTTTCTTTTCGGCCCATCTCGGGGCCTTCGGCAGGGGTGGAGTCTGGGGGAATGTTGCTTTTGCAGAGCGGTGGTGGGAACCTTTCCCCAGACTGGTAAGTTTTAGCACGGAGGTTTCCTTACTCTCTGCCTCGCACTCGCCAAAGCGGATCTTCTTGAGGGAAACAGCTCCGTGCCGGGCAAGGAAACCCCCCCACCGCGCTCCGACGTGCCCGAGCACGCTCAGCCCCGCTTGACAGCAACAGCCAGAAATGGGCTTCCGGAAGCGTAGAGACAGCAGCGACTTTGGCGGGTCTGGCCGTGTCCTTTCCCAGGTCTGCCACACGGGGGGAAGGAGCGGAGGCATGGGGCACCCGCTGGACACCGCCCCGGAGAGAAGACCAGGCCCGGCTGGCAAGGGCCAGGAAGGATTTTTCCCGCGCCGTCAGCCAGCTTGTCCTCCAGGCAGACGCAGCAGAGGCTGCAGCTTTGTGCACCACCACCCCTTCATCGCAGCCCTTACCAATGCCATGGCCGGGGCTCGCCTCTGCTGCGTCTGACCCGGAGGACAAGCTGGCTGGCGGCTCGGGAAAAATCCTTCCTGGCCCTTGCCAGCCGGGCCTGGTCTTCTCTCCGGGGCGGCGTCCGGCGGGTGCCCCACGCCTTGCGTCGCTTGCCTGCCAGCCAGCCAGCCCAAGCCACTGCCGGCTCCCGAAGGGGAGGCAGGAGGCGAGGAAAGGCCTCCCGCCCCCCCCCACCTGGACGCCGACATTAGCATCTTTTGCCTTCTGCGCATGCGCAGAGGGCAAAACTCAAATGACGGCATCCAGGCGGCCCCGCCCCCCCGTCAATGTCCCGCTTTAAAAAAAAATATCTGGTCACTTTATTTTAATGTGTATAGTAAGTACCTTGCTCAGAGTGCATTCCATTTAATATAATCAGTATATTTGAATTCAGATAAGTGAGATATAATATTAAAACCCTTTGTTAATTGTTTTCTCCATCAACCTTCACTGTTTCTGTGACTCAATCTTGATGCCAAATCCCCATACAATCTTTCTGAAAATGCTCCTTTGTAGTATAGGCCTTTGTTGTCATACATTCTGCTTTACAAAGATCCTCCTTTAAAATTTGCTTCAGGGTCTTAGTTTTTATAAAGAAAATAACAATTATTTGGTGTTTATTTTTCCTTCCAGCATTCCATTTCTTCTGTTTCTTCCCAGATTCATTTGGTATAGGTCTGGAGCCGCATGTGGCTCTTTCATCCCTCTGTTGCGGCTCCCTGTCGCCGGTTGGCACCACAATTTTGAGAGGAGCTTCCAGTTGGCGGAGGGGGGAAGCAGGGCGTATAAGGAGGAGACTCTATGGCAAGGGGCGGGTTTTCCGGTCAGCTCCACAATTGATAGGGCTTTCGGTTAGGACTGGTAGAGGAAAAAGGACACCGCGCTAGGAGGAGACTCTATGGTGGGGGAATCGGACTTCCGGTTAGCAGCAGAATTGAACGCGGGGCTTCCGGTTAGTACCTTTGTGGCTCTTTGCGTGTTTAAGGTTGCTAACCCCTGGTATAGGTTCTTGTAGGATATGGCCCACACCAAGATATTCAACAGTATTTTCTCTGCAAAAGGATTGCAGCTCAATGTAATCAAGTTTCTTGCCTGGATCACAGTAAACCATCTTATCTTAACTAATCTTCCTCTCTGACAAATGTAATTGCATCAAAAACCCAAAACCTTCTTTAAAAAAAATCCTGTATATACAGTAATTAAATCTGCTTTTGAGCTGGTCAAATATATGGGAATCAGCATATTTTTTACGAAACATAATATACATGTAGAGAGAAATGCAAATAATACAGTAATTTACAGAAGGACTTCTGAAGACTGATGCTTATCTTTGAAAAAAATAATATCTTAACTGGAAAATTAAATTTAGATAGAAGACCTGAATACTGATAGAAGACCTGAATACCGAATCTAGCTGCATCTGAAGTAAAAGAATGAAATACCATTTACTTTGGCAGACAGAGTCTGCATGATATCTATAGGTAGACCTCGCTTAACACCTGTCCTATTTAGCAAATGTTTGAAGTAACATCATGTCGAGCACCCACATTTATAACTGCTGCAGTGTTCATGTAATCAAAATTTGAGCAGTTACAAATTAAACCAATTCTATTATTTTAGATAAATATAATTATAAAAGACCTTCTGGTTTTTTGTTGTTGTTGGTCTGCTGAAAAGGTACATTTTCTCTACAATCATGGACTATATTTAAATCCTTCCATTTCTGTGTAATAAAAGAAACGTTGGTCTTACCTGAACATTCTTTCTCTGTGCGCTGCAAGAGAACAATTTTTTTCCTAGAGTTTTTTATTTAAGTGCAGGGTCCACTTTTTTTTTTTTTTTTTGCAACCAAGAGTCGAACTGAGGGCTTATCTGGATCAACCAAGTGTTAGGTACATTGCTTACAAAAGGAATTAATTGACAATTTGTCACCTGAGCCTGATGCTGTGGGCTGAGAGAGAATGACTAGCCCAGTGATGGCGAACCTATGGCACGCGTGCCACAGGTGGCACGCGGAGCCATATCTGCCAGCACGTGAGCCGTTGCACTAGCTTAGCTCCAGCGCGCATGTGCGCATCGGCCAGCTGATTTTCGGCTCATGCAGAGGCTCTGGGAGGGCGTTTTTGGCTTCTGGAGGGCCTCATTTTCGCTCTTCCCAGGCTCTAGGGAAGCCTCTGGAACCTGGGGAGGGCAAAAAATGGGCCTACTGGGCCCACCAGAAGTCAGGAAATGAGCCATTTCCAGCCTCCAGAGGGCCTCCAGGGGGGCCTCTAGGGGGGAAGCCGTTTTCACTCTCCCCAGAAATTGAATTATGGGTGTGGGCACTCATGCGTGTGCGATAGCGCACACGCACGCACTTTCGGCACCTGAGGAAAAAAAGGTTCGCCATCACTGGACTAGCCCAATGTTTTTTAACTTTTGTAGTTTTTAATTGTTATGATTTTATATTGATAAATGGATTTGAAATGTTGTGAGCCGCCCAGAGTCCCCCGGGAGTTGGGCGACATACAAATCTATTTAAATAAATAAAATAAATAAATAAATAAAGTCACCCAACTGCTTTCATGACTAAATGGAATTAGAACCTACAGTCTGCTGGTTTCTAACCTGATGTCTTAAGCATTAGTTCAACTGGTTCTCCAATAAAACAAATATTATAGCAGGATTAAAATCTGCTACATAATCTTTAATTTCAATTTCTTATTTTTTAACATCTTTGTTTAAATAAAATGTGCAAGAAAGAAGAAAAAGGGAAATGAAAGAACGCATGTGCATACATAAGTAATAGTTATAAAAATTTTGGATTTTTTTCTTTAAAAAGCAAGATAAAATAAAGGGCATTCCATAGCCTCCCTTCCCTCCATTTCTTTATCTAAGCTGCAAATTATTGCTTCAGTATGTTTATACTATAGTTTGCATATCTGCAACTGTTCCTGATGAATGTGATTAGACCTCTGCCATTTTTCCATTGCAGCATTTAAGTGATATAGCAATAGCAATAGCACTTATACTTATATACCGCTTCACAGTGCATTACAGCCCTCTCTAAGCAGTTTACAGAGTCAGCATATTGCCTCCAACAATCTGGATCCTCATTTTACCGACCTCGGAAGGGTGGAAGGCTGAATCAACCTTGAGCCTGGTGAGATTTCATCTGCCAAACTTCTGGCAGCCGGTGATCAGCAGAAGTAGTCTGCAGTACTGTACTCTAACCACTGCACCACCACGGCTCATGAATCTGAATCTGTTCTTCATTCTTCCAGTAACTCTTCAGATCATCCATAGTATCCACCTGTTCCTTATCTCAGGAATGTCATCAGAGAGGACCGCAAAGTCAAGTCTTCTTAATTCTACTTCCTGTTCTTGGAAGCAGCACTTTCCCTGAATCCTGATTCCGCACCCCCCCAAATCCTGCTGGGATTTAGAAAAGCCATTAAAACCTAGCTGCTTCAGCAGGTCAGTAGGCCTTGGAGGCTGATAAGTTATGAGATAGATTTCACCCGCAGTCTAAATGTCTATCTGAAGTATTACTGCTATTATGCTTTTTTCTATAGCTATTATTGTTCTGATCTTGTGTATGGATTATGGGTATATATACTGCTGAGTCAGTAATAACAGGAGTGGTATAGAAAAGCAAACAGACTGAAACAAATCATTATACAGCTTTTGAAAATTCAGCTAGAAGATGAATAAAGGACTTATTTCACACAGACATTCTTTTAATATATGAACCTATAACTCTAAAACTGTCCACCTGAGGCTTATTTGCAAACCACAGTTTGTATTGTCATATACTATTATTTATAAATTATAGTTATGTAAAGCCATGTAAAACTTCTCAGCCGTCATTTGTTTCATTAAACAAGAACAGGCAACGAGATAAAAAATTATAGATGTTTGTTGTGTACGTGAAAATCCAAACTATGCTGTGGTTCATAAAAATTATTCTAATGAACTATAACTGAATGTGTTAAGTTATAAAGTGAACTATACCTTAATATGATAGTCTATTAATTTCTATTTGGCTTCTCCAATAACCTGCATCTGTGATGACCAGCAACATTTTAGTGTCAAACCCAATTGTTAAAATTTATGACCAATTTCAAACAAAATCATTTTTGTGTACTCCCCAAACAGTGGTTGCCTGAGTTTTGAATGCCCTCTTCCGGTTCCAGCAATTTATACTTGAAGAAGTAACATTAATTTTAAAAACTGTAAAATGCACTCAGAGTATACTGTTAAAGAGCTGTCAATAATGACACAAGAACTAAAACCCTTACCCACAGGTTTAACAAGGCCACTTATAATTTAAGCTTAATATTACAAGACTCTATATCTTATGACTGGAGGAATGTAATGTAATTTTCACATTAACTTTGTGGGCAGACCATGGTACAGCAATCAATAATAGGTAGTTACATTCAGGAACATTTTAGTCTCATTTAGTCTCATTTCAGAGGTTAAAAGGAAATGTCGTTCTCTCTTTTTTTTTACATCTTCAGAAAGTACAAAAGGAATGGAATGAAAACTCAGCAAGTCTTAGCTTTATAATACAACTCTCTGCTGTCCTCTTCTAGACTAAAGCCTTCAAGGTTCAATGGGATAAAAAATTAGCTGAAGTTATTGTTCCAACAACCTCAAGGCAGTTCATTCTCCACGCCCTTAATTAGTGTTTAGATTTTAAAAGATCCAGACGTTGCATTTTGATTTAGATTATTTTAATGGTTTTAGAATTTTAAAATCCACACCTTTAGCCCATGACGCCAGCTAAAAATGGCAGCATTTCCAACAACAACAAAGCTTAGCAGTGGAGACATGCAATTCAGAGTCCCTTTGCTGACTGTCTATGAATGCTTTCCCATTCTGATGATATTTGATATGAAGGGAATAAAGGAGAAATGGAAAAGTGTATCATTTCTTCCCCCTCCCCTGCTTAGTCAATGGCATTTAAGTTTTGTTTCAAATACTAGGCAGCAGAGACAACTGTTTTAGCAAAGTCCCATCCTAATTTGCATCAGTATTTGACTGATTAGGCATCCAAATGGGAATCTATTGTCCTTCTCTTTCTAATTGAGGGGGAGCCCTAGCAGATCAATAAATTATCCTTCACTTTCCTTTTACCATACTACTTTAAAAGTATTTTAAATATAATTATACTGAATTGGGCATGCCACTCAGTAAAGCAACTTATTCTGCCAGGTATATATGCAATTCTTAAAAAAAAAAGGAATAAAAACAAAAGGATGTTTTTGTCAAAACTGCCTGATGCTTATGATGTAAGATAAGCAACCAACACAACACAAGGAAGAACTGTTTTAATTGTATTTCGATCAAAAATCAGAACTTTAACAAAGAAATAGTAATTTCTTAAACAGGCTCATCTTCCTCTGGTTAAACAAATAATCTACTTCAATAATTTTCAGTAAAACTAAATGTAATTTTTTAAAAAATTATCCATGTTTTCCCGAAAATAAGACCAGGACTTATATTAAATTTTGCTCCAAAACACGCATTAAGGTTTATTTTCCAGTTAGGTCTTATTTTTGGGGAAATACTGTAGTAAATGCGTCCATCTGGCTGAGAATCTTAACTGGGGCTTATTTTTGGGGTTGGGCTCATATTACGAGCATCCTGAAAAATCATGCTAGGGCTTATTTCCGTCTTATTTTCGGGGAAAACACGGTAGAAGTCAAATATTTTCAGTGGATGTAGCTTTGAGTGGAAAAAAAAGCTATAAAAACTGGAAGTTTGACCCCAATCAATCACAATTTCTGCATTTCTTTTTCTTGCTTCCTTTTCCTATTCATTTATCTCCTGATCTATCTGGGGGAAAAAACCTCCAAAACTCATGGGTTTTAAAAACAGTGCCCAAGTATAGAGTTAAATTATTAATAACGTTACATTTTCCTAAAATATCTGTTTCAATATTGTATTATAAATCTGTACATACTTTTTCTCTATTTACATTTATTCTTGAGACAAATTATTAATAGATTTATGAGATATTTTCATTTTTCAGAGGTCAACTGACACAATTTATACTGAAAATGTAGATTGAAGAATACAGGCATAGTGTACAAGCCACAATGTTGTCAGAAGGTGCCATTTTTTCTGGAGTTAATCTAGTACTGCTATTCTCTTTTCAAAAATAACTTATTGATTATTTATAATCATATGTCAACATATATTACTGGTTAAGTATGGTATTCAAATGATTCTAGTAGAATCTTAATGTGGAATATTACAGACATTTAAATAAATCTGTAACCCTAAGGACAAATACTTGAATAGGAACCTCACTGCAACAACTGGCTTATTTCTATGTAAGAATAGGGATATATTTTTGGCATATAAATGCTTATTTGCTTGCTAATATCAAACAATTGTTTATACTTGGCAGATTGAAATGTTTTAAAAATACTAAAAGTTCAAGACCAACTTAAATGGCAAACTTGAAAGAGATAGTAACAATATTGAAATGCAGGATTCTTGGCTTCCAAAATATTTGCAGTTTCTTGCAAAGAAGATGCCATTAAATGATAAAATGTAAGAAAAGAATGACTGGTTTAGGCAGCCTGCCTTCCAGAACAACTCATATACACCAAATCTCTGATTTAAGGTACTAACCTAAAGTCCTTGTGATTGGATTATTGCAACATGCTGAACATGAAACTACCTCTGAAGATCATCTGGAAATTTATAGCTGGTTCAAAATGCAATGGCACAACAATAACAGGCACCACTGATGATACCTCTGAGAGTTTATATATTATATACTACTTCAATTTTAAAAAAATTGAAAAAGAAATTACTTTTTAAAATATAACACATATTTGGTCCATGCTCAAAGCTTCTGATTAAATTCAGAATATAATCCTTGTTCCCTGATCTTTTCCAGTCTGTCTTCAGGTACTTTCTTGGCCTTACCTTTTTTTCAACGAGGCTCCACTTGGTATTTTTAAGGATGTTTTAATCACACTTTCAGACATGTCCCAGATGGTTAGTTCCCAGAAGATATTTAAGCTCTTTATCACACAGCACCTTTTTACCTTACTTCATATCCCAGCAGGATACACATCGAAACCACTTTTTTAAGCAGAAGAATTGTTCAGAAATCAAGAATTCAACATTACAAATCTATCTGATATGCTCATTTCTGTATGCCTCTGAGGTATACAGAGGTAAAAGGTAAAGATAAAGGAGTCCATATGGATTTTACTCCGCTAGTCATAGAGAGTGATTTAGAGAGTGATGCTTATCTCCATTTCTAGGCCATTGAGTTGTGTATATACTGTATGTCCATAGTATGTGTATCTTTTAAAAGATTCTTTTATTTATTATATTTATAAATGACTGAAGGCAGCAAACATACTTAAACTCCCCCCTCCTGCCCCTCAACAACAACCCTGTGTGATGAGCTGGGATGAGAAAGTGATCCGTTGGCTTTCATGCCTAAGGTAGGACTAGAACTCACAGTCTGCTGGATTCTAGCCTAGTGCCTTCACCAAAAATCAATCCACAGTAGTATGCCAGACATTAATACAATTGAGAGAGTCCAGAAATATTTCACAAGAAGAGTCCTCTTCTCCTCTGCTCGCAACAGAATACCTTATTCCACCAGACTTGAAATTTTGGGCTTAGAAAACTTAGAGCTACGTCGCCTTCGATCTGATCTAAATGTAGTTCATAAAATCATCTGCCACAATGTCCTACCTGTCAATGAATACTTCAGCTTCAACCACAACAACACACGAGCACACAATAGATTCAAACTCAATGTAAACCGCTCGAAACTCGACTGCAGAAAATACGACTTCAGCAACAGAATAATCAATGCCTGGAATGCACTACCTGACTCTGTGGTTTCTTCCCCAAACCCCAAAAACTTTAACATTAGACTGTCTACAGTCGACCTCACCCCATTCCTAAGATGTCTGTAAGGGGCATGCATAAGCGCACCATCATGCCTACTGTCCCTGTCCTACTGTCCTATTGTCCAAATTTACCTATACCTACTTTGCTTTGTTTATGTTTATACCATACCTGTTATCTTGTACATGTTTTGACAAATAAAACAAACAAACAAACAAATAAATAAATAAAATAATGCCCTCTGTAATGAGGAACTCTGAGGTTTTTCAATTTTCCAGTCTGTACCTGAGAGTGTGGCAGGTTCCAAACTCATAAAAACAGGCTCTGAGCCCAAGAGAAAACTAGTTCCCATGCCTCTTCACTTCTAGTCCAGTACCTTAACCACTGCACCACACTGGCTATTTACCTTGTGTGTGTCTCTATGTATACCCATGCCCAAATACATTAAAATACATAACAGAATACAACCCTCCTCCTTTTCAATCCTTGCTGCATTGATTCTCATTGAGAGCAATTTCTTTTTCACTTCATTTCTAATTCCATATATCAATGTGGTGGCTAAAAATTCTCTCAGGCAATAAAAGTTAAAGCTACACTGAAACCTCTTTCGTTTCTTATAGTTTTTCCCCAAAAGTTATGCTTTGAGCATACATTAATTAATGTAGCTCAGCTACAACTGTGCTTATAATAATGTCACCCATCACTGTATACTGGTGTAATTATTAGATAAATCAAATATCATAAGATTTTGAAATGTTATCTGAACAACAAAGGAAAGTAGTGCAAGACTGGAAAATGTAGAGAGATCTGGCCTATTGAATCACCAAGAGTCAGACACAACTGAATAGATAACATCATCACAAAAGAAAAGAAGAATTAGGGGTGACATGATAGCAGCATTCAGTATTTCAGGGACTACCACAAAGAAGAGGGGGTCAAATTATTCTCCAAAGCACTGGAGGGCAGAACAAGAAAAAATGGTTGGAAACTAATCAAAGAAAGAAGCAAGCTGGAATTAAGGAGAAACTTCCTAACAGTGAGGACAATTAACCAGTGGAACAGCTTGCCTCCAGAAATCGTGGGCACTCCATCATTGGATGTTTTTAAGAAGAGACTAGACAGTCACTTATCTGAAATAGTATAGGTCAGTGATGGCGAACCTTTTTTGGTTTGCGTGCTAAAAAAGGGGGTGCGCGCGCTAGCGCGCGCACGTGTGCCTACACCCATTCCCTCCCCCCCACACTTGCGCACAACCCCCCCATGCTGCCCCCTGCGCATGTGCACACACACACACACCCGCGCAAAGGCCTTACTGAAGCCTGGGACGCTAAAAACCGGCGAAATGGGCAAACCGGAAATTTGGAAAATGCACTTCCGGTTTGCCCGTTTTGTCATTTTTTGCATTCCGGGGCTTCAGGAAGCTTCCCTGAACCCTCCGGAGTGCTAAAAACAGCCCAATGGCAAACCGGAAGTGCGTTTTCCGAACTTCCAGTTTGCCCGTTTCGTCGTTTTTTGCATTCCGGGGCTTCAGGAAGCTTCCCTGAACCCTCCGGAGTGCGAAAAACAGCACAACGGCAAACCGGAAGTGCGTTTTTCCGAACTACCGGTTTACCCGTGGAGCTGACAGGGCAACGCCTCGCGTGCCCTCCGATATGGCTCCGCGTGCCACCTGTGGCACGCGTGCCATAGATTCGCCATCACGGTATAGGTTCTCCTGCTTAAGCAGGGGGCTGGACTAGAAGACTTCCAAGGGCCCTTCCAGCTCATTATTCTATTCCAATCTATCATCATTCATCACCACCACAACAAAGGAATAAACAGCCACCATTCCTTACTGCATTTTTATTTCTGCAATTGCAGGAATGCAAATTTAACAATATATTACTTATAGTAATTAATAAATATGTTACAGATTGTACTGATCTCCAACTTTTGCTGATTTATGTTGCATTGCTGAAGCATTATCTAATGACATGTTCCTTTCACAAAAAACATCAGATTCCTGATCATGAGCAGACAGGCAGCCTTCAGATCCCAGCCCCAGCTCTCTCTTAGTTGAAACAGCTGACGATGTTGGAAATGGTGGTGATAGATGATAGAGAAAGTGTAGATAGAGATTGAGACAGAAAAAGAGTTCCACATTCTTCTCAAAAGAGAAGTTGAGGGAAAAAAATATTATAAAACTAATTCTATGGTTTTTAAACCGTTTCCACCCTCTCAGGAAATCAATATACTTTGATAACTTTTAAAAACAACAGTCATCACAAGGTTGAGAAAAACTTTATGTACTATGGGGATGATCCAGAAATCACAGAATCAGTAAGAAGGGCTACTGGAAATATTCCCAAACTGAAAGACACAGGTGGCAGGAATAGGGAAATGAATATGGTTTCTTTTCATTTTTAATTTTTTTTTAGCATAAATGCATCAAAGTAATATTCAAATGAAGACCTAAAAACTGGGAAATTACTATGAATGGGTGAAACAGAGAGAAGCAATGTGAAGACTGGATTGAACGAATTAATGGAATTATGGTATACTGTGAAGGCATGTGCAAAATGTTGGGATGAATTTAATAGATGGTGGGGAGGAGGTAAGGGTATCTAAAAAACTTAAAAAGGAATACGATACCAAAAGTTTTGAAATCCCTCTGCTAGTATAAATAGGCATTACGAATCTATATTTTTAAATAACCATCCTCCCCAATACTGAGAAATTATGATTCCTTCTATCAAAAAACACCCACCTCATGTTTTTCTAGAAAAAAACAGTGCCATGTTTTTTATCTGAATACATTTTTCTACTTCAAAATATGGTTTTGGCTATTATACTGTATACAATAAATCAAACTGAGGAATTAGAACTAATTTCCTCAAAATATGATTGAGGCAATATATGATGTATTTTAACTGCTAGAAAATTTTACACACACACACACACACACACACACACATACACACACACACACACCATTACATATCCTCTACACATTAAAAGCAGCGGAGGGTTCCAGTTATTTTCGCTACTGGTGCGCATCGCGAGCATGCGCAGAAGTGAACTTGTGTTCCATCGGGCGATTTCACTTCCTTGCATGCTTAGGACGATATTACAAGCCGAAACACAGCTGAGGAGCTTCTCAGCTGTGCTTCTGAGGAAGAATAAAGGTCCGTATTGAAACAAGGGCGGGTGAGAGGGCTTTTTCCTGACAGCTGAGGATGGGGAGAAGCGCCAGAAAATGACATCATCGCTGGGCTCCTACTGGAGCTGCGCTCCACACAGCACCGGTAGGAACCCACCACTGATTCAAAGACAGCAAATCTCACCAAACAAAAGCAATGTTAAATACTATTGTTCATGGATAAAGGGGGCAACGAAGCAGAATGACCCTTTGATAAGGTCTCCTTAAGTTTGGATCATCTTCTTTCAACTTGGACAACTCAGGAACTGAACTTGGAATTTTTATATACAAGAATAATAAGCTCTGCCACCAGCTTCCTAGGCTTTGCTATAGTTCCTCACAGCAGGGATGCATAATAATCATATTCTGAATTGAATGTGAAAAAAGGATTCTGGATCAAAGCATTTGAAAACAAACAAATTTTTTTATTTCTGATGACATAATTTTGAGAGTACTAATCCTGCAACAAGTAACAAAACTTGTTTCAAGAATAGAGAAATAAAAAATATATGATACTAGTTATTGCAACAATTTGATATTGGCCATGTGATTCATACACTCTCATTTTCTATAGATTATCAGCATAAATATATCACAGACATAGTTCATGTTTACGGTAATTCCCAAAAAAGAATTATATATGGTGAATAACTTTTTTTTAAACTGTAGCAACAATTTGCTTAAAGGCAATTTCTTATGATATCACCAGAAGAATACATCTGCTTAAATTTGGGTGTCTGTATCCTGGCAACAGAAAAATATATACTTCTCATCAAAGTATGCTACATTTCAAATCTGTAAAAACTTGGTCTCTACAATTATTTGCTGTTAAGATTTTCTTTCTTTTTCTTGACAGTAATTAAATGCTGAACTATATTCAAGTATTTTTATTTTGGAAGTAATGAAGCAACTCAGATTCCTTTAAACTACCTTATTATTAATACATGATGGTGGGAAGAAGAACGAACTTAGACTGGCAACCCTGAGATTTTATTTTTTTTAAAAAATGCTAACTGGAGATATGAATATTAATACGCACATGCAAGCAGGAAGTGCCACACTCAGCAGCAGTTGCAACTGTGAATAAAACTTCATTAATTACACATTCAAAATAGCCTCGTACTTGCAGCTGGAGTATTGCTATAAGGATTTTATCAATTATCAGGTTATTATCCAAATAATTTAAAGGATATTATAACAGACATAGGATTTTGCATTTCAATTCAGTGATTTTGTGTTCCTTAAAATTCTTTATCAGGCTAAATAGTTAAAAATTAAAAAAATAGAAAACAATTAAGCGAATTTATTACGATCTGGAACAGTATATAGATGTAAGATGCTTTGTAATTCATAAATATCCAACTAGCAGTGAGAACATAGTGAAAACTCTCTAATTGAACATCATATGGACAGACTTAACCACAGTTTCATCAAGGAAGCTATGCGCATCCTAAACCAAGCTAGGTCCAAAAAAACCACTAGAGAATTCCTGGAAGTCTGGCAAATTGGCCACCATCAGGCACAATAAACAATATCTAAATACCAGTTCAAAAAAGATAATCAAAAATCCATAAAGGAAACAAAAAGACCAAAACACCTCCAGGCCAGCAATCAACACTCAGATAAGCAGAGATTGACACAAAAATTAACATTAGACCAACAATCAAGAAGCAAACGGTACCCCAATCAAGGAACCGCCAAACAAACTAACAGTAAACAACAGCCCAATCAAACAGCCCAAGACAACTCCTATCAACATTGACAGGGAAAGCTATAAGTATACAAATGAGATCAAACCCCACTCTCTACCAGCACTGATAATCTTACCTAGTTTGGTAATGAAATGTCTTCAAAAAACCAACTAAACTCACCAAGGATCCTACAGTTCAATCCTGAGTTACAAATACTCTGTTCCAGCGATATAGCAAAGCGTTTTTGGTTTTGGTTTTATGTTGGTTTGCTATCTTATCATTTTATACATTTTACAGAAGAAAAGTCAGGCAGGTATTCACAGTATTAAAATTCCCGTGTTATTGAGATGTTGCAGAAATGGAATAGGAGACACAAATGACTCAAAACCTCTGTAGTTTTAGAAATAGCAATGTAAAGTTCTGTTTTTTTTCCCTTTGTTAACCCTTTCCCCTACAGATCCTTTGACTTGTAATCACTAATTTACCTGACATACAGTATTCCATCTAAGAAACAGGCCTAAACTTGCCTACTATTTCAGAAAGCAAAATAAATCACTTTCACTGGAATGAAAACCACAGAAAACAAAGATTTATCAAAGTTCAAAATAAGCAATTTTCCCCTTCCATTCTGTTTTCAATTATCATAGTTCCTGGCTTCATATAAACTATCGTTCCATCCTCTGTGGAAGCATATTTTTAACTGCTGCTTCACAAACATATGCTGAAAAGAAGTAAAATTTCACTAGCATCTTTGACTGTAGTGTATATTCCTGCCTACTTTAATTCACTGGATTAATTTTCAAACCCAGGCTCACTAAGAAAACATGTGTTTCTAATGTCTTCTGCTGCTTTCAGGACCCCAAACAAGATTCAATGGGAAACAAAGATCTTTCTGACGTCCATTTTTCACCTCTCACTTCCTCAAATCCTTTCTTGTCTGTAACAATAATGGAGCAATATATGGTTATAAAAGAGTTGTAGCCAACTAGTCATTAGATGACTAAGTTAAGAGTCATCAGTTATCTGCAGGCTCTAGATCTATACAAACAGAATAAAATACATTAGAACAGTGATGGTGAACCTTTTCGGCACCGAGTGCCCAAACTGGAATGTAACTGCATGCATGCGCCCATGCGCAAGAGCTCCAGAAACCGAAAGACCACGGTGTGCATGCACACGTGGACTACCTGGTCTTCGGGTTTCCGGTGTGCGCATGAGCACCGGCCAGCTGGTCTTTTGGTTTCCAAAGTCCCGGCGTGCGCGAAGACCAGCTGGCCAGCACACATGTTTGTGCCAAAGACCTGAAGAGCAGCTGCCGATGGCGTGCGTGGCCACAGAGAGGGATCTGCGTGCCTCCTCTGGCACGCGTGCCATAGGTTCGCTAACATGGCATTAGAAGATCAAATGCATAATACAAAAAATGCAAACAGGTAGATACCTTTCTTTTATAAAGTTGGCTGAACCACTGTTCAGGCAAAAATATTTTCTAAGCACAATTACATTATATGTTGCATTGTATAATCCTGAGACATTAATAATGTTGATTTGGTAATAAAATTATGCATGCACATAATACGCCTTTGATGTGCACAGAGTAGAAATAATCTGAACGTCTATGAAAAGCTTTTCACAGATCTTTCCAATGTAGCAGCAGCAAAAAAATTCAAATTCCAAGGGATGATTTATGCTCCTGTAAATGAGTAGAAACTTACACTATTAAAAGTAACTTAAACTGAAACACTTTGCAATAACCAAGGTTTCTAATTAATTTACTATTTAATCCATTTAATTTAAGACTTAATTGATTTTCTTTTGATTAGGCAACTAAGTCCCAAAGAAACTGTACCATGAACTAGCAAACCAGTTGAAGAGTTTCCTTAAGTCAGACCAAATAATGCAGATCTGAACTGTACTGTACTCTAACATCTGTACAGTATTGTTTCCAGATGCAATTAATTCCGATTTATATTTCTCATAAAATATGTTTGTAAATTACTGCATGCAAAAAGACTAGCTTTACAGCACACAAACTGGAGAAGAGTTCAGATGGAACTTTCCATTCTAGGCTAGGCTCTGAGAACAATATTATTAATTATATTGTTTAATGTCTAGTTTAATGTCTAGTTTAATGAAAAGAAGGATCAGGGGAGACATGATAGCAGTGTTCCAATATCTCAGGGGTTGCCACAAAGAAGAGGGAATCAAACTATTCTCCAAAGCACCTGAGAGCAGAACAAGAAGCAATGGGTGGAAACTAAACAAGGAGAGAAGCAACTTAGAACTAAGGAGAAATTTCCTGACAGTTAGAACAATTGATAAGTGGAACAGCTTGCCTCCAGAAGTTGTGAATGCTCCAACACTGGAAGTTTTTAAGAAGATGTTGGATAACCATTTGTCTGAAGTAGTGTAGGGTTTCCTGCCTAGGCAAGGGGTTGGACTAGAAGACCCCCAAGGTCCCTTCCAACTCTGTTGTTGTTGTTGTTGTTGTTGTTGTTGTTATTTATGAATAATAATAATTATTATTAAGTATGAATTATAAAAACCAAAAACAGAGTTACTTAAACAACGCTGGCCTGATCTGTCCTCTTTGCATTGGGTAGACCGGGATGAAGCTACACTGGCCTGATCTTTCCTCTTTGCATTGAGTAGACAGGGATGAAGTTACGCTGGCCAGATCTGTCCTCTTTGCTTTGGGTAGACCGGGATGAAGCTACGCTGGCCTGATGTCCTCTTTGCATTGGGTAGACCAGGATGAAGCTACGTTGGCTGATCTTTCCTCTTTGCATTGAGTAGACAGGGATGAAGTTACGCTGGCCTGATCGGTCCTCTTTGTATTGGGTAGACTGGGGCTGAAGCTATGCTGGCTGATCTTTCCTCTTTGCATTGGGTAGACCGGGACTGAAGCTACATTGGCTGATCTTTCCTCTTTGCATTGGGTAGACCGGGGACGAAGCTACGCTGGCTGATCTTTCCTCTTTGCATTGGGTAGACCTGGACTGAAATTACTTTGGCTGATCTTTCCTCTTTGCATTGGGTAGACCGGGACTGAAGTTACATTGGCTGATCTTTCCACTTTGCATTGGGTAGACCGGGACTGAAGCTACGTTGGCTGATCTTTCCTCTTTGCATTGGGTAGACCGGGACTGAAGTTAAGTTGGCTGATCTTTCCACTTTGCATTGGGTAGACCGGGACTGAAGCTACGTTGGCTGATCTTTCCACTTTGCATCGGGTAGACCGGGACTGAAGCTACGTTGGCTGATCTTTCCACTTTGCATTGGGTAGACCGGGACTGAAGCTACGCTGGCTGATCTTTCCTCTTTGCATTGGATAGACCGGGACTGAAGCTACGTTGGCTGATCTTTCCTCTTTGCATTGGGTAGACCGGGACTGAAGCTACGTTGGCTGATCTTTCCTCTTTGCATTGGGTAGACCGGGACTGAAGCTACTTTGGCTGATCTTTTCTCTTTGCACTGGGTAGACCGGGACTGAAGCTACGTTGGCTGATCTTTCCTCTTTGCATTGGGTAGACCGGGACTGCAGTTACGTTGGCTGATTTTTCCACTTTGCATTGGGTAGACCGGGACTGAAACTACGTTGGCTGATCTTTCCTCTTTGCATTGGGTAGACCGGGACTGAAGCTACGCTGGCCTGATCTTTCTTTGTATTGGGTAGACCGGGCCGAAGCTACGTTGGCTGATCTTTCCTTTGTATTGGGTAGACCGGGGCTGAAGCTACGTTGGCTGATCTTTCCTCTTTGCATTGGGTAGACCGGGACTGAAGCTACGTTGGCTGATCTTTCCTCTTTGCATTGGGTAGACCGGGACTGAATCTACGTTGGCTGATCTTTCTACTTTGCATTGGGTAGACCGGGGCCGAAGCTACGCTGGCCTGATTACTTTGCATTGGGTGGACCGGGGCTGAAGCTATGCTGGCCTGATTTCTACTTTGCACTGGGTAGACCGGGACTGAAGCTACGTTGGCTGATCTTTCCTCTTTGCATTGGGTAGACCGGGGCCGAAGCTACGTTGGCTGATCTTTCCTCTTTGCATTGGGTAGACCGGGATTGAAGCTACTTTGGCTGATCTTTCTTTGTATTGGGTAGACCGGGCCGAAGCTACGTTGGCTGATCTTTCCTCTTTGCATTGGGTAGACCGGGGCCGAAGCTACGTTGGCTGATCTTTCCTCTTTGCATTGGGTAGACCGGGATTGAAGCTACTTTGGCTGATCTTTCCTCTTTACATTGGGTAGACCGGGATTGAAGCTACTTTGGCTGATTTCCTCTTTGCATTGGGTAGACCGGGACTGAAGCTACGTTGGCTGATCTTTCCTCTTTGTATTGGGTAGACCAGGACTGAAGCTACGTTGGCTGATCTTTCCTCTTTGCATTGGGTAGACCGGGACTGAAGCTACGTTGGCCTATCTTTCCTCTTTGCACTGGGTAGACCGGGACTGAAGCTACGTTGGCTGATCTTTCCTCTTTGCATTGGGTGGATCGGGGCCGAAGCTACGCTGGCCTGATTTCTACTTTGCACTGGGTAGACCGGGATTGAAGCTACTTTGGCTGATCTTTCCTCTTTGCTCTGGGTAGACCGGGACTGAAGCTACGTTGGCTGATCTTTCCTCTTTGCATTGGGTGGATCGGGGCCGAAGCTACGCTGGCCTGATTTCTACTTTGCACTGGGTAGACCGGGACTGAAGCTACGTTGGCTGATCTTTCCTCTTTGCATTGGGTAGATCGGGACTGAAGCTACGTTGGCTGATCTTTCCACTTTGCATCGGGTAGACCGGGACTGAAGCTACGTTGGCTGATCTTTCCACTTTGCATTGGGTAGACCGGGACTGAAGCTACGTTGGCTGATCTTTCCTCTTTGCATTGGATAGACCGGGACTGAAGCTACGTTGGCTGATCTTTCCTCTTTGCATTGGGTAGACCGGGACTGAAGCTACGTTGGCTGATCTTTCCTCTTTGCACTGGGTAGACCGGGGCCGAAGTTATGCTGGCCTGATTTCTACTTTGCACTGGGTAGACTGGGACTGAAGCTACGTTGGCTGATCTTTCCTCTTTGCATTGGGTACACCGGGACTGAAGCTACGTTGGCTGATCTTTTGTCTTTGCATTGGGTAGACTGGGACTGAAGCTACTTTGGCTGATCTTTCGTCTTTGCATTGGGTAGACCGGGACTGAAGCTACTTTAGCTGATCTTTCCTCTTTGCATTGGGTAGACCGGGACTGAAGCTACTTTGGCTGATCTTTCGTCTTTGCATTGGGTAGACCGGGACTAAAGCTACTTTGGCTGATCTTTCCTCTTTGCATTGGGTAGACCGGGACTGAAGCTACGTTAGCTGATCTTTCTACTTTGCATTGGGTAGACCGGGGCCGAAGCTATGCTGGCCTGATTTCTACTTTGCATTGGGTAGACCGGGGCTGAAGGTACGCTGGCCTGATAGGTCCTCTCTGTATTGGGTAAATCGGGCTGAAGCTGCGTTGTCTGATCGTTCCTCTTTGCATTGGGTAGACCGGGCCGAAGCTACGTTGGCTGATCTGTCCTCTTTGCATTGGGTAGACCGGGATTAAGCTACACTGGCCTGATCGGTCCTCTTTGCTTTGGGTAGATCGGGGCTGAAGCTACGCTGGCCTGATCGGTCCTCTTTGCATTGGGTAGACCGGGCCGAAGCTACACTGACTGATCTTTCCTGTTTGCATTGGGTAGACCGGGCCGAAGCCACACTGGTATGTATGTAGCTTAAGATAGGTTCTGTTCCAATTCGTTCTCTTATGTCCTCATGTTTGAGTTTATCCCTTTCTGGTCACTCCAGCAAGCTTTCTTCAAGCATCTCATTTCCATTGTGAATTACTTCTACTTATGCTTTATTGCAAGCATCCAGGTTGCGGATGAATCACACGGTACGGATGAATATGCTTTGTTTGTGGGATGCTGCAATGGTTTCAAAAATGATCCTAAGTCACTTTTTTTCAGTGCCATTGTAAATTCAAACAGTCAGTAAATGAACGGCTATAAATCGGTGACTACCTGTATTGGATCCTTGCCTCCAGTCCCCCTTTTGCCTCCAATGACTGTAATAAGGAAGGACCCAACCAGAACCCTGGCACTCTTCCACTGCCCAAAGACTCTGTCCAAATCATTCCCCAGAATAAGAGAGCAAGCTCTGGGTAGCGCCCCCCCCCCAAATAACACCTATATTACCCAGTGGTGCGCAGTGCGCAGCTCCGGTAGGGAGCGGCCAATTGCGCAATTTTTGCGCGACCGCTCCGGAACCCTCTCTGCAGGTCCACTGCACGCGTCGCCATTTTTTTCATTAATTTTTGGGCGATTTTGCTTCTGTGCATGCGCGGAAGCAAAACCGTGCCAAAATATCAAGAGGAGACACACGCGTGTGCAAGATTTCGGCACCAAAATCTCTCTCTCTCGCATGTCCCCTCATGAGATTTCGGCGCGATTTTGCTTCCGCACATGCGCAGAAGCAAAATTGTGCGAGGGGTGCACGCGCATAGCGCGTGCCCCCCCGAAACTTGGAGATGCCTGCACAGCACACCGGCACTGGTAAGACAGCAACCCGCCACTGATATTTCCAAACCTTTCCAGGAGGCTTGCCTTCTCTCTGCAAATTTTATATTTCAACAATTAAATGAAATTGTAACCATGGTGAGTTTCCTCCAACAAACCCTGGTTCTACACAGCAATCCAGGAGTTAATATGATAGCAGAGATTAGCCATATAATCAGTCCAGCAGTGGGTATATCCAGGCATCCAGAAACAATTAATTTAAATAACGATTCTTCTTAGGGTCTTTTATTATTAATCTATCTAGCAGCAGTACCCCCCCCGCCCCAGTTAAATAAGATCAGTTCTACAGCATGGGAATTTTGAGAACATCATGAAGCAGAGGACTAGGAATGATTTAAAGGGTGATTTCTCAAATAAAAATAATTTTAAAAAATATCTTACCAGGTGCAACCTGGTACTGTCGCTCACTTGCAATCAAGTGAGATTCATCAGTTCCTTCCTAGAGGGTGAAAAGATTTTTCTGTACTGTGAGAATTACCAGAATTACCAGAATTACAAAAATGTCAGGAAAAAAACCGGCTTGCTGTAGCTGCCGTTTAATTAGTGCATTTACAGCCTGTACACTGTAAATATAAGAAACTTCTATTTTTTCCTCACTGTTTCGATGTGCTTTTTGAAGTGCATCCTAGTTTGTCCCTTGCCAACAATGAGTGTTTGTTTCCTTTTTGTATTTCAAGCCATCTTCTGTAGTGGAGTCTTTAGAACAGCGGTTCCCAACCTGGGGGTCGCGACCCCATTGGGGGTCGAACGACCATTTCCCAGGGGTCGCCCCAGCATCCTCAGCTCCCCCCCACACTGCCACAAGCCTGGCCATATCAGGGGTGAAATGCTCCCGGTTTGGACGGGCTAGTCGGTCGTCGCAGAGCCGACGGAGCCAGTAGCGGTCGCGGCACAGGGCATCCCCCGCCCATTTCCCCCATCCGCCTGGACACCGCCATTTGAGTTATTTTGCCCTCTGTGCATGAGCAGAACGTTTTGCGCAGAGGGCAGAAGAACTCAAATGGTGGCATCCAGGCAGGCGAAGGAAGTGGGTGGGGGAAGCGGGCAGGGGAAGCCCCGCGCCGCGACCACCACCAGCTCCATCGGCTCTGAGACAACCAACTGGTCCGCCCGAACTGGGAGCATTTCACCCCTGAGCGGAGACCTCGCCCGGATCTGGAGACTTTGCTCGTACGCCCCATCTGGGTTCTTTTACCCTCTGCGCATGCTCAGAACACTTTGCGCATGCGCAGAGAGTAAAAGAACCCAAATGGCGGTGGCAGGGTGGGTCGTGGGGGCGGGGCGTGGGTCGCTGCATTAGGAAGGTTGGGAACCGCTGCTTTAGAAGCTATGAGAAAGTGACACTGTCCCAAACCCATCCAAGCATTATTGGCAGGTGAGAGTTTCTTAAAGAAATCAAAGCTTTCAAAAAACCCATCTGGGGAATATGTGTGAAAGGCCTATTTCCTGAGTTCAGGTTGTACTCCTTCAGGGCCTGTGTTTATTTCTGTTCTTTCCACCTTCACTAAGGGGCTAGGAAGAGTCATGCCACATTAAGAACATCAGCTCCAATGGTTGAGCAGTTATTTTCCAAAAACTTAGTGCATGGAAAAGGAGATAATAGTCCTCTTCTGCCATTTACTCTCTAGTACAATGATGGCAAACCTATGGCACGGGTGCCACAGGTGGCACGCGGAGCCATATCTGCCGGCACGCAAGCTGTTGCCCTAGCTTAGCTCCAACACACATGTGCATGCCGGCCAGCTGATTTTTGGCTCACACGGAAGCTCTGGGAGGGCGTTTTCAGCTTCCAGAGAGCCTCCAGGGGGCAGGAGAGGGCATTTTCGCCCTCCCCAGGCTCTAGGGAAGCCTACTGGGCCCACCAGAAGTCAGGAAACGGGCTATTTCTGGCCTCCAGAGGGCTTAAGGGGGGCAGGGGAGGCCATTTTCGCCCTCCCCAGGCATTGAATTATGGGTGTGGGCACTCGCGCGTGTGAGATAGCGCACGTGCACGCGCTTTCAGCACTTGAGGAAAAAAAGGTTCGCCATCACTGCTCTAGTAGCTTGCCCAGGCAGTCTCTAAAAATCTGACATGATTGAACAGAAGGGGAAAAACTAGCATTTAAAGCAGGGATGGGGGAACAATAGCCCTTTTATGACTTGTGGACTTCAACTCCCAGAATTCCTGAGCCAGCCATGCCGGAAGTTGAAGTCCACCAGTCATGAAGGTGCCATCATTCCCCTCCCCTGATTTTAAGAATGTGGCCTGTAGTTCTACAAACTACCATCAAGAGGAAAAGCCATTGATAACTAATTCCTGATTTTTTTAAAAAAAAAAATTTATATTTAATCTCCTAACCTGTAAATGTCTTACAGGTAAAAAAAAAAGCAAAATATAGATTGAAATAATAGAGAATAAGATGAATTGATTAAAATCTCAGACATCTAGCAGTGTTCCAATATCTCAGGGGTTGCCACAAAGAAGAGGGAGTCAAACTATTCTCCAAAGCACCTGAGGGTAGGACAAGAAGCAATGGGTGGAAACTAAACAAGGAGAGAAGCAACTTAGAACTAAGGAGAAATTTCCTGACAGAACAATTAATCAGTGGAACAGCTTGCCTCCAGAAGTTGTGAATGCTCCAACACTGAAGTTTTTAAGATGTTGGATAACCATTTGTCTGAAGTAGTGTAGAGTTTCCTGCCTAAGCAGGGGGTTGGACTAGAAGACCTCCAAGGTCACTTCCATCTCTGTTATTCTATTCTATTCTATTCTATTCTATTCTATTCTATTCTATTCTATTCTATTCTATTCTATTCTATTCTATTCTATTCTATTCTATTCTATTCTATTCTATTCTCTTAGCATTTTATGCATTTACTTACTTCTTCACTCAGACCTCAACATCTAAGATGAAAATGCATATTATTTTTTAAATTGGATAGTGGCATAGAAAGGAAGTAATCAGATTTTATTCGCCCAGAAGTCAACAGTAGGAAGATAAGGAGGCCCCATGGCAAAACATGCGTCACAATTTCATTACTGATGCAAGACAAAACAGTGTTTGTATTCAGACGATCACAAGATATTTTTAATAAGTTTATATGACTGTCCAACTTGCAATTCATCAATCTAGAAATGAAGATAACCAAATTATAGTCTATCCAATCACAATCATGTTCCAAACCATTAGAAAATAGGCCTATCCAATATCCTTGGCCAATATCTGGGAGAAGAGTCAAGTTTTCAAGGTCTCAAAAATTTGGTGGGAGCCAGAGGTGGGTTCCTCCCGGTACGCTCTTACCTGTTGGTCGCCGCAGAGCCGAAGAAGCTGGTGGAGTTCGCGGCGCGGGGCTTCCCTCGCCCGCCTGGACGCCGCCATTTGCGTTCTTTTGCACTCTGCGAATGCGCAAAGTGTTCTGCTTGCGCAGAGGGCAAAAGAATGCAAATGGCGGCGTCCAGGCGGGCGGGGGAAGCCCCGCGCCGCGAACGCCACCAGCTTCTTCGGCTCTGCGGCGACCAACAGATAAGAGCGTACCGGGAGGAACCCACCTCTGGCGGAGCTATCCAAATCTTGGGGGTGGGTGTCACTCCATATAGTAGATGTTTTGTCAGAAAAGCCATGCCTCTTAGGTCCCATCAGCTGACACTGTTTCATCAAGGGGGACCTGAAGCACTCTCACTAAATCAGATCTTGTGTAATAAGCAGGAAAAAATATATATAATTGGTTTCCCCCATAAGGAATGGCAGCTGTGAAGGGCTTTTTGGGTGCTAACCAGAGGTGGATTCCTACCGGTTCTAACCGGTTCTATAGAACCGGTAGTAAACCGGTGGTGACATCACGGAGCCGGTTCTGTCAGTGCCAGTCTGTGGCTGCCGCCATATTTTTGTTTTTTTGTTTTGTTTTTTTGTTTTTGCTATTTTTTGCTTTTTTTTTGTTTCTGCACATACGCAGAAGCCAAGTTTTCAGCACTTTCCGGCTGCCATCTTTTTTTGGGATTTGTTTTTTGTTTTTTGCTATTTTTTGCTTCTGCGCATGCGCAGAAGCCGAGTTTTCAGCACTTTCTGGACATCTTTTTTTTCCTTTTTTGCTATTTTTGCTGGATTTTGCATGTTTTTGGCACAGCGCATGTGCGCATACATGCACAATGCTTGGGCCTACACGGCGTGCAATGCGCGCGCAGCTATGTGGCACGGGAGGAAGCGAACTGGCAGCGAGGTAAGTTAGAACCCACCCCTGGTGCTAACCAGTATCTTGAACTGCACCTGGAAACCTACTGGCAGCTGCTGCAATTCACAAAGGGGAGATATTTCACAGATATAGCATGGTGCATTCATAACTACCAGCAGCACTGTATTCTGGACCATTGGAGTTCTGGATGGCCTCCAAGGGCACTCCTATGTATGGAATGGAATTATGAAAAGACTCTCCTAGCCATTGCTGCCATATGCTCCCGTTCTCTTTCAACCAAATGTTCAAGAGTACCCCCTTCCCCATTGCACGCCCGTTCTTTCTGGGTACTGAGTACTGCCATGGAAGGTCCCCAGATGTGGGGAGCTCTAAAATCCATAGTCACTCAGTCTTGCTAGAGTTAATCCAAAGTCTGTTCTTCTCCATCCAGATCTCCAGACACGGGGGAAGAAACTTGTTGGCGAAGTTCCCTAGTAAGTTTCCATGGTCGGGGTCGGACTTGGATATTCTCCCAGTGCTAGTCCAACACCTTAACCACAACAGATAGTCCTTGATTTATGACCACAAACTTTCCATTGCTAAGCCAGGTTTTGTTAAGTGAGATATGCCCAATTTTACCCCTTTTTTGCCATGATTAAACAAATCACCGCAGTTGTTAAGTGAATGACATAGTCATTAAATGAATCTAGCTTTCTGTATTGACTTTGCTTTTTGTAGCCTGGCTATGAAGATCGCAAATGACAATCACATGACCCTGGGACACTGCAACTGTCATTGATATATTCTGGTTGCCAAGTGCCTGCATTTTAATCACATTGAACATGGGTATGCTGGTAGTGCTACAGTCATTAAGTGCCAGGACCAATTGTCTATTTTTTCTGTGCCATTGTAATTTTGAACAGTCACTGAATGAATGATGGTAGGTTGGCGACTACCTGTACACCACACTATTTTTTAAAATAAATTCTAACTAACCCCACCCCCCAACTTCATCTATGTTGGTTTTGCTGCTATGGTAGCTAAATTAATGTTAAAAGCGTAGAGCCATCTCAGTAGAAAAGGTGACAAAGGTAATGTCTAAATCTGTTAGTATAGGCAGTCCTTGACTTATGACCACAATTGAGCCCAACATTTCTGTTGTTAAGTGAGACATTTGTTAAGTGAGTTTTGCCCCATTTTACGACCTTTCTTGCCACAATTGTTAAGTGAATCACTGCAGTTGATAAGTTAGTAAGTAAGAGCCACAGTGATGCAGTGGTTAGAGTGCAATACTGCAGGCTACTTCTGCTGCCTGCCGGCTGCCTGCAATATGGCAGTTCAACTCTCACCAGGCTCAAGGTTGACTCAGCCTTCCATCCTTCCGAGGTGGGTAAAATGAGGACCCAGATTGTTGGTGACAATATGCTGATTCTGTAAACCACTTAGAGAGGGCTGTGAAGCACTGTGAAGCGGTATATAAGTCTAAGTGCTATTGCTAAGTGTAGTAATACGGTTGTTAAGTGAATCTGACTTCCCCATTGAGGGGAAGGTCACAAAAGGTGCTCACATGACCCTAGGACATGGCAACCCTTATAAATATGAACCAGTTGCCAAGCATCTGAATTTTGATCGCATGATCATGGGGATGCTGCAAAGGTCATAGCTGTGAAAAACAGTCATAAGTCACTTTTTTCAGTGCTGTTGTAACTTTGAATAGTCACTAAACGAACTGTTGTAAGTCGAGGACTACCTGTAATAAGTAACTTTACTTACACCAACAGTAGGTAGTTGGCAAAGATTGGGCTACATGTAGCTGACGCACCCATGTTTAACATATTGCTTTTAGACTCTGTAGCAAATGTTTATTACTGTATCCAATTCTATTCTTATTTTAAAAATAATTTAAAGCTTAAATGAGCTGTGTTAAGTTTTCCAGAAAATCGACATTAAATGTTAAAAGGCAACAAATTTCTCAAAGGTTATTTACAAAAAAAAAATACAAAAGGCCATGTATTTTCACCCTGCCTACCATTGCAATATCAGTGAATCAGCAGGTACAATCTCTGAGGACTTCAGAACCTACAAAAATAAAAGTATAGCTTCTAGAAAAAGGAGATACACATTTTGGAAATCCACCAAGTAACAGTTGGCATCTTTGCGATAGATAAGTAAGTGGAATGTTTGCAGAATTACGCCTGAGTTAACTAGCATGTATTAATCAAATACACTTTTTTTAAAAAAAAGGCCTCTTCCTTTGCATAAGTAGCATGGTCATTATCTGTAATTTATAAGATTTTTTGCAAAAGTAAAAACAATGGGTCTATAGAAGTATGAACTCAAGAGCTAGAAAAATGCTGAATATTGTCATGCTTAGCTTCCATTAATGAGAACAGTACAGCCTTAGACCCCTTCATGGGTAGTGGTTGTGCCAATCTGGGTCTATAATGACTCAACCGCCCCATATGGATTGACCTACCATAAGTTGTTGTGCCTGTGTCTTCACACTGGGCTTGGGTTTGAGTAGAGCACTTCTAGACTGAGGAGCTTGGGAGACCATTCCAAGTTCCACAGAAGTTCCCTACTGGTGGGAGCTCTCACTCCATTAATCAGATCAGCTAGTCTGAACTCCTCTCCAAAGCTCAGGCCTTCTGATTGCAATCCAGGAGAGTAATCCCCATCCTTAGGCTAGTACAGTTCAAGGCTCCTTGATGTAAACATTTCCCAACCCACATTATAGCTTTGTCTGCAAAGACCAAAAGGTCATTTTCTTTCAGCAACCAGAGTTTTTCCATCAAGAGATCTTTTTCTTTTTCTTTTTATTTCAAAAAGTTTTATTAGTACAAAGTACAAACATTTTTCTCTTT
Source organism: Diadophis punctatus similis (assembly GCA_023053685.1). Classification (NCBI taxonomy): domain Eukaryota; kingdom Metazoa; phylum Chordata; class Lepidosauria; order Squamata; family Dipsadidae; genus Diadophis; species Diadophis punctatus. Next base: position 147,896,158 of record JALIGW010000003.1, read on the forward strand.
TTCTCCCCCCTTCCCCCCATCCCCCTTCCCTTCCCCCCATCCCCCACCCACCCACCCACCCACCCCGACTTCCCAGAGAAAGTACAGGGTGTAATATTCAATACAAACAAGATTAAATTATAGTAACCAATTATTGATTTACAAATTTCTCTAAATCTTTAACACCTTGTTGCTCAAAACCTTTTAAGCATAACCTGAAAAATCAAGCATATTATTAATCAATCAACATTTCAATATATCAGGCTGTTAATTTGTTCCACTATATATCTTTCATTTATATAATCTTTAAAATATAATAATAAAAAGAAGAGAAAGAAAAATCTTTCTTTCACCATTTCATTCAGTTACACAACCATCAACATCATTTCCTCAATGCTGAGTAGATCTTCCTTCTTCCGACACTATACCTCTTCGAAAAACATAAAAATTAAAATATACTAACAAATTGTTAATTCCAATATTTCTCTAATTCTTTAACCCCTTATAACTCAAAAGCTTTTAAGCATAATCTAAAAATCAAACACATTATTGATAACCTAACATTCCAATATATCAAATTTCTAATTTCACCATAATTCTAAAACTTTAATTTCTTTAAAATATAGTAGTAAAAAAAGGAAAAAAGAAAAACAAAGAAAAAACACAACCATCAGCGTCATTTCCTCAATAGTAAATGGATCTTCTTACTGCAAAGTATCAATTTGGGGCCGAGGGGGAGAGCCTTCTCTGTGGGAGCACCCTCCCTTTGGAACCAGCTTCCTCCAGAGATCAGGACTATCCCCACCCTGCTGGCCTTCCGTAAAGCAATGAAAACTTGGCTCTTCCGGCAGGCGGGGTGAAAGTGAGATCAATGAGACCAGATATGGGTCTCCCCCCTTGGTTATGAATGTTAGATGCTCTTTTTAATTTTTGTAATTTTTAATTATTGTGTCTTTTTTTATATTGTTGAATGGATTTTGACATGTTGTGAGCCGCCCAGAATCCCCTGGGAGTTGGGCAGCATATAAATCCATTTAAATAAATAAAATAAATAAATAAATAACTTTTCGTTTGTCTCTCCATCTGGCCTATAACTTCCCATACTAAGACCAAATTCTAATAGTTCCTTCTTCTCGGTCGAAATTTAGATCTGATTCTTGCAGCCGTTTATGACATAGTAATTTTTTGAATTGTCAGCTCTGCTTTTGTCTGACTCTGATCTTCTGTCTCCTCTTCCACATTATAAACATCTCTCTGGTTCTGTAAATCACCTTGACTCATCAAAGTTCCTTCCATTTGAGCAACTATCGATGACTCTCCTCTCTCATCTTCTGTTGCTTCCTTCATTCTTCTTCCTTCTGGAACTTTGGATATGTCAGCCTTTAACACTTTTACATAAAAATCAGTAGCTTTCAATATCGTATTGAGCCGATATCTCTTTTCCAGGTGTCTCACCACTATCCCAGTTGGAGCGTCCCATCTGTACTGTACTTGCTGTTTTTTCAGTTCTTCAACCAGAAAGGCATAGTCCTTTCTGGCTCTCAACATTTTAGGAGGAATTTCTTTCAATGTCATTACTTCCTGTCCATCTACCTGAAACTTATTCTTGAAAGTCACCTGTAGAATTTCATTACGTAATGCCCTTGTAGTAAAATATATTACAATATCCCTTGGCAGATGTTTTTGTTTAGCAATCCAAGAATTAAAATGGTATATTTTATCAATTTGCATAACCAATTCCTCTTTTGTCATTTCAAGCGTATGCACAAGTGCCTCCACCATCCTTCCTTTTAGATCTTCTTGTTTTTTCTGTTTTACACCTCTTAGTCTTAAAGCAAACTCCATACTTCTATATTGAATTATTAGCACCTCAGCTTCAAAATTTTCAATGTTATTTTGAGTCTTATCTATATCTTCACCCAAGGTTATCATAGACTGTTTAATTTCTTCCACGTCCTGCTCCAAAATTTCCACATTTCCTACCAGTCCTTTAAGTACAAATATCATATCCTTCCTCAGTTGCTGGTGTCGAGTATCAATCTCCTCTAAAACAGCCTGATTTTTTTCATTAATTTCATTAATTTTTGAGTTAAATTCCATAACAAGTTCATTCTTCATAACTTTTAAAGCATCAAATAGCTTTTCAGGTGTTAAAGTCTGTGGGGGTGTTGAATAAGAAGTGGGTTGCATTCTTGAAGTATAAGCAGGGGGATGCTCAAATCCTTTGTTAAAAACAGTCTTTCCAGGTTTAAAAGCCATTTAAAATTTAAGGTTAATCTTTTAGTTTTAATCCAAGATCAGAGAGAGAAGAGAATTCATCAAAGTCAAACGTTTTCAAAGATTTTCAAAGAAAAGACCAAATCCTTTATTAAAAACAGTCTTTCCAAGTTTTGAAGCCATTTAGGTTTTAAAATCAGATTTGTTGTTTTATTCCAAAGTCAGAAAGGAAGAAAAAAGTATTCCTGAGAGTCAGGCGTTTCCATAAAGAAGGCTGCTAACAAAACCAAACTTTATAGCTTTCACTTTCCACACCCTCTAAATCAGTGGTTCCCAAAGTGGGCAGTACCGCCCCCGGGGGGCGGTGGGATCACTTAGGGGGGCAGTGAGAGAAAAGGCTGGTGACAGGGGGGCGGTGAGAGGGGCCAGGGGGGCAGTAGGTGGTTCGTCATGCTTTTACACTTGAAGCTCCGTCGCGTTCCTCGCTCTTGTGTGCAGTGCAGTTCATTCTGAAAGAAAACGTGATATGTTTTCTTTCAGAATGGGCTGCCCTGCACCCAAGAGCATGGAATGCGACTGAGTTACAAGTGTAGGTATGATGCCCATCTCGCGGCCCGCCCAGTCCCACCCAGACTCCGCTTTGCCCCACCCCACATGACTGGTCACCCCAAACTGCGTCCCACCACACAACAGGCGTCCTACCTAGCACCTGAAGCACTCTCGCGTTCCTCGCTCTTGTGTGCAGGGCAGCCCATTCTGAAAGAAAACGCGAGATGTTTTCTTTCAGAATGGGCTGCCCTGCACACAAGAGCGAGGAACGCGAGAGAGCTTCAAGTGCTAGGTACTGAGCGCGGCACAGCGACGAGGGAAGCCGAATACTCCCGAAGCTGCTCGGGCGAGCGCTCGCAGACCCGCAGGAAGGCCCTGCTGCGGAACCTGTGCGTGCGAGGACTTTCCCACCTGGCGTCCCGGTCACCTAGCAACCCGGCGCACGCAATTCAGTGGGCTCCCCTCCAGCATGGTGCATCCGTGGATCTCAGCCCAGCTGCCCCCCGACATCGACCCCACCAAGGCGCCTGTGGCCTTCGGCCGCTGAGGCCTCCCCAAGCTCAATGAAGAGCTGCAGCACCCAAAGCTGCTGATGCGGCAGCCAGCCTTGATGGTGCTCTGCGACCTGATGCACAACCCGGAGAACGCTTACCAAGCCATCGGCCTGGGTGAGCGGTGGCGGCGGTGGCCTGGCCACGGCTGGCAGGAGGGAAGAGAAGGGAGGGAAGAAGGAAAGAAAAAGGAAAGAAAGCGAGAGGGAGGAAGGAAGGCAGACAGAAAGAAAGAAAGAGAGAGAGAGAGAGAGAGAGAAAGAGAGAGAGAGAGAGAAAGAAAGAAAGAGAGAGAGAGAGAAAGAGAGAGAGAGAGAGAGAAAGAAAGAAAGAAAGAAAGAAAGAAAGAAAGAAAGAAAGAAAGAAAGAAAGAAAGAGAAAGAATGATGATAGGAAGGAAGGAAGATAGACAGAAAAAGGAGGGAGGGAAGAAGGAAAGAAAAAGGAAAGAAAGAAAAAGAAAGAAAGAAAGATGGTAGGAAGGAAGGAAGAAAGAAAGAAAGATGGTAGGTAGGAAGGAAAGAAGACAGAAAAAGAAAGGAGGGAGGGAAGAAGGAAAGAAAGAAAAAGAAAGATAGTAGGTAGGAAGAAAGACAGACAGCCAGAAAGAAAGAAAGAAAGAAAGAAAAGATGATAGGAAGGAAGGAAAACTGACAGAAAGAAAGAAAAGAAAGAAAAAGAAAGATGGTAGGAAGAAAGACAGAAAGAAAAAGAAAGAAAGAAGGGGGAAGGTAGAGAAGAAAGAAAGAACGAAAGAAAGACTTATGACCACAATTGAGCCTTACATTTTGTTTTGTTTTTTTATTCAAAAAGTTTTATTAGTACAAAATTACATAAATAATAGCTAAATATTAAATAGAAAGTACAAACATTTTTTATTTTTCTCCCCCCTAACCCACCCCGTTCCCTCCCCCCCGGACTTCCCAGAGAGAATACAGGGCATAATATCAATAAAATAAGTTTAAATTAAATTTAAAAATTTTGACTTCCACCTTATTTTTATTTATTTATTTAAACCTTCAACTCCAAATTGTACACTAATAAAAATTCCTTCCTCCTCCTTTCAATCATCTACCCTTCACAGCATTTCTTCACTGTTAAATAAAAATTAAATGATTATTACATAAATGATGACTAAGTATTAGATACAAAAACCTTAAACTTCATCATAAAATCAATCACTATATAAATAATATACCATTACTATATATCAGGTTATTAACTTCAAAAAAGTTCTAAATCCTTAAAAATATTATTATTATTATTATTATTATTATTATTATTATTATTATTATTATTATTATTATTATTATTATTATTATTATTATTATTATTATTATTATTATTATTATTATACAATTGTATCACAGCGGCCAGTTGTTTCGCCGGATTTGGCATTGATTACTAGTCGAGCCCCACCCAGGGGCCTAGGAAGTCGTAATGTATTTTCGAAGTATATGTGCGGAACCGAGCAGTGCGGCTTTCTGCATTTGACTGATGGTGATTTTGTCAATTTTGAGCTGTTTTAAATGTAATTCCAGTGCTTTTGGGATAGCACCCAGTGTTCCAATCACTACTGGAATTACCACTGCTGGTTTGTGCCATAATCGTTGGATTTCAATTTTTAAGTCCTGGTATTTTGCAATTTTTTCGTGTTCCTTTTCATCGACCTTGCTATCTCCTGGTATTGCAATGTCAATTATAGTCACCTTGTTGTTCTCGACCAACGTGATGTCTGGTGTATTATGCGCCAGTACCTTGTCTGTTTGTATACGAAAATCCCACAAGATCTTGACCATCTGATTTTCAGTGACTTTTTCAGGCTTGTGTTCCCACCAGTTTGTAGCAGTATGGATGTTATAATTTTTGCATAAATTCCAGTGGATCATTTGTGCAACAGAGTTGTGTCGTAATTTGTAATCAGTCTGTGCGATTTTCTTGCAGCAGCTGAGCACATGGGCTACAGTTTCATCAGCTTCCTTGCATAATCTGCATTTAGCATCATTTGAAGATTTATCAATTTTGGCCTTTATGGCATTTGTACGAATTGCCTGTTCTTGTGCGGCCAGGATCAATGATTCTGTTTCTTTCTTTAAAGTACCAGATGTTAACCATAACCAAGTTTTTTCACTGTCCACTTTGTCTTTTATTTTTTCCAGAAATTGGCCATGTAATGCTTTATTTTGCCAACTCTCCATTCTTGATTTTATCACATTTTTTCTGTATTCTTGTTTCGTCTGTTGGACCTTCAGTAGATTTTTGTTCTTTACTTCAATTAATAGATGTTCTTGACTTTCTTTTAAATAATCCGCCAATGCATGCTTTTCTTCTTCAACTGTTTGCTTTACTTGTAGTAGTCCTCTGCCACCTGATTTTCTGGGCAGGTAAAGTCTATCAGTGTCACTACGTGGATGTAAACTGTAGTGCATTGTCATTAGTTTTCTGGTGTTTCGGTCCAAAATGTCCAAATCAGCTTGTGTCCAGTTAATTATACCAGCCGTGTATCTTATGACTGGTATTGCCCAGGTATTCATGGCCTTGATGGTGTTTCCACCATTTAATTTAGATTTCAAAATTTTCCTAACTCTGTTGGTGTACTCTCTTCTAATGATAGTTTTCACTTCTCCATGTCTGATGTTATCCAACTGCAGAATGCCCAGATATTTATAGGCTTCATTTTGATTGCATTTAATTAATTGGCCATTGGGCATTTCAATTCCGTCACATGTAGTGATTTTGCCCCTTTTCATAGATACAGTGGCACATTTTTCCATGCCAAACTGCATTGAGATATCTGTGCTGAATATTAGGACTGTGTTGGTCAGTGATTGGATTTCTATTTCTGACTTTCCATACAGTTTCAAATCATCCATATACAATAAATGTGAAATTTTTTCAGCGTCTTTGGCTATTTGGTATCCAAGTTTCATTTTTTTTAAGATTACTGATAGTGGGATCATTGCGATGATGAAGAGGAGGGGTGAAAGTGAATCTCCCTGAAAAATTCCTCTCTTGATATTAACCATTCCATAGTTCTCATTCCCTACTGCCAACACAGTTCTCCATTGTTTCATCGCTTTTTCAGTGAATGATGTAATATTTTTGCTGATGCCAATAGTTTCTAAGCATTTGATGATCCAGCTGTGTGGCAGTGAGTCGTACGCCTTTTTGTAATCAATCCAGACCATATTCAAGTTCGTTTTTCTGTTCTTACAGTTTTCTAGTATCATTTTGTCAATTAGGAGCTGATCTTTTGTGCCCCTGCTCCTTCTTTTGTTGCCTTTTTGCTCTACTGGCAAGATGTTATTTGTTTCCAAATAATCCATTATGTTATCTGCAATTATCCCGGTGAGTAATTTGAAGGTTGTTGGCAAGCATGTTATTGGTCTGTAGTTTCCAGGTGTTGTTCCTTTAGTTGCATCTTTCTGAATCAAGTATGTTTTTCCAGTTGTCAACCATTCATCAATTTGACCATTTTGTAGCATTTCGTTCAGTTGCTTGGCCAATATTGCATGCAAACTGGTCAGATATTTGAGCCAGAAACCATGTAATTGGTCATTTCCAGGTGATGTCCAGTTCTTTACTTTTTTTACTCGATTTTTGACCATCTCAGTTGTTATTTCTAATACTTGCATTTGCTTCTTGCCAACACTTTTCTCAAAGTCTTGTATCCACTTTGCTTCCTTATTGTAATCCTTTGCATTTTCCCACAGTTCTTTCCAGAATTCAACTGTGGCTTGCTTTTCTGGTTTTTCACTTTTGAAATTGTCATTTGCATTGAGGCTTTGGTAGAAACGTCTTTGATCTGATCGAAATTGCTGATTTTGCTTGTACTGAATGATTCTTGCATCATATCTTTCAATTTTTCTGGCTATTGCTGTTATTTGCTGTTTTACAATTTCAAGTGCTTCTTCAATTTTCCTTGTATCAAGCCTGTATCTTCTGGCTAATTGATCCATGATCTTGCTATTTTTTAGCCGTTGTTCATTCATATTTTTTAAATTGCTAGCATCTGTTCTGAGTTTTTTTATTTTTTGTTCCAGTCGAATTTTCCACTTTGGTTTTGATGCTTTTTCTGCCTTGCGACTAGGTGCTTTGTTTTTAAAACCTAGTTCATTAGTGACTATTGCAGCTGCACTGTACATTAACTGATTTGTTTCTAAGATGGATGCCGATTCAATTGTTGAAAGTACTGCATTAACCATTCTCATTATAGGTGCCAAGTTTTTGTTAGGCACAGTTTTTAATGATGGTAAACGTTGCCTTTCCTCATTAGACAGTACATGCTCCATGATTTTGTCCTTCAATTCCTTTTGTTTTTCAGTTAGTTCATCAATTGGTTCAATCATGACTGGTTCTGGTAGTGGTGCTATTACTTCTCCACTAACAGTTTCTTCTGTTGGAAGCTCCAGTGTGATGTCTTCAGTTGTTTTGTGAGTTTCTGTTGTTTCCACTGGTGGTGTTATTTTTTTAATTTGGCAATTTGTCTGAATTTTCTCAAGTTCAATTTCACTGAACACATTATTTCGTATAATAAATCGCCTTTGATCTGCTAGTCGTTGTTCGCTAACATTTGAATCTGGATATTGTTGTTTCCAAAGTTCATGCATTCGCTTCAAATAACCTCTTCTTTCTGGCTCTGAGTTGTAATAACAGGCCATTATGGCACGATTTTCATCTGCACTATATTTTTGTCATTTTGTTGGCTGGTCCACTTGTAGCCCACTTGTCGACGGATGTCCAGGGACCTCAACATCCGCCGCGGCCCTTGTTAACACGCATGACGACCGATGCGGTATAGAATTTTTCTTCATTTCTTTCACCATGTTATATGGGTTGGCGAGTTTTTTTTATGAGGCCAGGTTGCCAACCTGACCCCAACCCTCCTCCTTTCTCATCCGGGCTTGGGACCGGCAACAGCGGAAATGGGGGGGGGAAGCAATCTAACTGCCTGTTGATAGCAAAAGGCAGGATCAGGGATGGGGGGAAGCAATCTAACTGCCTGTTGATGGCAAAAGGCAGGATCAGGGATGGGGGGAAGCAATCTAACTGCCTGTTGATGGCAAAAGGCAGGATCAGGGATGGGGGGGAAGCAATCTAACTGCCTGTTGATGGCAAAAGGCAGGATCAGGGATGGGGGGGGGAAGGAATCTAACTGCCTGTTGATGGCAAAAGGCAGGATCAGGGATGGGGGGGGAAGGAAATTATTATTATTATTATTATTATTATTATTATTATTATTATTATTATTATTATTATTATTATTATTATTATTATTATTATTAATTATATATATATATGTGTGTGTGTGTGTGTGTGTGTGTGTAGAAAAAGAAAGCAAAGAAAAATACAATCTATCCTATAAATTCAGCACTAATTCCAAACTTTAAATAACCTTCCTCTCAAACAAATGTTAAATCTAATTATGATATTTTGTAACTTGATAGATAACAATTCCAAATCTTACTCAAAATTAAGTAAAACTTAAATTGATATTACACAAATAATAACTAAATAATAATACAAAAATCTTAAACTTCATCATAAATTCAACCACTATTTATTAGTAACATAATATTACTATATATTAAATTATTAGCTTCAGAAAAGTTCTAAATCTTTAAAAAAAAATTAGTAGTAATAATAAAGTAGTAAAAGAAAACAAGAAAAGAAAGAGAAATACAAAAAAAATAAAGAAAGAAAAGTAAGGAAAGAAGGAAAAAGGAAAATTACAGTCATATTAACCACCATCCGTCCAATAAATTTCAACGCTGCATCGTGTTGTATCTTGACGGTTACATCTTTTTGTAGTTTGATAATTTTAAATTTGTCAGCTCGCCTCCCATCTGACACCGATCTTCCATCTCTTTTTCCACACTGTAGGCATCTATCTGGCTCTGCCAATCACTTTGGTTCTTTAAAGCTGTTTCAGTTTGAACAAGAAGGGATGGCTTTCCCTCCTCCTCTTCCTCTTTTACTTTCATACATCCATCCTCTGGAATTTTAGATATATCAGCCTTTAAAACATTGACATAAAATTCAGTAGCTTTCTTTGTTGTATTAAGCCGGTATCTTTTTCCCAAAAATTTCACCACGACTCCTGTTGGTGCTTCCCATTTATATTGTAAATTTAATCTTTTAAATTCATCAATTAGAAAAGTATAATCTTTTCTAGCTTTGAGCATTTTTTAGGGAATTTCTTTCCATATCATTAGTTCCTGGCCATTCACCTGAAGGTTATTCTTAAACGTCGCCTGTATAATTCTATTCCGTAGGGCTCTTGTAGTGAAATATATTACAATATCCCTTGGTAGGTGTTTTTGTTTTGCATACCAGGAGTTGACTCTATATATTTTGTCAATTTGCGTGGCCAATTCCTCTTTAGAGATTCCAGGCACCTGCTCCAAAGCATCCACCATCCTTCCTTTCAAATTTTCATATAATCCCTCTTTCAGTCCCCTGACCCTTATGGCAAATTCCATGGATCTGAATTGCGTCATTAACAACTCTGTTTCAAAATTTGCAATGTCATTTTGTATTTTATCTATGTATTCTACCGAAGTTGTCAAAACTTGTTTATTTTCTTCAATGTGGTTTGCCAAGACTTCAATATTTGTTGTTAGACCTTTGCATACCTCCAACACATCATTCCTAATTTGTTGGTCAATATTCTTTAAAGCAGCCTGCATTTTATTATCTATTTCATTAATTTTTTGGTTAAATTCAGCAGTCAGTTCATTTTTCATAATCTTTAAGGTACTTATTAAATTTTCAGGTGTTAAAGACTTTGGGGGTGTTAACTCAGTGGTAAATTGCATTTTAGAAATATAACCAGATGAATAGTCCATTCTTTTATTCAAAACAGTCTTTCCAAATTTTGAAGCCATTTTAGTATTTCCAGTGGAGAACAAAGAAAAAGCCAAGCCTCTAGTTAGAGTTCTTTTAAGTTTCTTTTAAAATTCTTTTAAATTCCAAAGCCAGATAGACTTTTATTTTTTAAAAAATTGTCAGTTATTATTTAATCCAGAATCGGGAGACAAAGAGAGTAAAGCCAACTTTCAAAGTCAAAAATTTCCATTAAAAAAAAGCCGCTAGGGAAATGAAAGTTACTTTCACTTCTCCTCCCACTTTCTCCGATCGCCATGTTGTAGCCTATTAACTGTTACTTAGTTTCTTCCGAAGTAAAAGTCAGCAGTGGAGTTGAAAGAAAAGAATTCAGTACTTGCCCATTTAATTTAATTTAATAATTTAATTTAATTTAATTTAATTTAATTTAATTTAATAATTTAATTTAATTTAATTTAATTTAATTTAATTTAATTTAATTTAATTTAATTTAATTTAATTTAATTTAATTTAATTTAATTTAATTTAATTTAATTTAATTTAATTTAATTTAATTTAATTGATTTCTATGCTGCCCACTCCCTGGGGACTCTGGGCGGCTCGCAGCATGTTAGATTCCATTACAAGTAAAATGCAATAATTAAAATATAAACAATATCAATACAATAATTAAAAAACACAACAAATACAAAAGTTAAAAAGAGTATCTCATTACCATCATGGGGGGAGACCCTTATTTCATCTAATTGGTCCCACTTTCACCCCGCCTGCCGGAAGAGCCAAGTTTTTATTGCTTTCCGGAAGGCCAGTAGGATGGGAATGGTCCTGGATCTCCGGGGGAAGCTGGTTCCACAGGGAGGGAGCTCCCACAGAGAAGGCCCTCCCCCTCGGCCCCACCAGCCGACATTGTTTGGTCGATGGGACCTGGAGGAGGCCGACTCTGTGGGCCCTAACCGGTCGTATGGAGGTATGCGGCAGGATGTGGTCCCGAAGATAACCTGGCCCTGAGCCATGTAGGGCTTTAAAGGTAATGACCAACACCTTAAATTGGATCCAGAGACTAATGGGCAGCCAATGCAGCTGGCGGAGGATCGGTGTTACGTGGGTGCATCTGGGTACACCCACCACAGCTCGCGCAGCTGCATTTTGCACCAATTGTAGTCGCCGGACACTCTTCAAGGGTAGCCCCATGTAGAGCGCATTGCAGTAATCCAGCCATGAGGTGATAAGGGCATGAGTGACTGTGAGAAGTGCCTCCTTCTCCAAGTAGGGTCGCAACTGGTGCACAAGACGTACCTGTGCAAAGGTCCCCCTAGCCACAGCTGAAAGATGTTGTTCCAATTTTAGCTGTGGGTCTAGACAGTGGTTCCCAACCTGGGGGTCGGGACCCCTTTGGGGGTCGAACAACCATTTCCCAGGGGTCGCCCCGGCATCCTCAGCTCCCCCCCTGCCACAAGCCTGGCCATATCGACTCAACTCGCCCAAGCCCTCCGATTGGTCGAGAGAGGTGCCATTCGGTGAGAGGCGTTTGTGATGCCTGGCGGCCGAGCTTTGACGGCATCAGCTAAGGGGCCAGCTTTGCTTTGAATTCTGGGAGTTGAAGTCCAGGCACCTTAAAAGTTGCTGAGATTGAGAAATATTGCTGTACACTTGTTGGTTATCAAGTCTAAATACAGAAGTAGATTTGTTGTGGAAGATGATATTCCTTGTGCTCTTGCAAAGACTGGCCCGAGAATTTCTGATCTGGCATAATTACATATTGTTTTTGTGATTAATCGCTATGCTTTAATTATGTTCAATTTGTAACAATGAAAATATATCCTGCATATTAGATATTTACATTATGATTCATAACAGTAGCAAAATTACAGTTATGAAGTAGCAACGAAAATAATTTTATGGTTGGGGGTCACCACAACATGAGGAACTATATTAAGGGGTCGCAGCATTGAAAGGTTGGGAACCACTGGTCTAGGAGGACACCCAAATTGCGGACCCATTCTGAGGGAGCTAATTTCTCCCCCCCAAGAACCAAGGAGGGACAATTGGTCGAGTCCTTAGGGGGCAATATCCACAGCCACTCAGTCTTGTCAGTGATTTTAAAATCCTGTCTCTCTCTGTCTGCTTCTTTGATCCATTAAGTAGTTGTAATCCCATTCATGAAGCAGCGGTGGTCACGGCATCTTACTCTGCAAAGGCGGAGGTTTCCAAGTCCCTGGAGCAAGAGACAGGCTGGCTGGGGAGCCCTCACCTTTCGCGCCCCTGGCTAACACCTGGGGCACTAGGGGGGGCTCTACCCCACCTGTCCGGCTCTCATCTCTCCCCTTTGCCCGAGGCAGAGACTTTCAAGCCGCCAGACAGCTATTCTGGCGGCTTTAATGGGGAAATGAAAAGGCGCTCAACGGGGAGCGTCCGCGATGCAGCGAACCGGAACCATAAGTCAATTGAGCCTAACATTTTGGTTGCTAAGCAAGAGCGTTGTTAAGTGAGTTTCACCACACTTTAAAAGTTGGCCACGCCCACCCAGTCACCTGACCCCCCCTAAGCCACGCCCACCTGAGGGGATGGGGTGGGGGCGGTGAGGATGAGTTTGTACCACCAAGGGGGCGGTGGACTGAAAAAGTTTGGGAACCACTGCTCTAAATCTTCAATCACCATTTTGTTGCTTATTAGCTCAGTTAATTTGTAACTTCCGAAGTGAAAGTCAGCAATGGAGTTAAAGTTAGGGTACTTGCTGTTCAGGTCTCCTGCCTTTCTCTGTCTGCTATCTGCAGTGAATCAAATTATTGTAAATCCCATCTTGAAAGCAGAGGTGGTTGCTGCATCTTGCTCCACATAAGTGGAGGCGTCCGAAGTCCTGGAGCAAGTGACAGGCTGCCTGGGGAGCCCTCGCCTTTCGCGCCCCAGATTGTCTCCTGGGGCACTAGGGGGGCTCTACCCTCACCTGTCAGCTCTCATCCCTCCCCTTATCCCTGGGAGAAGATTTTCAAGCTGCCAGACAGCTGTTCTGGCGGCTTTTACGGGACCTCGGAACAGGCGCTCAACGAGGAGCGTCCTCGATGCCTGCGGAGCCAAACCGGAAGCCAAGAAATCTTTTTGTTGAATGAAGCCAAGAATGTTAGTCGAGGAACTGTTAACGATATTGTTCCTTCTGTTTAATTAGATATGTAATAAAAGCAACTGTATCCACATAAAAACAAGTGGGCTTGGGGAATCTCAAGGTTTGCAGATGAACAAATCATCTTAACAATAATTTTAAAAAATTATATAATAGGGTCATCCTGACAAAACAACTTGGTGAGGACTAAATCAGCTCAGTGGAGTTGAGATCCAAGAAGGAAAAATATACTTGTGGAGGATGATGGGACAGTAGCTCGGCAATTGCCGAAGAGTATTTCATACAAACTGATTTTATTACAGACATCCTGATTTATTACTTTGTTTTGTACTCTGAGTGCATTGTTCTTAAAGGCAGAAAATGATCTCCAGCCTTTTAAATAGAATCTGGAAACACAATGAGTTTTAGTTAATTAACTAAAAATTCACAGAAGCTGGGAGTGGGGCTCCTAGCTGAGACTTGTGCATCTGACTGAGAGAAAGAGGAGAAAGAAAGGTAGGAAAACAACTTCTTCCATTACAGTTTAAATTCACAGAAGCTGGGGGTGGGGCTCCTGGCTGAAACTTGTGAATCTGACTGAGAGAAAGAGGAGAAAGGTAGCGGCCCGCACGCCTAACGGCGCGCGAATCATATAACTATATAACTTTAGTAATATAACATATTACTAAAAATAGTAATAATACATTCAGGGTTAGTGTGCTTGAGATTGTGATTTTATTTTATTTCAAAATGACTGGCTTAGTTCAGTGTAATAATTGTTTTACAGCTGTGTTTTGAAGTACTCTTTTCAAATTTGGATACTGTCCTCTTTGTAAACAAATTACTAGTCTACGTGGACATATTACCTATCTAGAATCTTTAATCTGTGCTCTGCAAGCAGACATTAGGTGCCAAATTCAGCCATTCCTCTCTAACGAGCTGCCACACTATCAGCCCCCTCTACACAAAGATCCTGCAGGAGAAGGGCAGTATGGACAACTGTGGGATCTGGCAGGGTGAGAGCTGTGAACCATAAACACAAAGCTTTTGCTGTGTCCCAGCATACCAGATATAGTGCCCTTGCTGACCTTAATAGGGACACTAAAGCAACAGCTCAAGGTAGTTGTGATAACGAGAACTCAAATAAGCAAGGGATCGTGGTCCAAGATGAAGAACTTATTTTGGAAAGTGGAAATTGTGAATCAGGTATTACACATCAGTCACACAAGAGCAGCAAGGTATCCAAAAAAGAGAAGCCACCTTCTGGTTGGTGATTCAATTGTAAGGGATGTAAATTTAGGAAAGGATATGGAGGTTTTGTAAGAGGTCAAGTGTCTGCCAGGTGCTACTGCCAGCAGAGACAAGAGGCGTATTCTTAAGATTGTCAAGAATGCCAGTAAGGACTGTGATGTTGATGCTATTATACATCTTGGCACAAATAATCTGTCCCAAAAAGATGTACTTTCTGTGCAGAATGACTTCCAGAGCTTGGGGTATGAACTTAGTAGTATAGGTTGTAGGCTTAACTTTTCAGAGATTTTACCAGTATATAAGGAACAAAAAGGGAAAGGCCAACGTGTAGCAGAGTTTAATCTGTGGCTAAAGGAGTGGTGCAAAAGGGAAGGCTTTGGTTTTATTAGTCATGATGTCTGCAGCTGGTCCAATAAAAAACTGTACAAAAGAGATGGTTTGCATCCATCAAAGAAAGGGACTGAACTACTTGGTATTAAAGTAGATTTTCTGGATAAACATTTAAACTGAACAGCAGGGACAGAGAATTAATTGATACAGATCATTTCTGTCCCCAGCAATCTAAAATTAATAGGGTTAACAGTGCACACAACATAGATATGTGTGCGGGTAAGTTTATCAGCTCTGCTCTCAAGCAAAGTAAAGCATTTAATAGTGAGTGCCATACCATGTGCACTAATCAAACAGGTGGCAAGAAAGTAGGGGCAATCAGGCACAACACAGGTTATGTAGACAATAAACACAGGGTCAATCAAAATGGACTTAAATGTCTATACACCAATGCACAGAGTATGAGGAATAAACAGGGAGAATTAGAAATTAAAGTAAATGAGAGAAGATATGATATAGTTGCCATTACGGAAACTTGGTGGGATGAAACTGACAAATGGAATATACAGCTAGAGGGATTTAAATTATTTAAAAGAAACAGACCAAATAAAAGAGGAGGTGGAGTTGCACTATATATAAGAAATAACTACATCTCTACAGAAATAGAGCACAACAATAATGAAAATCATCTCGAATGCATTTGGGTCAATATTAAAGGGGGGCGAAATGACATTGCCATAGGTCAGTGATGGCGAACCTATGGCACGGGTGCCAGAGGTGGCACGCGGAGCCATATCTGCCGGCACGCGAGCCGTTGCCCTAGCTTAGCTCCAACGCGCATGTGCATGCCGACCAGCTAATTTTCAGCTCACACGGAGGCTCTGGGAGGGTGTTTTTGGTTTCCAGAGGCCTCCCTGGGGGCGGGAGAGGGCATTTTCTCCCTCCCTAGGCTCCAGGGAAGCCTACTGGGCCCACCGGAAGTCGGGAAATGGGCCATTTCCAGCCTCCAGAGGGCCTCTGGGCGGGGCGGGGGAGGCTGTTTTCGTCCTCCCCAGGCATTGAATTATGGGTGTGGGCACTCGCACGTGTGCGACAGCGCACGAGCACGCGTCTTCGGCACCCAAGGAAAAAAAGGTTCGCCATCACTGCCATAGGTCTATATTACAGGCCACCCAACCAAACAGAGGAAGTAGATGAACTTTTTGCTAGTCAGCTAACTAAGGTATGTAGGAAGCACATCACAATAGTAATGGGGGATTTTAACTACCCTGGCATCAACTGGGAGACAAACTCTGCACCAAGTGGAAGAGCCAACAGGTTCCTAACAAACCTAGCAGACAACTTTGTTACCCAAAAAGTAGAGAAGGGAACAAGGGGATCAGCCATATTGGACCTAATTCTCACTAACAGAGATTAAATGATAGAAGGTGTTGAAGCTACAGGAACCTTGGGAGCAAGTGATCATGCAATATTGGAATTCAACATTATGCAATCACAAGCAGTAGAACAAAATCAAACTAGAGTCTTTGACTTTAAGAGAGCTAATTTCAATAAACTTAGAGAGAACTTGGGAAAGATTCCATGGATGAGAATCGTCAAGAGGAAAACAACTCAAGAAGCTTGGGAAATTTTGAAAAGTGAGATTATAAAAGCCCAGACTAGCACAATACCAATGAAGAAGAAAAATAATAGGTCTCAAAAGAAACCAGCATGGCTGCATAAAGAACTCTCTGACAAATTGAAAGACAAAAAGGACAAGTATAAAAAGTGGAAAGAAGGGGAAATAACTAAGGCAGAATACCAGCAAATAGCCCAAGCCTGTAAAGATGAAGTGAGGAAAGCTAAGGCTCACAATGAACAAAGGCTTGCGACAAAAGTAAAAAGTAACAAAAAAAACTTCTTCCAACATATTAAAAACAAGAAAAAAGTCAAGGAAACAATTGATCCATTGCAGGGCGAAAATGGCAAGAAGGTGACAAGCAACAGGGAGAAAGCAGAGCTACTTAACACGTATTTTGCATCTGTCTTTACACAAAGGGAAAAAGCAGTCCAACCTATCAAAAACAGCATCACAAATAACATATTAGGAACACAAGTTAAAATAGGGAAGAAAATGGTAATGGAACACCTGTCTACCTTAGACGAATTCAAATCACCAAGATCAGATGGATTACACTCCAAGGTTCTGTAGGAACTGGCAGATGAGATCTCAGAACCACTGAATTAAATCTTTCAAAGATCCTGGAGCACCGGGTAACTGCCAGAGGACTGGAAAAGAGCTGATGCAGTTCCCATCTTCAAAAAAGGGAAAAAAACAGATCCAGGAAACTACAGACCTCTCAGCCTGACCTCAATACCAGGGAAGATTTTGGAAAAGATAATCAAGCAACGAATCAATGAACACCTAGAAGCAAACACAGTAATAACCAAAAGCCAACATGGGTTTGTCAAAAACAGATCATGCCAGACTAATCTTATTGCATTCTTTGACAAAGTGACAAAATTAGTGGACCAGAGGAATGCTGTCGATGTGGTTTACTTGGACTTCAGTAAGGCATTTGATAAAGTAGACCATAACCTACTACTAGATAAAGTAGAAAAATGTGGGATGGACAGCAACACCACCAAATGGATTCAAAACTGGCTAACCAACCACACTCAACGTGTAGTGCTCAATGGAACTGCATCTACATGGAGGGAAGTACCGTATTTTTCAGAGTATAAGACGCACCTTTTTACTCCCAAAAAGAGGGTGAAAACTTGGGTGCGTCTTATACACCGAATGTAGCCCCACCCAGCCAGCCACCCCCACCCTTTGCCCTCTGTCTTCCAGCAATTTACCTGTTTGCAGCAAAGAGGGAAGAGCTTATAATGCCAAGCAAGTCACTAGCACTTCCCGATCTACAGCTGATTTGCCACGTGGGAAAATGAAAGTGAAACTGAAACTGCAAAGGCAAATAGCTGGGAGAGACATGCAGATTTTTATTTTTTGATGAACTGGATGGAAGGGGGTAAGTGAATAACTATAAATGTCTGTAGAATGTTCAAATTATTAGACTTATTTTTTAAAGATTGCTTTATTATTGTTCTAGAGCCAGGGGCAATTTTAAGACTTGTGGACTTCAACTCCCAGAATTCCACAGCCAGCTTTGTTAGCTTTGCTGGCTGTGGAATTCTGGGAGTTGAAGTCCACAAGTTTTAAAGTTGCCAAGGTTGGAGATCCCTGTAAATCTAGACAACTTAACAAAATATAGAAGCTTTTTAAAATAAATGCTTGCTCTGAAGAGGCCCAGTGCTATTGTATCTTCTTTTAAATAATAGAGAATAATGTATACTTCCAGAAATTTTAATTAATTTTAACAGCTCTCTACAAGTATAGTCTGAAATGTAACAGTGTCCTGTTTAGTATTAGAGTTTAGTTACCTTGGAGTAGATCTATTTAAATAATTGGGAGCAGTTAGTGTGACTACATTTAAGAAAACATTCTGGCATAATGTACATTTCTCCAATTTTTTGCTATTTCTATGGGTCAGGCACACATGCACAGAAATACACAGCAAACAGTATATATCATCTGTGCTATTTGCTGTTTGCTGTTTGGCAAATTGCTTGGAGGCAGAGGCTTTTTTCCTTTTTTCCTCCCCCAGAACTAAGGTGCGTCTTATACTTTGGTGTGTCTTATACTCCAAAAAATACGGTATGCAGTGGAGTACCCCAAGGCTCTGTTTTAGGCCCAGTACTCTTCAACATCTTCATCAATGACTTGGATGAGGGGATAGATGGGGAACTCATCAAATTTGCAGATGACACCAACTGGCAGGAATAGCCAACTCTCCAGAAGATAGGCTCAAGATACAGAAGGATCTTGACAGACTTGAACATTGGGCGCTATCAAACAAAATGAAATTCAATGGTGAAAAAAGTAAGGTTCTACATTTAGGCAAGAAAAACAAAATGCACAGGTACAGTATATGTGGTACCTTGCTCAACAGTAGTAACTGTGAGAGGGATCTTGGAGTCCTAGTGGACAACCATTTAAATATGAGCCAGCAGTGTGCAGCAGCTGCCAAAAAAGCCAACAGTTCTAGGCTGCATTAACAGAGGGATAGAATCAACATCACGCAAAGTGTTAATACCACTTTATACAAAGTGACCAGATTTTTTTATTTTTAAGCGGGACGGGGGGCGGCGCCTGGGCGCCGCCATTTGTTTTGCCCTCTGCGCATGCGCAGAACGCTGCGCATGCGCAGAGGGCAAAACAGCAAATGTTGGCGTCCAGGTGAGGTGGAGTGGGGGGGAGGCGGGAGGGCGCTTGGATGCCTGGAGCTCGCGACAGGTAAGCTGCCGGCTGCCTCCTTTCCCCGTCTCCCGCCTCCCGTTCGTTGCTTGCCAGACCGGCCGAAGGGGAGGCGGGAGGCGAGGAAAGGTCACCTTAACTTTATAATGCCCTGGTAAGGCCACACTTGGAATACTGCATTCAGTTTTGGTCGCCACGATGTAAAAAGGATGTTGAGACTCTAGAAAGAGTGCAGAGAAGAGCAACAAAGATGATTAGGGGACTGGAGGCTAAAACATATGAAGAACGGTTGCAGGAACTGGGTATGTCTAGTTTAATGAAAAGAAGGATCAGGGGAGACATGATAGCAGTGTTCCAATATCTCAGGGGTTGCCACAAAGAAGAGGGAGTCAAACTATTCTCCAAAGCACCTGAGGGTAGAACAAGAAGTAATCGGTGGAAACTAAACAAGGAGAGAAGTAAGGTAGAACTAAGGAGAAATTTCCTGACAGTTAGAACAATTAATCAGTGGAACAGCTTGCCTCCAGAAGTTGTGAATGCTCCAACACTGGACGTTTTCAAGAAGATGTTGGAAAACCATTTGTCTGAAGTGGTGTAGGGTTTCTTGCCTAAGCAGGGGGTTGGACTAGAAGACCTCCAAGGTCCCTTCCAACTCTGTTGTTGTTGTTGTTGTTGTTGTTGTTGTTGTTGTTATTATTATTATTATTATTATTATTATTATTATTATTATTATTATTATTATTATTATTATTATAGTACAGTATTTGTATTTCCATTTCTAGCTGTGATAGTGTAACATCCACTCTGAGCTAGCAAACCATACTAACAAAAGCCACACTTTTTGATAAAAGCATGCAAGCATAATTAATGTTGACACACTGGAGAGGACTGTCTATTTAACACTGGTTAAATTATTTTCCTGAGAAAAGAACAGATGTTGGAAGAGTAATACTGTCATAATGTGATATTGCTGAAATACTATTGATATGTGAGAAGTTTTATGTAGCTGATGGGCAGCTCCAAAGGCATGACATGCAAGCTCATAATACTCATAATACAGTAGCTACCATCTGTATCAGCAGACTGTTAAAAAATAATGATAAGGCAATCATAGCTTGATATAGCTCCTGCCAAGATAAATAAAGCATTTGCTCTAAGATTGGGTCCATCTAGGGCAGGGTTAAAACATACTGTGACTGCTTGGTACCATATAATGTTCAGCTGTTCCACCACAGACAAAAACATTCCTCGGTTCTTTTATTTTTGTTTTGGAACAGTTGCAATGAAAACCAACCAATGATTGAAATTATGTTAATATGGCAAGAATAAAAAATATTTATGAAAAATGCTAATAATTTCATCTGTAGCCGAAGCTAATTATTATTGGAGGCCAATACAGTTATTTTTACAGGACTTGCTTATAAATGTATTCAATTAAAATCTAATCTTGAGGATACTAGTTAGGTTATATAACCAAATATTTAAAACACCAATGCATAAATGCCAATTGAAATATCATAAATCAGACACAGTATCAGGGGTGAAATCCTCCCGGTTCGCCTGGGCCAGTCCTTCGGCGTATAGCCGATGGAACTGGCGGCGGGCGCGGTGCGGAGCTTCTCCCTCCCGCTTTCCCGGGCCGGCTGAACACGCACGCATGCACAGAGGGAAAAAGAACCCGAATGGCGGCGGTCAGCCGGGCCGGGAAAGCGGGCGGGAGAAGCTCCGCGCCGCCACCGCCGCCAGTTCCATCTGCTATAAGCCGAAGGACTGGCCCGGGCGAACCGGGAGGATTTCACCCCTGCACAGTATGTACATATAGGTGTGTGTACAATACAGATACATGCATACATGCTCAGAATTTTGAAACTGTTTTAAATAAAATCACATGATTAACATGTAAACATGCCAATTTCTAAGAAAGGAAGGAAGTGCAAAATATTAAAAAATTATCACATGGCAGTGAAATATTACTTTTCCTGTGAGAGATATTTGTAATTCGATGTAATATTTGTGTTCATAAATAGTACATAACACATGATCAAAAGCACTTATTTATCTATCAATATAGTGTTATGTATCATTTAGGCTTATAACACTAGGCGATAAAAATACATTTCTTGATTGACAGTAATTTAATTCATGCTCAGGGCATTGATACAAAGATATCACAAGCTCTACCTTTAAGCAAAGCCATATTTTAAATTACCAAGACAACTTAACTCAAAACTACATTAGTGTTACACCTTCACTCAAATATATTTTCATTTAGCTATCTGGTTAAATGTTTGACTAGTTTACCAAAGAAAAATATGTTACTGCAACTTTTTCTGCCTTTATATCCTTAAATGACTTCACCCACGGAAAAGTTAGCTATTTAGTCAGCTAATTTGTGTTCCAGCTAGATAGTGGCAATGTCCAATTAACCTCATGACTGAGTTCACATTGGGCTGAAAAATGCCACTTTTCATGACACAATCTCAGACAATGTTTGTGGAGGCTAAAACTGAAATGGAAGTGATTTGTCTTTTAGAAGCCTCCCATTGTCTTTCTATCTTTTTGTTTGTTTTTTGGAAGAAGCATCATATCCCTAGAATTGGATTTTTATTACTGAATTTCAGCAATCCTGTTTCAGGATGAGGGTAACCACAAATACTGTGCTACCTGTTGCATGAGAATTGCACACATTTTATCCCGGTTACATGTTAGTATGAAGTGTGACTGAAGATTGATTAGTGCAATCAAAACAGTATTAACTCTTAGTGTCCACACAGAGATACATTTCCCCCGGGATGATTTGCCCCTAACTTCATACTTCAGTGGGATGCCTAACATCACACTGTAATTACTTCCATTCATCATTTATTTTATTTCTTATATTTTTCTATTTAGCCTTTATTATTTTTTACAAATAACTCAAGGTGGCAAACATATCTATTAGGTGTAGCACTAGTGTGTGTTCTGACCCAGCCTTAGCAGAAGCAAGAAATAGACTCCTTGTCACGAAAAACCCTTATTACCTCTTGTGAATTAATGGTATTCACCCACCGAAAAGTCCAAGCAAGAATCCTGCAAGGAGTTATATGTAGCAACAGACCTTATCATTTCCTTGTGATAATTGCAAGGCTGCAAATTAAGTTCTGGCAAGCAGTCTTTGATTCACGAAACACAATGAGCAAAATCTTCAGAAATACCAACTGTTGTCTCCTACAACAACCACTCCCCTTTCCTTCTATTTATTCCCCAGCCAGGGAGAGGCCATTCAGGGTCCACGTGTGCTTTGCTTCCTGAGTCGACTCCTTGTCCTCCATTGTTCACCTCTCCTAACTGCTCTGCGCATACGTGTATCTGGAACAAGCCCCAGCTGTTCTTCCTCCTCACTTATCAGCCTCCAAAGGCAGCTGCCTCTCCAGTGGCTGGGAAATGTCGGAAGGCCCAGGCTCTATCTATGCGTCCGACACAAAGCATCCATCAGAACCTTCCCCAGACTCCAGAACTGGCCCAAGTTCCTCCCCAACTTCCTCATCGTCCAAGTCTACCGCCCGCTCCACTGGCAGCTGGCGGGCCACAACAGTGTGGTTAAATTGTCTTCCTCCTCCTATTTTTCCCACAGGAACCCTATGAGCTGGATTGGGCTGAAAGAGAGTGACTGGCCTAAGATCACCCAGCTGTCTTTCATGGCTAAGGCAGGACTTGAACTCACACTCTTCCACTGACTAACCTGGTACCTTAACCACTAGACCAAATTGGCTTTCTATACTGCTGGCTATCCTCTTCCCTTTTCTTCAAACTTTCCCAGCATTATAGGCTTCTCCAGAAAGCTAAGGTGTCACATGATGTTTTCAAAATATGGTAATTTTGATCATTTGATCCTTGACTGAATTCTTAATTGATTTGTTCACTGATACATTTGTTTCTTTGATCCGTGATATTCTTAGAAGCCTTCTCCCACACCAACATTGAAAAGGATCAATACTCTATCCAGCTTCTTCAAGTGCAACTTTCACTTTTCATAAAGTGTCACAGGAAAAATCATTACTTGAATGATTTTGATCTTCTTAGACAGATCATGACACTTGAATTATCTTTTCTAAGGTCTTAATTGCTGTCCAATGAAGTGCTAGTTTGCTGCATATTTCTTGACTGTTGCTTCCTTTACTATTAATAGTCAATTCTAAAAAGTAAACACTATTTACCACTTGACTATTTCATTGTCAATTCTAAAGCTAATTGCTCTAGTTATTACTATTTGTTTGGTTTTATATTTAATCTTATCTCCATTTTTTTTCACTATGCTGTTAATTTTCATTGCTAGACTTCCAGAACATTTGCATTTTATTTATTTATTTATTTATTTATTTTGTTATTCTTATATGCCGCCCAACTCCCGAAGGACTCAGGGCGGCGTACAACATAAGAGATACAAGAATAGACAAAATTTCAACAATTTAAAAACAGTACAAAATTTAAAAAAAAACAGTATAAAAGCAACAACAACATCCATCCATTCAACCACATACATACTTGGGGGGTAAGCTCAAATGGTTAAGCTGTCCCCCCCACCTGCAGGAAGAGCCAAGTCTTAACGGCTTTTCGGAAGGCCAGCAGAGTGGGGATGGTTCGGGTCTCTGGGGGGAGTTGGTTCCAGAGCACGGGGCCAGCCACAGAGAAGGCCCTCCCCCTGGGGCCCGCCAGCCGGCATTGCTTGGCCAACGGGACCCGGAGGAGGCCAACTCTGTGGGCCCTAACCGGTCGGAGGGAAGTATGCGGCAGAATGCGGTCCCGGAGATATTTTCAGCTATCAGAGTAGTGTCATAAGCATAGTGTAGGCTATTTTCCTTTATTATATATATTAAAATAAAATACACAAACACACACAAACACACAATACTTGAATATGATTTATTCAAGAAACCTCAGTTAACTATATCATAACTTACTACCATTTGTGAACTGAGTTCCTATGTAAAAAAAGTATATCCAAGCAAGATAAAATTTGGCTGTTTGTTTACTACAATAAATACGCACTGTTATTAATTACATCAATATCTTCTTGTTCACTTTTATTACTGGATATAAATGCATAACTCCAAAGCTCCAAGTTAAATTGATTCCAAATTCATGAGCATATGATGGGGAAGAATGATGAGATGCGATGATTCCTATGCCCAAGTAGCAAATTGTTGATCGCTAATATCTCCAGATCAGATGGCTAATAATATGCCAAGATCTCAGATAACGTCTCCCAGTCAAAATAGAAAATACTGTGCTGATTTACAAATAATTTGCCCTGATATACAAAACAGATCCTGCAGTGATTTATTTTGCTGCAGCTATGGATATACTCTAAACCAGTATTGAAACCAGGTATTTCTTACTTACATTCAAGCTATTTTAATATCAGTTTGTATTCTACTTGAGAAAACCTATTAACTTAGTTACTATGGTCACTAAGAATCAATACCAACTTGATGGCACATAATTAATCAACCAACTTATTCTGTTGAAAGGCAAGAGAAAGCAAATATTACTTAATTTGCTTCTGTTAAAAGATATACAATCTCATCAGCAAATCAAATTCCAAAATGAAAGTCAGAGATCTTTCTTTAAAAATTATAGTATATTTGGGAGGAGAGGGAAAAAAAGAAACATGAGTGACTTTTACTTCTTTTCTGATTAAAATGACATTGGAAGTAATCAGCCAGCTTTAAATATAAATGAGTTGACTTGGAAGTCAAATCAATGGTACTTTGTTTTCTTGTTCATAAAGACATTATATGCTGAAAATAAAAATAATGTCCCACATCACAGCAATTTTTCATTTGAAAATAGATAAAGTGGGGCAAATATTTTATACTCAATCATGGCTTTTGCAATAACATCAACAAAAACTTTTCGATTAGTTATTCGATCAGCTTACATTATAATGAATACAGCTCCCTTCTAAATGATACTTTTAACCACTTTAAAATTGGCTTAACATTAGTGGCATGCATCTATGAAATATAAAAACCTGACGGAAAATTCAATGACATATATTCCTAATAGTACTTGCACATATAAATCTTGAATTTTAAAGAAATGCTTCCCAGTACTCAAAGCTTTTATACAACTACAGCAGAGGTGGGTTTCAGCAGGCTCTGACCAGTTCTGGAGAACCGGTAGTGGAAATTTTGAGAAGTTCAGAGAACCGGTAAATACCACCTCTGACTGGCCCCGCCCGCATCTATTTTCTGCCTCCCGAGTCCCAGCTGATCAGGAGGAAATGGGGATTTTGCAGTAACCTTCCCCTGGAGTGGGGTGGGAATGGAGATTTTACAGTATCCTTCCCCTGCCATGCCCAACAAGCCACGCCCAACAAACCACGCCCACAGAACCAGTAATAAAAATTTTTTGAATCCCACCACTATCATTGACTTACAACAGTTCACTTACAACGTTACAACATCACTGAAAAAAGTGAGTTGTATGACCATTGCAGCGTCCCCATGGTCACATGATCAAAATTAGAATGTTGGGCAACTGGTTCATATCTATGATAGTTGCAGTGTCCCAGGGTTATGTGATCCCCTTTTGTGGCCTTTTGACAAGCAAAGTCAATGGGGAAAGCCAGATTCACTTAACAACCCTGTTACCAATTTAACAACTGCAGTGATTCACTTAACAACTGTGGCAAGAAAAAATGGGGCAAAACTCACTTCACAACTGTCTCACTTAGCAACAAAAATTTTGGGCTTAATTGAGGTCGTAAGTTAAGGACTACCTGTAGTTGTTATTAGTACTACTATAATAATATTAGTATTTTATTATTAGAATGCAGCAAATAATAATAATAAACTTTTTCTCTCCCAAACCTTCTCATTTTTCATGCTCTAACAGAGATTTCTGCCTTTTAGGGTAAAACCTTATAGGTCATTCTGCCACCTTCAGGGAGACATAGAAATTCATCTCACTTAGAACTTTCAACTAAGCTAACCCTATTTTCACATTCCACGCTGGCTTTCTGGTAACTAAAAGAAAATAAGAACCTTTCTGTAATGCAATCAGCTAGCCTTGTTTCAAATAGAATAGAATAGAATAGAATTCTTTATTGGCCAAGTGTGATTGGATACACAAGGAATTTGTCTTTGGTGCATATGCTCTCAGCGTACATAAAGGAAAAGATACATTTGTCAAGAATCATGAGGTACAGCACTTAATGATTGTCATAGGGTACAAATAAGCAATCAGGAAACAATCAATATTGATATAAATTGTAAGGATACAAGCAACAAGTTATAAGTGGGAGGAGATGGGTGATAGGAACAATGAGAAGACTAATAGCAATAGTAATGCAGCCTTAGTGAATAGTTTGACAGTGGTGAGGGAATTATTTGTTTAGCAGAGTGATGGCGTTCAGGAAAAAACTGTTCTTGTGTCTACTTGACTTGGTGTGAAGTGCTCTATAGCGTCGTTTTGAGGGTAGGAGTTGAAACAATTTATGTCCAGGATGCGAGGGGTCAGTAAATATTTTCACGGCCCTCTTTTTGACTGTATACAGGTCCTCAATGGAAGGCAGGTTGGCAGTATCGTATTTTTCGGAGTATAAGACGCACCTTTTTCCTCCCTAAAAGTGGCTGAAAATTTGGGTGCGTCTTATACTCTGAATGTAGCTTTTTCAAAGCTTTTTTTCCAGCCCTAACTAGGTGCTAACGATCTTCCCAGCTCTTACCTTGCAGGTTTTTCATTGTTACTCTCTCCGAAGAATGTTTTTCCAGCACTAAGTCTTTGCAGAATTTTTTTTCATTGCTATACTTGCTCCGAATAAGTTTTTTTCTAGGCCTAACCAGGTGCTAACGATCTTCCCAGCTCTTACTGGCTTGCATGCTCTTTCATTGTTACTCTCTTAGAAGAAGGTTTTTTAAAGTCCTAACCAGGGGATAAAATAATGTGCTGAAGCTGACCAGACTAAGGACGCTAGCCAGATGAATACCTGGTAGGCAGATTGTTTTCCCCTATTTTTCTCCCCAAAAAGTAAGGTGCGTCTTATACTCTGGTGCGTCTTATACTCCGAAAAATACGGTACTTGTTTTTTCTGCAGTTCTGTTATCAAGTCTGTGTCTGTCTTGTTGGGTTGCAGAACCGAACCAGACAGTTATAGAGGTGCAAATGGCATGATTATGGGTTTTAGCACTTTTTCCCTTTTACAACACAGGTTCCAAAATACAGCTTCCAAAAAAATGTAACCTGCTATCTTAAAAACAAAAACATAAATCCCATAACAAAAATATTGAAGATTCTGTAGCAGGGATTTCAGCAAAGTTAATGCTTTTTATTCAGAAGTAAAGGACATGTCAAGAAAACATGTTTCAAAGGTCAGTTTGCCATTAGATTTGCCTTAGTCATGAACTCCCTTTTTGCAAAGAAAAGCACACCCAAGCAGAGATAATATATGCTATCAGTATGATAAGCTTTTAGTCAATTACAAAACAATTTGAAATTTCTCAGGCCTCCCCCTTACGTCTCTTGAAAAGGGAGTACATTCACATAATATATTAAGTACATATAATCCCTTGAGATAATAACAATTTTAGCAACACAGCTAACTCTCCTCCTAATGCAGATTATGAAAACAGTGAAAGTTTTATCTAACCCAAGGCAGAAATGAAAATTCCAGATGTTATAGTGTAATTGCAAAAATATAGAATCTATATGCTACTAGAATTCTCAATGTCATGACCTTTACCTGGTGAAATGGTGCAATGTGGAACAACAAATTTTGAACCAAGGTACCTTAATTGGGCTAACTTATAGAATAAATCCAAAATCTGGGACCCCTGACTCCCAAAACTCAATGGGGAAGCCAGCAGGAAGTCAGAAGGTGCTCCAACCGCCACTACTTTGTTTTGTTTTGTGGTGGGTTTTTTTTGCCTTCCCTTGGTCTTTCTGTTTCTCTGTTTCATCATCATCATCATCATCATCATCATCATTATCATCATCATCATCATCATCATCATCATCGCCATTGTCTATCCACTGCAGGATGAAGGCCTCTTCTACATGTTTCCAATCAATACGGTCCTGAGCTTTCTTTTGCCAATACTTGCTGATGTCGTCAATCCATCTTGTTTTAGGTCTCTTTTGTGGGTGCTTTTTATCAAGTGGGATCCATTCTATGACTGCCTTGGTCCACTTTCCATCAGTTCTTCTTGCTATGTGACCAACCCATTTCCATTACAATTCTTTTACTCTCTTGATAAAATTGTATACTTTTGTTTGTTCTCTAATCCATGTGCAGGTCTTTCTATCTTGTCTTATAGTAGTGAACATGTATCTTTCCATAGTTCTTTACACCACTCATAGTTTTTGTATCGATTTATTATTTATTTATTTATTTGGTCGCTTTTATATGCCGTCTAACTCCCATGGGACTCAGGGCAGCGTACAACATAGTTCAAAACAATCTATAAAAATGATACCAATAATTAAAAAAGATTACAAAATTTAAAAAATTTAAAAATTTAAAAACAGACCAACATTCAAACATGGGGGATAGATCTTAATTCACCCCGCCTGCAGGAAGAGCCATGTTTTCACGGCTTTACGGAAAGCCAGTAGGGTGGGGATAATCCTGATCTCTGGAGGGAGTTTGTTCCAGAGAGACGGGGCTCCCACAGAGAAGGCCCTCCCCTGCAGTCCCACCAACTGGCATTGTTTGGTTGAAGGGACCTGGAGGAGACCGACTCTGTGGGACCTAACTGGTCATAGGGATGTATGAGGTAGGATGCGGTCCCAAAGATAACCTGGTCCTATGCCATGTAGGGCTTTAAAGATGATAATCAACACCTTGAATTGGACCCGGAGACCAATGGGCAACCAATGCAGCTGGCAGAGTATGGGTGTTACGTGGGTACATCTAGAGACACCCACCATGGCTCGTGCAGCCGCATTTTGCACCAGTTGCAGTCTCCAGATACTTTTCAAGGGTAGCCCCATGTAGTGCGCGTTACAGTAGTCCAATCGAGAGGTGACAAGGGTATGAGCGACCGTGAGTAAAGCCACCTTCTCCAAATATGGGCACAATTGGTGCACCAGGCGAACCTGTGCAAAGGCGCCCCTAGCCACAGCCATAAGATGTTGGTCTAATTTTAGCTGTGGATCTAGGAGCACACCCAAATTGCGAACGCGGTCTGAGGAAGATAATTTGTCTCCCCCGAAGACCAAGGAGGGACAGTCAGTATAATCCTTAGGAGGCAGCATCCATAGCCATTCAGTCTTGTCAGGGTTGAGCTTGAGCCTGTTTCTGCCCATCCAGATCCTAACATCGACCAGGCCACGGCACATCACATCCACTGCCTCCCTGAATTGCAATGGGGTGGAGATGTACAGCTGGGTGTCATCAGCGTACTGTTGAAATCTCACCCCATGTCGACGAATGATATCCCCCAACGGTTTCATGTAAATGTTAAACAGGATGGGCGAGAGGACAGAACCCTGAGGGACCCCACAAGTCAGGGGCCTAGGAGACGACCTCTGCCCTCCCATCAACACCAACTGCGACCTATCGGCGAGGTAGGAGGAGACTCACCACAAAACGGTGCCTCCCACTCCCAGCCCGCCGAGTCAGTGCAGAAGGATACCATGGTCGATGGTATCGAAAGCCGCTGAGAGGTCAAGTAGCACCAGGATGGAAGAATAACCACCATCCTGGGCTCGCCAGAGATCATCCATCAGGGAGACCAAGGCAGTTTCCGTGCTGTAGCCGCACCTGAAACCCGATTGAAAGGAGTCTAGATCAGTGATGGCGAACCTTTTTTTCCTCGGGTGCCGAAATAGTGCATGCCCACACCCATAATTCAAAGCCCCTCACTTGCCCCACCCTCCTGCACATGCGTGCGTGACCCCCCCACTCCCCCATTTCCCGGTGGGCCCATTTTTCGCCCTCCCCAGGCTCCAGAGGCTTTCTTGGAGCTTGGGGAGGGCAAAAACGCTCCCCCCGCCACCCTGGAGGCCCTCTGGAGGCCAAAATTGCCCTCCCAGAGCCTCCACGCGAGCCAAAAATCAGCTGGCGGGCACGCACATGCGCACTGGAGCTGAGCTAGGGCAATGGCTCATGTTCCGGCAGATATGGCTCCGCGTGCCACCTGTGGCACTCATGCCATAGGTTCGCCATCCCTGGTCTAGATGATCAGTTTCCTCCAATAACCGAAGAAGCTGAAGAGCCACCACCTTCTCAACAACTTTACCCAAGAAAGGTAAGTTGGAGACCGGACGAAAGTTCTTCAGGTCTGCTGGGTCCAGGGAAGGCTTCTTAAGGAGGGGTCTCACCACCGCGGCCTTTAAGGGTTGCGGTACGGATTCCTCTCTAAAAGAAGCATTGATCACCACTTGGATCCAGCTACGTGAAACCTCCCTGCTGGCCAAAACCAGCCAGGAGGGACACGGGTCCAAGAAACAGGTGGAAGAGCTCATCGCTCCC
Organism: Diadophis punctatus similis; assembly: GCA_023053685.1. Taxonomy (NCBI): domain Eukaryota; kingdom Metazoa; phylum Chordata; class Lepidosauria; order Squamata; family Dipsadidae; genus Diadophis; species Diadophis punctatus. Next base: position 147,926,733 of record JALIGW010000003.1, read on the forward strand.
ACGGCCTTGTCAACATTATCAGGAGTTACTGGCTCAAACTCAATCAACGATTGTGAGGTTAGTGTCCATGATTCACTGGCATATGTTAGAGCAGGTAGAGCACACTGATCGAAAATTTTTCTCATCAGGCATAGGGGGAGGTTGTTCTTGAAAATGATACTTAGCTTGCCGAATGCCTGCCAACCAAAGGCCTGCCAACCAAATGCCGTTCAATTTCCTTTATTGTATCACCGTCCATTGAGATCCGTTGGCCAAGGTATATGTAATGGTCTACTATGTGTAGTTCTTCTCCAGAGATAGATAGATAGATAGATGGATGGATGGATGGATGGATGGATGGATGGATGGATGGATGGATGGATGGATGGATGGATGGATGGATAGATAGATAGATAGATAGATAGATAGATAGATAGATAGATAGATAGATAGATAGATAGATAGATAGATAGATAGATGATAGATGAGAGATGATAGATAGATAGATAGATATTCTTTATTTGGTGAATTTATTAATCATAACAGGTTTTCTGTTAAACCATATGCATTTCCAGAAACACCTTAAGGCCTAAAACTAGTGGAGGCTTTATCGTGGCATAACAATAAACATTAAGGAGACACCCGAGAGAGTATCACTTAGCTCAATAATTTTACCAGGGCAAGTCAATCCAGCCAACAATGTTCCACAGATCAAAATGAACAATAAAAACTATAAGGTACAACAGACCAATAAATGATGATTGTTGGGATTATTAAATATGTTCCAATTCCAATTTGGTAATAAATCTGGCAATTTTTAGCAAAATCTAACTAGTGTACTGATTCTGTACACCAGATCTTGTGGCAAAAATCCATTTATCTGTTGTTTTTCAAAAGGAAGTAACTTTTTGTAATATTGTAGCCATTATTATTAAATACTTAAAATTCACTTACATCATCTTAAAATGAAAATATGTATCGTATCAAGGAATGCAATCATTAATGAGCAATCAGGTGCTGGTTACTTGTTTTGTTTTAGATCAACTACTATCAACTTCAGCTTACATGGAAAGGGACTGAATGAATTTCTGGAAAGCATCAGTGTACATACCACTGCTCTATATCAATGGTGTGGGGGTGGAAAAATATTTGACATTAGTCATTTCCCATGCTAAGTCAAAGAAACAAGGAAAAATATATTGTATTAAATGGAGCATGGAAAAAACCCTTTCTAAATAATTCCTAAGTCATTATTTGACTTAGTGGCAATCCTATATGTCTAATCTGATGTTGTGCTCTTTCCAATGTTGAAGAATTCTTTGCTAACCATCATGCTAAAAACCAGGTTAGATAAACCAAGTTAGATAATAAACCAGGTTAAATAGAGAAGGTCTAGAGCAGTGATGGCGAACCTATGGCACATGTGCCACAGGTGACACGCGGAGCCATATCTGAGGGCACGCGAGGTGTTGCCCTATGTCATCTCCAGCGCGCATGCGCGCGCTGGCCAGCTGATTTTCAGCCTTCTTTCTGTCTTGCTCTCCCCAGGTTTCAGGAAAGCCTCCTGAACCCTGGGGATGGTGAAAAATTACCCAAAGTGCCAACCGGAAGTTCATTTCCGAACTTCTGGTTGGCCCTTTGGCAGTTTTTCACTCTCCCCAGGCTCTACCAGAAGTCCGGAGGCTTAAGTGAGGCCTGTGTGCATGCGCGGGAGGGCAGCATGGGGGTTGTGTGCATGCATGGGGGGAGGGCATTGCATTATGGGTATGGGCACGCATGTGCGCTATCGCACGTGCCCGCACCCTTTTGGCACCCGAGCCAAAAAAGGTTTGCCATCACTGGTCTAGAGAGTTGCCTTTTCCATACAAAATGTTATCTGTTGAAAACAATTCAAATATATTAGCATGAAAAAAATCTCTAATTAAATATTTACGCATTTGTTTAGCCTATAAATTGTTTTGCCTTTAAGCAACACTTACATCAATTTTATATGAGATTTTTTTAAAAAATGATAATAGTTACATCTTCAAATTTAAAAACTTTAATTGAAAGAATAAGTATTGTCAAGAATGACTAGGTACTGAATTAATGTGGATTGGGTACTTTTGTTTATATAAAACGAATTAATGAAAACTGAACCAGAAAATAAATAAACAAAGGAAGACTGAATGAGTCAAGGATAAGTGACTTTTATTGGTTGGATGAAGTTGATGAGATCATGAAAAACATAGAGACAAGAAGCTTAAAGAACAAAATGTATGAAGTAGTATATGGTTCTGAAGACAGCATGGATAGTTTGCGAAACCAAATGGTATGGAATGGTATCATGGTTAAGTGAAGTAAAATTGACTATGTTTCCCTTTTTTTTCATTCATGATGTTTAATTCTCTGGCTAACTATTTCTTACTCCTTTCCTAGCCTTTCCATAGCATTGTTTGTTTCAAAAAAAGAATAATATGACGGTTATGGATAAACAGGTATGTGTAATTATTTATTCTGTTATTATGGCAGCTATATTTATTTTTCAAACTTTAAAAAAATTAAAAATAACTGTCATTTTTAATAGCCGTAGCCTATCTTTAAAATTTGTTAGCCCGATAAGCAAGAGGCATAATTTTAGACCACTCCTTAAAAATGCTTCAATTATGTGTAGTGTTTTAAAGTATGTATAGAGCAACTAATTGGAGACAATCTGGTTCTGATATTGTTTGACAAGTAAGATGTAAACTATACAGTTCACAGCAAGTAGCACATTACTATGCAAAGCAAACAATAATTTCCCAGGAATCATAACACTTTTAAAATTTGAAAATGGTATTTATTGAGTGTATCATATATTTTATCATTAAAAACATCTAGTAATTGGTCAGGTTACAATAATAAATAAACATTTATTTGACTTGTAGCAGGATAAAATTCTTGTAATGTGCAACAAGAGCAAATATCTCCATCTGGATATACACGAGACTTTGTATAGTATTTGCCTTCAACCTGTCAAATACTCTCAGAACAGACATATTTCCTAACAAATTCCTAAAGAACTTTCTATTCTGGGTAAGTATGATGACAGCATTCAGTAAGAGCTACAGCCTTTTTTTGACTCCTGATAGCCAGCCAAATTCAGAAGCGGATGATAGTGCCAAAAATTAGGTGAATCCCTTTTCATTACTTATCATCATTCTAAGTGACAGTAATGTTTTCTTTAAAGCCATAAATCTTCCCTTTGCAAGCCTATACAATCTTTCAGCTGAAGTGAAGAGAAAGCAACTGCCACCTGCCAATTCCCTGGACCATCTGCCCTGTGCGCTGAATCTGCATTTTTTCCACCAGTGATGTTGAGCCTTAACTACCTGAGTAAAAGTAAAAGCCTTAAGTTACATTCTACCCCTGCTAACTACATCCAGGGACAGTAAATTTTTGGCAACAAAAAAAGCGATTTGCTGTGCTTCCTCCCATGGTTGTTGTTTTTTTAAAAATCCAGTGTAGAATCCAGGAATTGCCTGGTGGATTCTCATTCAAAGCATAAGTAGATTCAACCCTGCTTATCTTCTAAGCTTTTCCAAGGTCAGCCAGGTGCTGCCACCTGCCGAGAACCTTAGCTAACTGGGGTTCCCCTGTTGTCCTATCAATCCAGTATTCTCTTTCCTGTTCCCGCTTGCCTTCTCACAGGAGCTGTTCAAGTTGAAATCTCAGCTCTGTCAAGCTTTCTCCTGGTGGCTGGAGGAGGAGGAGGAGGAAATGTTTCTGACCTTTGACCCAGTCACACTCCAACCTGTTAATCGCTGCTATCTGAACCAGAGAGGAAAACATCGGGGGGGGGGGGTGTCTCTCTGCTTCCAATTTCATCAAGGCATTTTTTCCCCCACTGCTCAGTCCTATACAATCTTTCTCCTGAAACCCCATTATCTTCTGGGGGATTTATTCACTGGTCATTTTTTTTATTCTGGGGGATTTATTCACTGGGGGTTGGGGGAGGGGGGAGGAAGTTTAACTAGCGTGGCTGATTCCACTCAAGCTCGCCACGCAAAATCATCATCATCATCATCATCAAATGTGTACCTGCCCCCCCCAAAAAAACAGGTTGAGTGAAAATGATAATCCTCCCGGATGAATTCAGTCAGATTTCTAGCCAAAGCACAGTCCAGCGGCGTGTAATGCCCGCCGCGGTAACGAGCCGCAGTCCTAGCCACACTTTAGTCGAGATCAATTCCGACTGACACCCGCGGGGCTTCCTCCCGAGTACACCCTGGTGCCTGCCCGCCCGCCTCCCGAGATGCCAACATTGCGCGCTGCCTTCCTCGCAGGAAGCGGGCAAGGCAGGCGCGCAAGGCACGGGAGAAAGAGAGAGAGAGAAAAGCGGGCACGCCGAAGTCAAGAGCGAGCAGCTCTGAGGCGAGCGACCGGGGAACCCGAGGCAAGCGAGAGCCCTGGCCCCCGCACCTGACCACCCCTCGCCAAGGCGGACCCAACGTCTCTTAACCCCGGAGACTGCCCGCCTTTCCACCTCCGCCACCCAACCCGGGAGATGATGGGGAGGGGGGGAACAAAGCGCTCGGCTCCCCCTTCTCACTCACCCCGAGCTTCCTGCTGCGGATTTTCACGTAGCCTTGCTTGACTATGTCGTTAAAGTTGGAGGCCATGGCCAGGACCAGCTTGCCCCGGAAAGGCCCCCCGCTCCGCGCCCGGGATCGTCGTCCTCTTCTTCCTCCTCCTCCTCCTCCTCTTCGTCTTCTTCCTCCTCCAGCTGCCGCTGAGTGCCCTTGGCCGCCGGCTCCCGGGGAGCCTCTGGCATCCAGGCGGCGGCGACGACGGCGGCTGTGCAGGACCTCTGGCGCGCGCCGGGCACACACCGGCCCAGCGCAGCCCGCCCACTCCGCCTGCGGGGCGCTGCGCTCAGCGCTCAGGAACCTTCCCGGCCGCCCTAAATGAAACGAGCGGCTGCTTGGACCTCAGCGGCGAGCGGTTCCAAACGCTACCAAGCGGGAGGAGGCACTCGCCGCGCCATCGTTGCCTAAAGCGCAGAAGAAGGACCCGCTTCCCCGGCTCTTCCCGCAGCTCCCTCCCGCCCCTCCGCAGCCAGCGTCGCTCCTCCGGCACCTAGAGGCTCTGGAGCTGCTCCCGCCGCCCCAGCTTCCCTCCAGCGCGAAGGAGAAAAGGGGGGGAGGGAGGAGGAGGAGGAGGGCTTCCCGCTCGCTTCCTCCTTTTTTCGTCGTATTCCCCATTAAGGCGCATCTCGGCCCCCGAGGAGGGTGGCTGGGAAAATGTCAGTCTTGCTCTTCATGCCCGAGCGCACCTTTCCCTTTTATTTCCTCTCTCTCTCTCTCTCTCTCTCTCTCTCTCTCTCTCTCTCTCTCTCTCTCTCTCTCTCTCTCTCTCTCTTGTTCTCCCCCCCCCCCCCAAGCTGGCCAAGCTCGTGGGCCTAGCGAGTCACTTCTTCCCACCTCAAGTCTGGACTATGGCTCTGGGAAATGTCTTTTGGCTAGTTGACCAGACTTGGAAAACTGAGGATGATTTCACACACCAGCAGAGACACAAGAAGGCCTGGAGGAACGTTGTCCATAGGGTCGCGATGGGTCTCGCAACTAATAACAACAACAGAGACACAAAGGTAGATAACAGAAAGGGTTATTGCTTTTATCTCACATTGATATGAGGAGATTTCTATATAAAACAGACCAGTCCGTAGCATATCTCCTCTTTTTTCGTTGCTGGGATTTGGATGCAAATGTCATTAATGCTCATTTGCTGATAAATTTGCTTTTCATTAAAAGAGAATAAAACGCCCTAGGAAGCAACGCCATCCTTTTCCAGGATGATGTCCTTCAGAGATGTTGAGGTTCCACACCATTATGGGAGCTGAGTTCCAACATACCTATAAGGCCTCAAGCCATTACTTTATATTCTGAAGTCCTTTTAGGTTTAGAATAGTTTATTTCAATAAACTATTGTCAGAATTTTACCTTTAGTCTCTTGGAGTGTGCAGTGTAATACTGAGGAGTTTTACCTCTACAGTTATGCTAGTAATAATTGCCGTACCCAGAAAAATTCATGCACTGTTTATTCAAAAGTAAATCCCATTCATTCAGTGGGCTTAATTACATCCAAATAAGTATGCATAAGATTGCATGCTTCATTCTTGAAACTGCAGGGAAGAAAGCCTGGGTCATTCTGCTATCAGAAAAATAGCTTTTGTATAAGAATGTACAAATTACATCTCTCCTAATTAAAAGATGAATGTTTGAGGAATCCTTTTTACATCATTTTATATTCCATGGAAGAAACCCTGAATCTGGCTGAAAAAATCTCTAATCCATATTTCTGATCACTGTAACTCACAAGGCAGTTATACCACAAAACAAGTAGTATACAGAATACATAAAAAAGCAAATGAAAGTGCAGGTCACAAATTAGAATTAAGCCTATATTAGTTTCTGACAGGTTTTATTTACTTATTTCAAGAATGTATACAAAGTTCATAACAAGTTCCTAGGGTGACTGAAAATTACCAAATAATTAGTAGGCAGTCCTGAATGATACTGGTTTTAAAGAGGTTTGAAATGTTGATTAACATTCAAAGGTTTGAAATATTGATTAAACCCAAGAATCTTTCATCCAAATTATCAAAGTCTTCTCCATATGAATATCGGGATGAGAATTCTGTCAAGGTCAGGAAAACTTTGAATTTTGAAGAAATGTACAATTACTGGTAAGTAAAAAGTTCTCCAAGGACAAGAGATTTTCTTCTATCACAAAGCATTGATTAATAATGTTGCAGTCTATCAGAAATAAGCTCTTACTAGCTTTTGCTTATCTTGTGTCTTCCAGATGCACTGAACTACACCAACTCTATGCAATACAATGTAGCTTTTCTGTATAACTACCAAACTCTGTGATTATTAAAAGGGGTGTCCAATGGAACATACAATGTTGGGGAGCAAGGAAAGAAGTATATGTCTGCTATCCTTGTACCTCTACATGTATATGTAGATGAATACCCCTAATGGAAAAGAGGATTGCAATGATTTGATTATAGCATAATCTAAAGCATATGACTTATCAAAATCCAATGAATCAGCTAGAGTAGAAGCCCAGCATTATTTTTATTGAATTGATCCATATTTCAATGAATTTGAGCTTCATTGAATTGAGTAGGTTTGTTCAGCAAGACTATCGGCACTATTCACTATGGTAACAAAATGAAATTAAAGCCTTATTGGAAGCTTAATTAAAAATGCGTACAGAATCTACAGATATAGAAAAGCTGAGATGTTTCTTCCTTTGACAATTGACTCCTAATTTTATTGATTCGATTTGATGCATGCATGAGTGCATAATAGTTCCCTTCATGAAACATCTCCAAGCTCTCCATCAGTTAAACAAAAATGTCTTTAATTGCATTGCAACTTAAGGCAGCTTTGGAGATAATTATTTTTCCAACAATCCTAGGATAATATATTTTGAAAAGGCTAAGGAAAATATATAGAAGAAATAAGATGTTCCTTCTGCTTTATCCATTTATTGGGTTTAAAAAATGGGCACAATCTATCTCAATATTACATTTTGGGCATGCAGTGATGCAATGTGACTTAGTCCCCAAAAAAACCCATCAGATCAGTGGTGGGTTGCTACCGGTTTGCACCGGTTTGGCGAACTGGTATCAGCGGCAGGAGGCTCCGCCCACCTGCCCAGACGTCATCAAAAACACTCTGCGCATGCACAGAAGCTTTGTGCATGCGCACGCTCCCAGTCCCGAACCAGTAGCAAAGGTAAGTGGAACCCACTACTGCATCAGATCCGTTGCACTCTGTCTTAAGCATTCAGGTGGAACCAATTTGCTTTGATGAGCTGCTTTGCTTTGGCTTTTGTGGGTACATTGCCATTGTACAGAAGAACACTGAGGGGTCAAAGAAACAGACAACTTGAAGTAGCATGACTGTTCCAATCCAATCAGAAAAAAAATGTCACTTCATTTTGCATTTGCATTCTGATAGGATCATTCAGGACACTTCAACGGATTGTTAGGACTTCAGAAAAAGCAATTGCAACCAGCCCGTCTTCCATTGAGGACCTGTATACTGTATGAACTAGAAAGAGGGCTGAGAAAATACCTACATACCCCTCAATTCCTGGATATAAACTCTTTCAACTTCTCCCCTCAAGACACCACTATAGAGCTTTGCATGCCAAAACAACTAGACCCAAATATAGTTTCTTCCCCCATGCCATCACTCTGCTAAACACCTAACATCCGCAGCACTGTCTTATGCCTAAAGATATTTATCCATGTAGTAGGCTTTATTGCTATTATCCTTGTCATCTTATCATCTTTCCCATCTTATCATCTCCTCGTCTTTTCTAGTACCTTTTCCTATATTATGAGTTATCAATTGTTGTTTGTATCTTATGACTTACGATTGTACCTTGCGATTTATGATCTGTAACTTATCACTTAGTTGTTGTTTATATGTACACTTAGAGCTTATGCACCAAAGACAAATTCCTTGTGCGTCCAATCACACTTGGCCAATAAAGAATTCTATTCTATTCTAAATTACCTTTGCTTTGGATCTCCTCCCTGTCAAAGCTTTGTGCAAGGTCACAATGTATGTCTGCTTTAGCTATTTTGTTTTACTTAAAGATATAAAATTTCTACCTCATCTTTTCCCTACAGATAAGCTTCAAGGTGGTCAACAACGATAATATGTACAATTACAGTTGAAACAATAAAGCAAATCAGTTAGAACATAGCCCATAGAAAAACAGAATTCATCCACTGCATTAAAATCTCATTCATTCATTTTTATTTAGGTCAAGACCAGTAAATAAACATTATTAAGGGCTTCAGCAGAAAGTCAGTGTGGATGCCACAAATCTCTTATTACTTAGAGAAACAGAGCTACCGTGTCTTATTTAGGTGCTGAGTTTTAGATGTCAAAATCAACCACCTAGAATGTTTTTGCTTATATGTTGTCACCAAATGTAGTGAGCAGCGAGAAGCTTTGTTCAAGAAGTAAGATTTGTTCGGGAAGCTTTAAAATGGATCTAACAGTAACTGATCTGGCTGGAGAAATCCAAATGATCACAGGTTATAAAGTGTCTTCTGCATCCCATTGCTGCCATACACTAGCTATCTGGATTTTTGAAACCCAGACCTAGTAAAATCCAGGCAGAATGCAATCATTTAAGCAAATTAGTTCTACATATGAAATATTTTCTTGGGTACATTTATATGTTTATCAAAAATGAGGAGATATTAAAGATTTTTTAACAGGTAAGACTTCTGAAAACCCCAATTTGTTCTACCTAAAGGAAAGGTGGACATCATGCATCCTCAGTTCCTTGTACCACAACCTTTCCAGAGTCTCATTTCTGAAATTCAATAGCAAAATGCTGGGATGTGTGTGTCCCCATCTCTATTTCATGGGTAGATTTCTGAAATCATGAAGGTTTCTAGGTATCCCTACTTTAAATATTTTCTATATCAAGTCTATATGTTTCAAAGTTCCTGAGTGAAACGTTTTTTAGTGATTGTTTATATATTTGTTTTGATTTTAGTCATTAATGATTTTGAGTGCTTAAAGCAGATGATAGCTAATAAAATGCAAAGCACAATTTAAAAAAAATAAAATGCAAATTTAAACAAATTTAAACATTAAATAACAAAAGGTTGTGAAAGAGATGTGCTTTAATTGCATTTCTGAAATCAGAAAGTGTTAAGATATTCATGAACTGGGAGAGCCATGTTAACAAGGTTAGCCAATGAATAGGCATAGCAACTGAATCAGCCAATAGGAGCTAACCACTTCTGAGTCTGTACAGAGAATCAAAACTGAATACTTAAGCTTAAGGCTGGGTGTGGCTCCACTCTCCACTCTTCCACTCTGAACTTTGCTGTAATGAAACTAACTCTCCTGCTTGTGTTTACCTGTAACTGATTGAAGAAGAACTCTGCTAATGGTATTATAAAGAAGTTATTGAATCCAGCTGAATCAGTCATCTGTGTGTGCTTCTGGTTTTGATTTTGCAACAGAAAGAATAAAGGCCAAACACCACTTTTAAGGGAAAGCATTCCCTAATCTAGGAATTATTCAGAAAAAAATCCCCCACCCATGTGTCACACAAGCAAGTGTCCAAAAGCAGGAACATCTTCAGATGGGCTTCTCTTGTGGACCTTAAAAACTGGACAAGTTCATAACAAAAAAAGTGGAATTATTCTCAATTCCTTTATGGTAACATTTCCATAACTATCTCAGATTCGCCTGCATGTGTTTTGTTCAAAGAAAATATTATTATCTGGATTGTGAGATCTGGGGAGAAATTGGAAAGATTATGTAATATAATCTTTCTTTGCAGAAGACAGCAAAGAAATATGTTAGGTTTATGAGAAGGTTCAATAGGCTGATTGCTATGAGAGAGAGGTTTTTGGTGGGTGTGTCCACATACTCATAGAAGTTGCTCCTTAAAAAAAGGAATGTATAGTCCTATCAGTATTTATCTTTAAATGAGGTATGACGACTATCATACTGAGTTAACAATCCTTTAATACATTTTTTAATGAAAAGGGATATCTATGGCATTCTCTGTGATCATATAAAATTGAATTGTCCCTCATTTGTTCCTCAGATGAGAGAACTTATGAGCCTTGAACACTGTGCAACTTTTAAAAGCAAGATGTGAAGGAACATGAAAATCAGCTGGTCAGCTGGTCAATCACTCATTTTATTTTGGACACTGACCAGAAAAACAAAAGGGTCCCAGTTGATTGGAGTAAAACAAGCTATAAAAATATAAGTAAAATTGTAAATTAAAATTTAAAAGTTTGGGACATTACAGTGTATATAGTAAAGTATGATACAATTTATATAGAGCAACCAAAACATTATTTTGAATAACAAAATATATGTAGAACTATAGTATAGTTCTATAATATACTATTGTATAGTTGGTAATTGTTATTTAATCTAGAAAAATATAGTGATATAATATATAAAGAAAGATAATACATAAGGATTGATTATGATTTCAAAACTAAAAGTTAGAGTCTCATTATAGTGATTATAATATCTATATAATCTGTTAAAACGGAAGCAGCTCAGGAAAGCTCACAGTTGCTGCATTAGGTGTAATTTTGTAATGACTTTCTCACCACATTTGCTATCTGTTTAACAGTTCCAGATCAGGAAGAAATCCTAGACTTAAAGATGTTTTTCAAGGTAACTGCAACTCCATCAAAAGCAACATGTACTTGGAAACTTGGGAAACTTACTTTCCAATTTATTGGACTTGCCTGGATTTGATTTCAACCTGTTTTCTGTTATTCAGCCCATTATTAAAGTTAAGCATGCATGCATACATACATACATACATACATACATACATACATACATACATGTTTACTATGGGTTTTGACCAACATCATAAGAAGAGGAGGAAAAACTGCTTATAATAGAAGAATAAACAATGAAAGAACACATCTAATCCAGAGGTGGGCTCCTGCTGGTTCGGACCGGTTCTATAGAACAGGTAGCGGGAATTTTCCCCCGCTCACTGAACCGGCAGTGACCCATGCCTGCCATGCCCCCGAACTGGCTCTCTCGGTGGCGCCGTAGGCGGCACCATCTTGTTTTTTGCTTCTGTGCAAAAGACGCTGGGTTTTTAGCACTGCGTATGTGCACCTGTGTCAGGAAGCGAACCGGCAGCGAGGTAAGCCAGAACCCACCCCTGATCTAATCAGAGTTTTGTACAGTTGTGTATTTCATATTTGTATAGTCTGTATTTTGTAGAGCTATTTTGCTATTTAAAATTGAAATGAGGGGATAGCTTCCTTTAGAAGATAATAAACTTTTTTCTGTATGATCCTTAGTTGTGGAAAGCAAAGTATATCTTGGGATGTAATAAAAAAGGAAATACATAGGCAAGAGCTTCCACCTTGCTAGAACCGCAAGAATAAAGTCTCTAAGGATAAAGAGTCTACCTACTAACAGTAAGAAGGAAAAGTGTTTTAAAACAGGCTCTTGGAAAAAAAACATCGGTGCTAACTGAGAATTAAATTACAGAAATGCCATGTGATAGAACTTAGGTTCAAGGGTACAAATAATTGCTTGGATTTGTATGGTGAGGAGGAATAACATGCTGATAGCACTCCACTCTAAAATTCTGACAATCTTTTCTAGGTTTTTTTATCTAGAAGTTGAACAACATGAGGAATAAATCAAATTCTATGAGACATCATAAGTTAGTGTTCTATATAAATAGTGTCCCAACACCAAAATTTGGATATATCCTGATTAGAAGGACTGGAAATCTAAATTTCAATTCCACTAGCCAGGCAAGACTGACACCATAGTTGAGGATACTAAAACTCGATGAGAAATCTAGGAGAATTGACCAAACTCCCTAATCCACTTTTCACCATAGGTCACCCAAAAAGGTGATCAATTTCAATATTATATCCCTACCAAAATGCCAGACAAAACTGGATTTTGTTTATTTGAGACGGATTCATTCCTGCAAGTTTTTCATTATATTCCAAAAGGGATTATGTTCAAGTACTTTCCATGTACTGGAAGTATTGTTTTCTAGCCTGGATGTATTACCAGGATTATATAATAGTTTGCTACAGATTCTGAATTGATCATTTATGACTGCGGGATACATTACCCTTTACCATTACCCTTTACCTGGCCCACCACAGACCAGGCTGCACAAACGAGGGAATCCCCATCCACCTACATGAGGGAACCAGGCAATGTGCTAAACCATGCCTCCTGGTCCATGGAAAATCATCCTCCACAGAACTGGTCCCTGGAGCTCAAAAAGTTGGGGGGCCCTGATATATTACACAGAGCCATCTTCAATCCATAAGTCTTCCTCAGAAGTAGCCAGTGGAAAGAATCTGAGTGGAATTCAATTTAGGCAGGGGTGGGCTTCAAAAATTTCAGCAATGGGTTCTCTGCCTGGTTGCTGGGTGGGTGTGGCCATGGTAGGCATGGCCTAGTCGGCCTCCTGCACCATGGTAGGGGAGGTGTTTTCGCCTTCCCCAGGCTCCGGAGGCTTTCCTCGAGCTTCTGGGAGGGCGAAAACTGCCTCCCTGGGCTCCGGAGGCCCTCTGGAGGCCGGAAATGGGCCCATTTCTAGCCTTCTGGAACTTCTGGGAGGCCAGTTTTTCCCCCTCCCCAAGCCTCCGTGTGGGCCCTGCACTTACCTCGCATCCAAAACGGGTCGCGTGGAGACTCCTGAGAAGGGCAGGGTGGGGTAGGGGGGGACAGTGCAAGGTGGGTGGGGCCAGCCAGAGGTGGGATTTGGAGGTTCTTCAAACCTGCCATAACTTTAGCAACAGGTTCTCCCAAACCCGGGTGAACCCGTAGCAGCCCACCCCTGAATTTAGGTAAATATAGCCATATGAATGCAACAGGCTGGAGAAATTTATAAAATCTCATAAAATCTCAATGTATACTGCATGTGATAAAATTGGGAAACAGAGGAGAATGGTGGAGATTATTTTATATGCAATAGAAAATGTTACAACATATACAGTATTTGTGCTAATTTAAATTAAAAAGCAAATGGATAAACGCACGCTCCACAAAGTATATCAGAAGTTAAATGAGTAACTATTTCAGCTTGGATTCCAAACTGTTGCAATTGCCAAGTATGTCAGATTCATTTAAGAAGCACTTGCAAATTGAAAGCTAAAATTTCTTTGCTCTTTTTTGCCCTTTCAAAAGTTATATGTATTTTCCCACTCCCACGCCACCCCATGTCCCAGCTTTCTTTCTGTTCCACTCTTCTCCTTTGTTGCAGTTCTTATATATTTATAGAAAATTATGCATTTGAATGTGACATACGCATCATCCCATACCCTTATAATCATGGCTCATTAGTGCTGAAGCACACAACAGCAGGTGAAAATGTTCTCAGGTCCATAAAGGTTAAAAAAAGGCCCTCAGAGCACCATTAAGGATTCATAAATTTTGTCATGCAGCTGGAGGTCTGTCCTGTTCTCAACAAGACACGGACCTGAATTTTATTTGGGATCCATTTGATAAATATCATAGAAGATTATTAGACCATTTCACCCCCATAAATATGTATAAATTACCTAAGTACGACTGCTGAGTCAAAAGTTATGAGAGGCTGTTGCTACAATTCTGCAGTGCATGTTTTCAAGTGGAGTGTGCAAAGTTTCAGTTTCCCAATTTGCCAACCGATGGAAACAGGTTTGATGGAATAGTTTTGCCCACCAACTGCTTTGTTAACATGTTTTCTTAAAACTCCTCCCGCATCTCAATTTCAGTTAGTGATACCTGCAAATATTTCACAGCAATCCAAAGAAGAAGACTACTATAGTAATCTTATTTGTTCGCAAGATATGGCAAGTTTCTGATAACAATACTCCATTAGTTTAACACCTGCTTTAACATCTTGAGATATTGACTTTCTAACTTAAGAGTATATACTTATAATTGTCCGTGCGGGCTGCTGCCCTACTGGCAATGGGACTACAAAGAACTCAGTTCTATGGCACAACAATTATAATGCCATGGATGTAATTTAGCAGCTTATCAGATCACTTTCAAATGTACTTCTCATAACAAGAGAAGCTGTCCCTCAGAAAAATAGTTCCCTTTCTAGCTTAACAACCAACTTATTGAATTAATACTCATTGCATTGGAGGCTATGATCTTAATTTTCTTGCTATGTCAATGATGTCATCCTTTATTAGTAAGAATCATGATGATGGAGTGGAAGAATGTGTACACACTGCTGCAAATTAGGTATGCTTTTTCCTTGCAGTGTTGTATAGTAGTCCTTTTTAGCCAGCTCTTATGACACAGCCATTGACTGTCCTTGATACAGTATCTTGATAGATTCCAAATACTAGGAAAATAGTCAAGAACAGCATATGCATTTTTAACACAGCAATTGATCCCAAGTCAAATTAACAATCCTAATGATGTTCTCCTAAATTGTGACAATATTAGGATAAGACCAAATCATATGAGTTATTGTTCCAATTCCCAAATTGTATCTCCAAGAGCAAGGTGACTGCAACTGTCATTTATATGTTTATTAAACATTTTACGTGGTGTCCAATACTTACGCATATTTTGTTCTTGTTCTTGGAGTTGTATTTACTTAATTACAAGATCTTTGACACTTAATTTCCTAGTATTTAATGTGATGCTCTTCTGGTTTATCAAAACAGGACATTCAAAGTCATTAATTTAGAATAGGGGTGGAGAACCTTGGCCTTTTATGACTTGTGGCTGGCTCAGGAATTCTGGGAACAGAAGTCCACAAGTCATAAAAGGGCCAAGGTTCCCTACCCCTGTTTTAGAGACTGTATAAATAGCAGGATAAGATAGACTATTTTAAGGCTGCAGAGGAGGTTATATGGAACACACAGCCCTGCTTTTAAAAAATTGTCCGTTATTATTTCCTTTTCTAAGTCTTATCTCGATAAGTGCCTTGCTCTGTTGAATGATAGGTCCAACTAACAGATTAACAGAGTTGAAAGGGACCTTGCAGGTCATCTAGTCCAACCCCCTGCCCAAGCAGGAGACCCTACATCTGCCTCTACCTAGGATCGAACTCACAACCTCCTGATTGTGAGGCAAGAGCTCCACCTCTAGGCCACAGCAGCTAAACTAGTCATGTTAGTTTGCAGAGAGTTTCTCAAGAACTCATTAATTTGCTGAAGCCATGCAAGTTACAAAGCCAGCTGCTTTTTCAATATGCTAATGTGTATTTATTAGGAAATGGTAGCCGCTGTTTGCAAAAGAACCCAAGTATAAGTACACCATCTAACTTGTATAATATTGTGGAATAATAATGTGGAATGTAAGGAAAATGTTTAGGACTGCAACAAAATTGTATTACAGTTGAAAAGTGAAACATAACAAAAGTTTATTTTAAAAATTTTGTGGCAGCATTAAATTGCCAATCATATGAAATAACAATATAAAATTGCATTACTTTTAACATGTATTTCAGCTCCTCACTGAAAAATGAAAACCTTGTTGTACAGTGCTATAGAAAATACTTGTGTTTCATCAGAAATAAATAGAAGATTAGACGGATAGAGTTACTGTTTGTTTTAAAAGCAAGTATAAACAACTGCTTTTGATTAGGGACTCTTTTCAAGGTCAACACATTCTTAATAATTTTAGAGATTTTAAAAAAAGAATGTGAACACACCACAGTCTTTCCAAATCCAGAAATGAGACACAACAGGAGGTGTTTTACCAGATCATTAATATATGCCTCCAGTACACTGTTAAGTTCAGGACTCTAGTCCCAGGAAGCACATTCATTGCTAAATAAATCAAGCCCTGAAGTCCAAAACATTACATTTCATTTAGACTTTCCTGCATTATTTCTTCCCTATTTGCCTACATTTGTATTTCTAATGCTAAACAAACTTGTTTGTAGCAGAGGAGAAGGCAATCTTGTTTGCAGGTCTTCTGAAAACTTTAATGAAATTTCAGTACCTATCTTGTTGGATTATCTGCTCCCTTCAAGTGACAATTTACTTTCCAGGTATAAACAAGGCCTTTTCTCTTAGGCATATCACTGAAGTAAGCAGAATTTGCAAATTAAATCAAAATGATAAAATGACCTTGAGAGATTTGGCGGGTGGGAGAGTGATATTTTCAGGACAGAAGATTTGTTAATGGTAAAACTAATTAACCTCTGATTTGTTTTTTTTAAATCCAAAATCTTCATTAAGCCAAGCGAAGTTTCACAAAACAATTATGACAGCTTTTGAATTTTCATGAACTTTTTATAAGATTTGACAGCCATGGAATAAAGTAGAATTGTTATTAATTGTGATATGGAAACAATATTTCAGATGAAGCCATCTAAAGTCATATTAAGAGGGTTTTTTGCAACCACATTATATTCCATATTTAGTAAGAGTATATATTAGGGATTATATCCTGGCAAAAAGAGCAACAAAGCTTGACTATTTTTTTGTTTTGTTTTTATTGTATCTGTAGTTAGCCAACCAATACCCCTTTATAAAGTGACCCATTCCCAGCTGGGAAGAGATGATCCAAGGAACATCTACAGGGTTGTTGTGAAGAATATTCTAGATATCTGATGGATAAAGTTGCTCTTTAGTGGCTAACCCTGACTTGGAAAGTCTGGTCAAAGTGATTAAAGCACAATCTTGCTTGACTATTGGGAAGAGATTGATTTTGTGACTTCTGAAGAAATGGACAAAGTCCTTGGAACTATTAAGCCATCCATCTGTTTATTAGAACCAGGTTTTTCCTGGTTGGTAAAGGCCTTCTGGGAATGTGATTGACAGGTAGTGAATTCATCATTGAATGAGGGAATGATCCCACCATCTTTGAAGAAGGTGATGGTAGGTGTACTAAAAAAAAGCTGTGGTTGGACTCAACAGTCTTGGATAACTTTAATCTAGTGTCCAGCCTCTCCTTTTAGGGAATGTTGTTGAGAAGATGGGTAGGCTAAAAAATAATGGCCCAATCTTGTTTTTCAAAAGAACCATGAAGCTCCAGCAGTTTTCCTGCACTTTAGGCTAGGTGAAATATAGAATCACTCTGTGAGTGGCTTTACAGACTTTTAATGAATGTTTGTGCCATCAGAGACCCACCTTCCTTTTCAGTTTTGTTCGATGTTTATATTTTGGTTTTTATTCTGCATACCATTCAGAGTCATAAAAGACTTGGGCAGCCTTTAGAATTCTAAATTAACAAACAAATAATCCCTAGGGTATTTTTCACATGTACAATTGCAGAGCCATGGCCTTCTGGTAATACTGAATATTTGATCCATTTTTAAATGCTTAGATTTAAATTTGAGATCTTAGAGCACCTAAACATAATCAAGTGTTATGATAAATATTCAGTTCCCTTGTGTATTATTTGTGTATTATGAAATAATTAAATTTAAGCTATCAAAAGTCTCATCTGTGAAATCAAAAACCTTAAATGTCTACACAATTTAGAATTACAGTTAGGAGTACATTGAAGATCTTGATTTCATTTATCTTTGAACTGCTGTAACAAGCAGGGTTTCCCTGTCGTATTTTGCTCTCCAGAGCAAAGATAAGGTACTACATTGTATGGAAAGAGCTAGATTGACATCTACCATTGCACTCGAGGAAGCAAGCTACATTAGTTGGTTTAGGCCATTGCTTATTTTAAACGTGGGAAAATAAAGTATCAACGTATCATTGAAATATAAATGTAAATACCCAATGCATATTTTTTGGGAATATGCTATTACTTTCAAAAATTCCCTTTAAAAAACTAATGCTTCTGTATTTTTTGTTTTATTAGGTACCTGCTGTTTATTAAAAAAATACAATATCTTTTTATGTGTAACTTGGATAAAGCAAGATTTTGTTCAAATAAATTTTCCTGACATCACAGAGTAACTTATGTCTCAGAATATGTTGTCTCTCACATCCATTAAATTAAAATATGATTCAGCTGTTTGAGGGAGATATGAACAAAAATGAAAATTCCTATGTAATCTTTTTGATTTTTATTATGCCTAAACATGCATTTTTTTATCACTCTAATCCTATACTTTGTCCAGTGCTGTCTTGGAAAGTGCACAGATTACCCGTATATTTGTATTTCTTTATATTACATAAAAAGTTAAATTCTTAAACCAGACATGTTAAACAGTAAGAAAAGAGAGTTGGAGGAATCTTTTCTCTACAGAACCTCACCAACTGTGAGAGGCTATTGAACAAGCTTAGAAATAACAGCCTGAAATGAGGCTAGTTTATTACCAACATCACACTCTGTGAATGGCAGAAAAACACTCAATATTTTCCATCTTTATTTCAGTATAAATGTGGTTTGCATTTGATACATAGCAGTCACATGAGTTTTTTTGCAAAAACTACCTTAGGCTTTTTAAATTTATAATAAACCTATTTATCAGGACCCAGATTGTTGGGGGGCAATATGCTGACTCTGAAAATCACTTAGAGAGGGCTGTAAAGCCCTTTGAAGCGGTATATAAGTCTAAGTGCTATTGTTATTGCTATCAGACATCTGGGTCAGTGGTGGGTTCCTACCGGTATGGTCCAGTGCGCCATTCCAGTAGGGGCCTGCTGATTGCGCAATGTCAGCGAGATGGCTCCGGTGTTTTCTTTGCCCGTCCGTGCGTGCTGCCATCTTTTAAAAACAATTGTCGCAGTTTTTGGCTCTCTGCGCATGCACGGAAATAAAATTGTCCTGCGCATGCACAGAGAGCCAAAATCGTGCGAGAGGATGCACGCTCGTGCACGTGTAGCGAGCGCACACATGCACAACGTCGCGATGCACACTGGTAGGAAAAGGTAAGAGAAACCCACCCCTGATCTGGGTCCTTGGATGCCTGAACCTTTCAAAGATGCTGATTTCTTAAAAACATTACAAATTCTGTGTCCATTTCACACTGTGAGTCATTAAATATTATTTATTTAGTTAATGCTTTATTCTCTACATATTCTCTTGATTCTGTATAAGAAACAGTGACATTCAAGGTATATCATCCTGGCCATACTTCCCAATTCCTTCTGCCTCCCCATCATCCATGCATCACACTCTATGCTTCTGGATATATCTGGTCCTCAGATTCAATATGGCTGGAAGATACTATGTAATGGAAAGTGGCTTATATATTATTTATTTATTTTATTTTATTTGGAGGTTCTTCTATGCCGCTCTACTCCCTGAGGACTGAGGACTTATATAAAACATATGACATATTACAATACTCTAGGGTTTGAAAATCTAATTTACATATTTTTCTAGAAACTATTCACTTTTTAATTGACTAGAAAAAATGTTTTTCAAAGTCCACCAAAAATAAAAAACACTGCTTTATAAAATGCAGTTGGATTTCTAAAGGCAAATGCATATGCTCTCAGTCCTACTTCCCAGAGACTAAAGCCAACAAATCTGAGAAGAGCTGGTTAAATTAAATTAGCTGAACAAATGGAACATAGAGCACTACATCCGGTATACGATCCACTTTGGTAGGACTACACCAGAACAAACGGTCAATAAATACATACTTACACTGATAACGATTTCCATAAACCAACAGAATAAGGTATTGATATTTCTTGGAAGAAGTTCCAAATCTACTTTGCCCACAAAATCACAGTGCTTTTAAAAGTGTTTTGCTAACATAAACATTTCTCTATCTATCTATCATTTTTAGACATTGCTTGAAAAAGGCATCATGTAATTGCTGGAAAACCTTTTTAATCTTAATATACACATTTATTATTTACTTAACCTCAAATGTAATATAATTTCCCAAAAAAGATAGAAAACAAGGGTAGACCAGGACTAGTGGGGGTGGAGAGAGGGGAAATCCTGCACAACACCTGCATAATAGACTCCAGCTAAAACCAATTTCTTTTGTAAAATGCATCAATTTTTTGTTTTGTTTTTATTCATACCTCCCTGAAGGCATACCCACAAAAAATGAATTAACATATATTACTTAAAATGCATTGCCTGTAGAATAAGGTACTCCTTTTATAAAATCAATTGAGCTCTATCTATATGTACATTCTATTCTCACATGGACCAAACTGGATGGAAATAAGTTTTGGAGAGAGAAAGTGCTATTTAAACCAATTTGAGGTCCTGGAAGAAACAACGGATATGATCTAAGAATTGAAGGAGGTGAGGAAAGATTTAACAGGACAGGGTTCTAAAGAAGAAACAGTGCCTGGTTAGATGTTACAAAAATGTTAAAACGTATCAGCCATCAGCCCCTTCCCAACAACTGCTTACCTGTAAGGCATGCAGGCTTTTCAACAGGAATGTCTGTGGTCTTTAGCATTTCCTGATATTCCTTTATTCAACAGCTCCTTTTGTTCTTAACCAGGGAATGTAAGATGGCCCTTCAGGTCACACGTGATAAAATACTGTATAGCATCTTGTGATATACTGGTAGAGTCACATTACAATGAAATAAATAGCTTGCATTGTTTTGTTGCCATCTGAAAAGTTGTGAATTCTGTCAAAACAGGACCATCAGCTGCGGCCCTATTTGGATCGAGAGGCACTTCTCATGGTCACTCATGCCCTTGTCACCTCATGGCTTGACTATTGCAATGCGCTCTACATGGGACTACCTTTGAAGACTGTTCGGAGACTGCAGTTGGTCCAAAATGCAACGGCTTGTGCTGTGGTGGGTGTGCCTAGGTACACCCACACTACTCCCATCTTACGCGAGCTGCATTAGTTGCCCATTGGTCTCCGGACGCAATTCAAAGTGTTGGTGATTACCTTTAAAGCCCTATATGGTGCAGGGCCACAGTATCTATGGGACTGTCTACTACCACATGTCTCCCTGCGACCGGTTAGATCGCACAGAGTGGGCCTGTTCCAGGTCCCATCGGCTAGACAATGTCGACTGGCGGGACCTTAATCAATGGCCTTCTCTGTGGTGGCCCCCATGCTATGGAATCAACACCCCCCTGAGATCAGGACGGCCCCTACCCTATTGATCTTCAGAAAAGCCGTTAAGACCTGGCTGTTTCGGCAAGCCTGGGCCCAATGAATGTATTGTTGGATGGGCCCATGAGTGATTGTGGATGGATGATTGGTTGTTTCTTATTGATAATGTTTTAATTTTACTGTTTTAACCTTTTATCTGATTTTATTGTTTCTTTTGTATTGCTGTTAGCTGCTCTGAGTCCTTATCGGATTGAGCGGCCTATAAATGCAATAAAATAAATAAATAACTAAGTAAACAAATTCTTTTTTAGTGATTTAAATCATTCATAGGTAACCAACAGACAGACACCTGGGGCCATCACCAACAGTGCCTTCAAGAAAAGCTACACATGCATATTATTCATGAGCGTTCACTGTTTTCATCCACCTATCCATATTCCTATTCTTGCTTCAATGAAGTGGATAATTTAGGCCGCCAAAATTCTTGGAGGTTTTTCTCAGAGTATGTCCTACAGACATATAACAAGCTCTATTCTACCAGAGTTTATTGAACGTTGAGTGTGGCATGCAACAATTGTACTACGTTGGATACCTTCTGGAGGGAAGAGAAAATGAGGCTGACCTCAAAAAACCTGGTGCCAAACACTTAAGGAAGATCTTAAAATTATTAATGCCCTTGGGATGATGCAGAAGATGCTGTGAATGACTGAAACTGCTGGAAAACATTTGGTGCCCAAAGTGTTCTGCACAGGACCTAATGATGATGATGATGATTCTAGCAGAATGGAAATGCAATGTCAGAAAGTTTGCACCAGATGTTTCTTTGATCAAATGTTGATCAATAGTATGTAACCTTTAAATTACTATACAAAAAGAACCAGTCTCTTTCTTTTGGCTGCTATTTAAGGACTGGCTGAAGATACTTTCTGCTTAAATACTGCATTATGTCAATTCACCTCTCCTTTCATTATGTCCATAACCAGGCAAGTTATATTGTCATATGAGATGGAACATCCCATAAGTATATTTTCTTATCCTAGGCAATAAAAATGCAATAACTAACTCATTACCTAACTGTCAATCTGCTTCCTTCCATATCACCCAGAATCAGCAACCGGGAGTGCTAGTTTCATTTTGCCTAGTGATAGAGCTGTCCTGCACAATTGAATCTTGAAACTGCAAATGGGGGTAAGCTGCAAGGTTCAGATCCATTTGTCAAAGAAAAGATTTCTACTGCCAGTGCAAATGACCCCAGAGCTGCAGCTAAAGGGGCTTCCTATTGATTTAAACCAGAAGGTTAATTCTGCTTGAGCTTCACCATTTGCTTGAGTCGTGGAAATCACTGTTTAAATATGAGGAATGCAGATACATCTTTTTAAAGCTGATATAATTCCATATAAATGTTGCTTTAATATGATGACTTCCCATTTCTTATTTCTTTAGGGTGAATATTTATTATACAGATCCATTATCAATGCACAGTGGAAACCCCATTTAAAATATTCTGGGAATATAATGGCCGCTGCTATAAAATATTTATTCATTTACAGCTTTAATTTAAGTACAGTCCATTAAGAAATAATGCACATGAGTCAAACTACAAAGGTAGGTTGCTAACACATTTCATCCTCAGTGGCAACCTTCACTGAACTTTTAAATCATACTTGTAATATAGTTCAAAATTTATTATAGTACATAAAGGTCTTTGCATACACGATAAGCTGCTTTATGGAGATGGGATGTGATCTTGTTACATTAATGCAAAAGGTAAGCTACTTTTCCATTAAAAGAATAACACAAACATCATAACTGAAGACATTGCAATGGACATTGCACATACAGTATACATTTCAGTGGTGGGTTCCTGCCGGAGCTTTCTGGTGCATAGCTCCGGTAGGGAGCGGCCGATTGCGCAATTTGCGCATGACTGCCCCGGAGCCCTGTCCGCCGGTCCGTCGCGCATGTCGCCATCTTTTTCTGAGAATTTTTGGCCGATTTTGCTTCTGCGCATGTGCGGAAGCAAAATCTTGCCGAAATCTCTCTCGCGCGCAAGATTTTGGCGAGATTTTGCTTCCGCCAAAATGTGGAGATGTGCACGCAGCGCACCGGCATGGGTAAGTGAGCAACCCACCCCTGATACATTTATATAAAATAGCATACCTTTTTGAAACGATTTGATTGGTTGCAATTCCTTTATATTGTCTTTTTGAATGTACTGTTTTTCATTAGGTTTAACTTTTATATGATCTGTTTGAAAATTATGCCAGTGATACTTTCTTGATACAATGAACATTACATTTTTTCCCATTTAGGTAGCATCACGGAATTAAGTTAAACTAGGCATAAACCACTGTACGGTCAGTCTCACACAACCTTTGTATGGCCTTGCACAGAACAGTCTTTGGCTGTATTGCACCAAACCAGCGATTAGTCATGAATCAAATCACAACTGGCTGAGTTCACACACCATCTGAAACATAACTACTGATTTACAAAGTATATCTAAAGAAATCTCAGGTGTAATCTATGAATTCAGCTCTTATGATTTGCAGTTTCCTATATTTCCTATGTTATTGTGGAACCAAACACTTCAGATTTGCTTGTGATATCAAAACAGCAGTAAAAGTAGAAAAGTTCTTCTATTTGTCTCATTCTCCCTGAATTTAGAGAGATATACAGTCGCTAACTTATTATTTCTTTTTCTCCTCGCATAAAGATATTCTCCTAGAATAAAGATAGCTGTTCAAGCTTTGTAGCCATGCAATTTTCATTTAAAAAGTATTAAACATTAAACCTGTTTTTGTGGCTGTTGTTAGTTAACATACAGTGTTAATGCATTAATCATGATAGATAACTTTATTGTTTTTGTGTTTTTTTAACTGTGAGCACAGTGGTCCACATTAAAAATGAAATTCTGTTGCCTGCTCTCATACACCCACACCCACCCACCCACCCACCCACCCACCCACACATACAGTGACTCTTTCTCTATATATAGTGCTCTCACTGACAATGAGAGCAATCAACCAATGGAACAGCTTGCCTTGAGAAGTTGTGGGAGCTTCATGACTGGAAGCTTTCAAGAAGAGACTGGACTGTCATCTGTCAGAAATGATGTAGGGTCTCCTGTTTGGGAGAGGGGTTGGCCTAGATGACCTACAAGGTCCTTTCCAACTCTGTTCATCTGTTAGATAGATAGATAGATAGATAGATAGATAGATAGATAGATAGATAGATAGATAGATAGATAGATAGATAGATAGATAGATAGATAGATAGATAGATAGATAGATAGATAGATAGATAGATAGATAGATAGATAGATAGATAGATAGATAGATAGAGATAGAGATATATAGATACAGATACAGATATAGATATAGATATAGATATAGATATAGATATAGATATAGATATAGATATAGATATAGATATAGATACAGAGAGAGAGAGAGAGAGAGAGAGAGAGAGAGAGAGAGAGAGAGAGAGAGAGAGAGAGAGAGAGAGAGAGAGAGAGAGAGAGAGAGAGATAGGTACATACATACATACATACATACTAATCACTGTCCATTTTGAATAAGTAGTGGAAAGAGAAAACTTGAGAGTTCACAAGGTTGATGCTGTACGGAACAAAACTGTGACTGAATCTAGATGTTCTGCTTTGGCTACCATGAAACCTCCTCTCAGAAGGCAACAAGGAAAACAAGTCGTGAAGAGGATGCATCGCTTATATGCTATATCCTGGATAGAAGGAAGTGAACTACCAATGATCTTTTCTGCCATCCTTATCACTCTCTGCACCGCCTTCCTGCCTGAAGTAGTAATGTGGTGTCCTTCAGGTATTTCATTCAGAAACCTCCATGGGCTTCAGAGATACAAATCAGTCACTATTACTGTTGAGTTGTGGGAATAACGACAGGAGACAGACTTCAAAGGAACTTCTTTACTAGCCAACTTCTCTGTACAACCAGCAACTTGCAGTCTGATAGCTAGCCCTTTTATAGGGAGCTGTCAGATACACCAACCAATAGCATTTGAGCATTCTCCCGCTCAAATGCTGGACCTGGGTGAAACCATGTACTCAGTTAGTACATAACAATTACTGCTTTTGTTATATCCAATTTATACAAATGTTACCCTAGAACCAACTTGGTAGTGTGAAACACGATATGCTACACAGACATTCTGCCCCAAACTCAGTTTGTTAAAGCCCTGTACAATAACCAAGCTGTGGCTTGCCTAGTTGTATTTCATATTTTCGTGTCCCATTTCATTAGACTTGTTTCACCTGTAAGCGGGAGAATGGGACCATGCTGTGTGCTCCTCCAGTGGAAACATTGCTTTGTTAGTGTAAATATTTCCAAATGCAGTTATTAAACCAGCCACATTTTTAACCAATGCAAATAAAGAAGAATCTACATCAAATGGAAGTTAATGCTGCACAGTCAGATCTCATTAATTAAATTTGTCTTGTAACAGCAACATGGATTATTCTTAGCACAGATGATCCACACAATATGGGGAGCGGTGGCAAAATATTTCAGAATATTGAATAAACAATATTTGCTTGCGGAATTACTGATTAATTACTACAGAACAAAATAGGTATTTCTTTTGAAGTTATGATATTACAGAGAGACCCGCCCTCCTGTATTACCACATGAAGAAACAAAATAAAATTCTCTTTTACTCATTGCATTTACTGTTCTTTTTTTTTCATCTGGAAGGGTCTCTTTTTCAAGGAGACGAAAAGGAAAGTGATAACAGAATAACATAGCTTGCTTTCATAATTCCTATTTTCAGAGAGACATGCTATATATACTGTCAGGCTTCTCTGTGATCCATAAAGCTCTAGACACAGCTCATAAAATCACTTGTATCCAGAGCGGGGGGGGGGATGAAAGAGCATCCTGGTGTTGCAATGCAACATCTCCCCTCCCCACATGCATTATTGCTTTTCATACAGGTATGGAAGGGGAGATGCTTACAGCCCAATGCTGCAGTCCTCCTTTTGACAAAAGCAAGGAGATCCTGTGGATTTCTCAATACAGAAACCCACCCCCCAAAAATGTAATTTTTAATATGACCGCAGACAGACTTAAGCAACAGTCACATGAATTGCGATTAGATTAAATGTTAATTAAATTAGAAGACATTATACATTCCATTCCAATTTTTAACTTGGCCTCCCTTTGCTTTGTACAGCTCCCAATATATATAAATCAAAGGTCAATTGCAGCTTTCAGCCTGATGGCTCTGTAACTGTAAATACTGCAATTTTCAAAATATTTTGGAATGATTTTTAAAGATTATTTGCCAAGTCAGATGATTGGAAAGATGCCTTCTTCAAGGTTTTTTTTTTAAAGCCTTTTTTAAGCTTAAAAACACAATTTATGTGCTAGGGTAAGGGATTCCCTCCAGCTTCACCAACCTAAGTTGAAAGATAGACTTCATTTTGGAAGTCTGAGTTCCTGTGGAGACTGTGGCAGGATGCTTCACAATCATCCATCATGACAGCTTGTCCCTGTCATGTGGGTTCCAAATATATGAATTTCATACAGACACCTTCCCTTCTCTATAAGATGAACAGTTGAGTCAAAGAGCTGAGGCAGAGACAATGTGTTACTGGGTATTTATTTGAGCTGCTGCTTGGAGGAAATGTAGTAGAGTATAATGGAGCATTTACACTTTTGATAAAGAAGTCACTGTACGTTTGTGGGATAAGGTTGACTCAGCCTTCCATCCTTCCGAGGTGGGTAAAATGAGGACCCAGATCGTTGGGAGCAATATGCTGACTCTGTAAACAGCTTAGAGAGGGCTGTAAAAAGCACTATGAAGCAGTATATAAGTCTAAGTGCTATTGCTATTGCTATAAGGAAAAATGCAGAGCTTGAACAGAAATTCTAAAACTTCTAAAGACTTGGCTATTCAATAAATTAGTGACTAAGATCAGGAAAAGAAGAGAAGGAAGAGAAAGAAAGAAAGGAAGGAAGGAAGGAAGGAAGGAAGGAAGGAAGGAAGGAAGGAAGGAAGGAAGGAAGGAAGGAAGGAAGGAAGGAATGGGGATCATGGATAACAGAGGAAAAATTTCATCATAGTGGAAATATCTGAATACTAAGCAAATTTATCATTTACACTGGCATACATTGTTCCAGTGATAAGGACCCCACGAGTGGTGGGTTCCTACTGGTGCGGTGTGGAGTGCAGCTCTGGTAGGAGCACGGTGATGATGTCATTTTCTGGCGCTTCTCCGCGTCCTGAGCTGTCGGGAAAAAGCCCTCCCACCCACCCTTGTTTCAATACGGACCTTTATTCTTCCTCAGAAGCACAGCTGAGAAGCTCCTCAGCTGTGTTTCGGCTTGTAATGTCATCCTAAGCATGCGCAGAAGTGAAATCGCCTGATGGAATGCGAGTTCTGCGCATGTTCGCTATGCGCACCGGTAGCGAAAATAACCGGAACCCTCCGCTGGACCCCACACTACCTTTTACCATAGCCTACAAATACATTTATATAACTCATACTCTTACATACATCCAATACTAAAACTTTTTTGGGGGAAAGGTGGTTCTCTCATTCGCTTTCCCTTTCTCACAGAATCATAAATAATCTCTAACTTCTCTTTGAATAATAAAATTTTCCCCTGTCTGTTCATTAGAAGTTTATACTTTAAATTATTGTTACAGCTTAAAACTGAAACTCAGTTTATGAGGCATGATAAACTGGTTTTATTCTTTTTGC
Source organism: Diadophis punctatus similis (assembly GCA_023053685.1). Lineage (NCBI taxonomy): Eukaryota > Metazoa > Chordata > Lepidosauria > Squamata > Dipsadidae > Diadophis > Diadophis punctatus. The sequence goes on from JALIGW010000003.1 coordinate 147,954,903, forward strand.
TCAGTTTTTAAAAGTGTCCTTACATTCATTACCCCCTTGTACTACTGTCGGGCTGAACGATGTAATGTGTATTTAATTGTTCTCAATTTATGTTCGTTTTAATGTAACTTCATTATTTACTTCATTACAGAAGACTAAGAATGACATTTTGTTCAAATCCTCTCGCTTGTACATACTGTAAAAAGAAATGTGTTCTCTTGGGATGAAAATGGAAATCCTTCAAGCTTTCTATAAGGTAACTTTATAATGGTTGAAATTAAACTCTAACTCTTTCATAAAAGAGAGAGAGTAAAATTCAATGTTTATTTTATTTAAGTGTGGTAAAGAATTTGCATACATTAAGTAGAAGGCTTCCTTGGTAAGGAATTGGTTGGGATCCAGAGCAGCTGCCACTTGAAGAAGGAAGAAAGAGGAATTTTCATCAATTTCCTTTCTCCTTGGGATATAATAAAGCCATCTCCCCATATTGTATCAAGCTTTCCCACCTTCCAGTTTAGATATTTTCAGGAACTTTACAGGGAAAGATAATAATTGAAAATGATTTTATATTTCCTTCAGTAATCAACAATATCAACAGAGGGCAGAAAAAGGGAGAGAACAAAACATCAAGATAGTGACTAGGAACTTATAACAATATTGCATGCATGTACAAGAGAATGGTGCTTTGGTCACGCTGCCTCTTCAACTTGCCGGATCCGGCCTGGTCTATCCAATATAAATTCAGAAAGAGCTAGAATTGAAAACAAAACTCCCCTGATCAAGAACACGAGACTAATTCATAGGAATAATTCTATGGGAAAGGCCTTTCCTGAAATACCCTGGCTCTACTCTGAAAGTCATAATCAACAATTTAAAGGTTGAGCTTACACTATAAATAACTTGGTTTTTTCCCCCCAAAAATAAATTAAGATGCTTAATTTGTATGCGGTCAATACATATTCTGAAAAGTAACATCCAATTTAGAATCCAATATGTTGTCATCAGGGGCGGGTTCCTAATTTTTTTACTACCACTCTGTGGGTGTGGCTTATTTTGTGGGTGTGGCTTGCCAGCCATGTGACCGGGTGAGCACGGCTTGCCGGCCATGTGACTGGGTGGGCGTGGCTTCTCGGACTGCTGAAGGGAGGGGAACTGAGATAGGTCCTGCCGTCCATTCCCCCTCCCCTCAGCAGCTCGAGAAGCCTCAAAACGTGCGAAAATGCCTAGGATCATCACCGCGCGTTCGTGGCTTCTCGGACTGCTGAAGAGAGGGGAATGGAGATAGCTCCTGCCGCCCGTTCTTTCAGCGTCTCACGCGCTCCCTCAGCCATCCTCCCCTGCTTGGACTCACTGTGGGGTAGGAAGGCAGCGCATGCGCAGTGCCGGAAGCTCGGCTTCTGGGCATGCTCAGAAGAATTTTTTTAAAAAAAATTAAAAAAATATTTTTTTTTAAATGGCGGCACCCAGGCATCGGCAACCGACTGCACCGGTACTGTGACATCACCAGCAGGCCGCTACCGGTGCTATAGAGTGGACCGCACCGGTAGGAACCCACCACTGGTTGTCATGTTTATTGTGCTGTTGTTATAATTGTTATTCTAAACTAGTATTTCCATTTCTTTAATGTGCCTTTGAATCATTTTTTGACTCCTGGCGAGAATATGGACAAGCCTTTGCATTTTTCTTGGCAAAATTTCAGAATCTTGCTTCCTAGGGCTGAGAGAGGTGACTGGTCCAAAATTACCCAGTTGGCTAAGGCAGGACTAGAATTCATATTCCCCGGTTTCTAGCCTAATACCACTACAGGAAATTGGGTCTATTGTTATTTCCAATAAAATAGCCTAAAAACTGGCTAGCTTTCATCTCTTATAGCAATAGCAATAGCACTTAGACTTACAGTATATACCGCTTCACAGTGCTTTACAGCCCTCTCTAAGCGGTTTACAGAGTTCAGCATATTGCCCCCAACAATCTGGGTCCTCATTTTACCGACCTCAGAAGGATGGAAGGCTGAGTCAACATTGAGCCGGTGAGATTTGAACAGCTGAACTGCTGAACTGCAGTCAGCTGAAGTAGCCTGCAGTGCTGCACTCTAACCACTGCACCACTTCGGCTCTTCATTCATGTTCTGGCATAATTTCATCTAGAAAATTAATAATTCTTCTTAGCCTCCATTTCTCCTTTGAAAAAAAGAAAACAACTTTCAGAATGGTTTCTAAGAATAAGTATATGTATGTATGATCAAACTTCTGCCTGTTCTTGTACTATGGGTAAGTACGTTATTGCAGTTAGACAGAGTTAAGGGCAGGGTAACATTTTATAAGTACATCCTGCATTAAATAGGGAAGGATAGTTAAACCATATGACCTCACAAAAATTTGTAATCATGTTTGGTATATGATTACAGTCTAACTAAGAATATTGAAATTATTATATCAGAGTTTCTTGAAGCCGTACCTGCCAGCATTCTCTGATTTTTTGTTTTTTGTTTTTTTGGTGATTAGTTGCCATTTAAAAAAGCATTTTTAAAAAGACATTACTTAATTTCTCCAACCTTGTACCCTCCAGCTTCTGGTAAGGTCATAAGAGCACAGAAAATTGTGTTAGGTGCTATGCTCAGGATTTTCAAGCATGGCAATTAAGAACAGATAAGCTTAAATGTCAGAGCAATTTCTAACCACTGAGCTTGCCATCTGTAACTCCACTAGATTAATATATGTAAATGGGTCTGCTGGGGTGGAAGAGACAGATATAATCATAGATGAATGCTAATAAGCATCTTCAACGGCCCAAGTTATATCTAGCTTTTATCATTTGAGTGGGCTCAGTCATAAACAAGCTACAGAGAAATTGCAGATGTTCTGAGCCATGTGATAGAAAGTATAACCTTAAACTTACTGCTCCCCCCCCCTGAGTTAGCAGTGCTATCAAGAGCCAAAATAGAATAGTAAAGTATTGTCATATCTATCTAGGTGACATATTAGAATGTCTACCGAATTGGTTGTAACTCACTGTCAGTTTATTCTGACTCATAAGCTTGTACTGTTGTATTGATACTATTTGTGGCATTGGACAGTAATGATATTAGTAAAGGTGCATTATAAAATTGCTCTCTATTTTCCAGGTTTGTATGGATAGGAGAATATTTTAGGATTTTTGTTTTTGCTGTAACGTTTTATTACCCTTATTCTAGGTCTTATTCATGTATATGTATATGTATATGTATATGTATATGTATATGTATATGTATATGTATATGTATATGCATATGCATATGCATATGCATATGCATATGCATATGCATATGCATATGTATATGTATATGTATATGTATATGTATATGTATATCTCCATATCAGGGGTGGGTTCTAACTTACCTCACTGCCAGTTTGCTTCCTCCTGTGCCATGTGGTGGCATCTTGTGGGCGTGGGCACGCTTTGCGCGCGCATGCACAGTAGCAAAAAATCCAAAATTCCCCAAAAAAGCCGAAAACAAGATGGCAACTGCATGCACAGTGCTGGAAACTTGGCTTCTGCACATGCTCAGAAGAAAAAATAAATAAAAAATAAATAAATAAGCCAAAAACAAGATGGCGGCACATGCGCAGTGCCAAAAACTCGGCTTCTGTGCATGTGCAGAAGCAAAAACCAGCAAAAAATAAGGGGGGGAAGCAAAAAACAAAATGGCGGCACATGAGCAGTGCCAAAAACTTGGCTTCTGCGCATGTGCAGAAGCAAAAACCAGGAAAAAATAGCAAACAACAACAACAACAACCCCCCCCAAAAGATGGCAGCATCCACGGACCGGTACAGACAGAACTGGCTCCATGATGTTACCACCAGTTTACTACCGGTTCTATAGAAGTGCGAACCGGGAGGAACCCCCCTCTGTCTCATTTGCATGCTTTCAAACTGCTAGATGGGCAGAAGCTAGGGCAAGTAATAGTAGCTCACGCCATCATAAGGCGCTCAGGTCTTGAATTCGGGCTGCCAGCTTTCCAACTGACAAGATCAGCATTTTAAACTGCTAAGCCATCACACTCCCATATCTTTAAAAAACAGCAAACATTTATTCTTATATTGAAATACCATTACTTTTATGGTTGATATTGTTTTGGATAAATCATCTGGTTAAACTCTCTCTCTCTCAGCATGTCTCTGTCTCTCTCTCTCTTTGTGTGTGTGTATGTATGCAAAAACTGTATTGTCATTTTTGAAATATTTCCTATTTCAAACAGAAGCAGACGATTGCATTTCATCTCATTTTTTCATAGCACAAGTTTTTGTTTTATATTGTATTTTCCAGAAGAGACTGAATCATTATAAAATTAAATGAGATGCTTTAGTTTTATGTTTAGAATGAAATATACTACAGGAAAAATTATTCAACAACCAGATTTCAGTGGCTATAAAAGTAGTAATAAGCAGTTTCATAAATCTAGATACTGGTTTGCACTGTCTCATATATTTCGAGAAGTATTCAAAAGTTTAGCCTTATTGATAACATTAAGAGATAGTTGGTGAAAACTTTCAGTGGAATAGTAATTGCCATCACACAGTTTATAAGTACCACAATAAATTTCTGTTGCACTTTACAGTATATAAAATAGTTAAGAAATTAATTCTTGTAGAAAGTACAAATTGATATTATTTGAAAGGCTGCCTTTTATATTCTAAAGTTTCAGATATAGTTAGTTGCCATTTGGAAGACAACAGAATGAAAGGAAAGCACAAATCCTTAGGTCACTTAACCATTCACCATTTTTGGGAGATAAACTATGTAGTTCTTCTCAAGTCTTCCCCAAACAAGGTGGAAATCCTTATAATAAAAACAAGTAGCTATCTGGGTTAATTTTTCCCTTTGCTTTCTTTGCTAGTTATTTCTGGTTTTCATTCTGTTCTGGACTTCGCTGTTTATTGTCATGTTTTTAATTTTTGTTTTGTTTTGATGTTGTACAGCATCCACACAGTCCAGGGTGGGTTACAAGTACTATAAGATAAATGAATGATTTAACTGAAGCTAATTTTATTCATCTGTAACTGAAAAAAGATATGTAAATATTATTTGTAATATTTTTGATTTCAATATGTCTGCACTCCTGAGGTTAGTTACGATAAATATAATGGCTGTCTGTAAAAATGATTGTAAGTAAATACAATAAGAATCAATAATGTTATCAATCAATAATTAATAATTGGCTCATCTATTGGTCCCGGTATCTTATCTAGTCCAATTTGCTTCCCTCCCCTCCTTTTTTTGTGAACATATTCCCTTTTCTTAATCCTAATACCTCTGAAGTATTACTAATTAAGTATTAAGAGCATACTTAATTAGGGCCATCCAATATTCGCCACACAGTATGTGGAGATTTCAAGTTATGGCAGCAATGCCCACAAACAAGGTCCCAGGAGGAAAAAGATAAAAAGAAATGTAAATGTTTTTTAGTCAAAGCCTGACATGACGCCATGCATACATACTGTTTCAGGCTTCAAAATATTGGGTCAAAATATGGAGGCAAAAAGATAAAAATTGCCTTTCCATTTCATGCACAGAAGCTAAATGGAAATTTGACTGAGACAGCATTCTGCATTAGATCTGAGTCAGAATTTCTCTGTCTAATTCCCTGTCATCAAAATAAGACAGCAGTAACTTTTGAGGGTGGAAAGAGATGCCAGGGCTGGTAGAAGGATTTCATATTCTTTTTTAACTTTCTGATTTCTCAGTTGTCTATTTTTGCTGTGTTAAATTGCCTTGAGAATCTAACTCCAGTCTTTCTTTGACCTTCTAATCTTTGCCGGTTGCTTTGTAAGTGCAAGGAACACTGTAGAGACTTATTAATCTCTGGAGGCAGCTTCAAAGTTTCAGACTGTGTTGAGATCTTCAAAATTTGTTTTTCCAAGGTTTGGTTGGTATTTTTAACTATTCAAGAGCCCTTCAATGATTGCTGGAATTGAGTTTGTATCTTCCAATGGACAGCATTTGCTTCTTGCTGTCAATGCAATGCCTCTGTCTGATATTTTATTTATCTCTCACTATCTTTAATTGTTACAGATAGTTTCCTCTTGTAAATGTGCATAGGGGTTGGGCAGTGGCGGGTTGCTCTCGAAGTTGCTACCGGTGAGCTGCGTGCGCATTTCCACATTTCGTGCATGCACATGTGCTATGGATGCACGCCCCTCACGCGATTTTGCTTCCGCGCAGGAAGCAAAAAAAAGCCCAAAAATTCTGAAAAAAAGATGGCAATGCGCGACGGACCTGTGAAGACGATGGACCGGTGTCGCGCACAAATGACATAATCGGCTGGCTACTACCGGTGTGGTAGAGTGGACCGCACCAGTAGGAACCCACCACTGGGATTGGGTTTTGAATTGCACCTCACCTGGTCTTTCAGTTGCTTGTGAAAGAAAAGCTACATCCACCATCTCATTAGAGACTTCTGCTTTGAGCTTGGCCTCCAACTCCAGTGGAATAAAACACCCTGGATTGTTTTAAATTGGAATTCCACCTCCAAGCTGAAAAAAAAAGTTCCTTACTCCTGTTCGATTATCCTCAACAATAGCAAAACAGCACAGTTAATTAGGGCCATCCAATGTTCTCCACACAGTATGTGGAGATTTCAAGTTATGGCAGCAACGCCCTCAAACAAGGTCCCAGGAGGAAAAAGATAAAGAGAAATGTAAATGTTTTTTAATCAAAGCCTGACATGACCCCATGCATACTGTTTCAGGCTTCAAAATATTGGGTCAAAATATTTTGCCACTGGAGGCAAAAAGATAAAAATCGCCTTCCCATTTCATGCACAGAAGCTAACTGGACATCTGACTGAGACAGCATTCTACATTAGATTTGAGTCAGAATTTCTCTGTCAATTCCCTGTCACCAAAATAAGACAGCAGTCACTCTTGAGTGTGGAAAGAGATGCCACCTCCCACCCTTTGCACATGTGACCTCCAAGCTCATTTTCCTGCTGTGGTTTGAAAATAGTCTTTTCAAATGCTGGAATTCTCTGTCTTCTTCTTCTTCTTCTTCTTCTTCTTCTTCTTCTTCTTCTTCTTCTTCTTCTTCTTCTTCTTCTTCTTCTTCTTCTTCTTCTTCTTCTTCTTCTTCTTCTTCTCTCAGTTAGGAAAACTAGATAAATGAAGGAAAGGAAGCAGTAATTAACACGGATGAGAGAGAATTTAGAAGTTATTAAGAGTGCAAGAGAACTTTGATGCTTTAACTTTGTAAATATAAATCTAACATTAAATATGCTTTTATGCATGAATGCATATTACTGTGTATAAAATTAAATTATAAGTTGTTTCCAAGATACTGTAACTCAGCCCAGACATGTTTTTCTTAAGCCAGTTTAGACTACAACTGCCCTGAACCCTGGACAAGAGCAGCTGAAAAGGTAAATGTGGACATGGCCTCCAGTTGTCCCACTCTGCCTTACGGTAGAGCTACCATAGCTCTGTGGTAATATGGATGTGAACCTGAAGTTTAAATAAGAAATACAACTTACTTACATAAGTGTATTACTGTTTATTCACTGAACGTGTTGTATAGTTTGGTTCACATTAATTTTCTGCATGTCTTTCCCTCCTCCGCAACATCTATCTTGTTTTGGAAGGTCAACATATAAATTTTTAATCAAGCAGATCCCACACATTGCCACCCTTCTATGTAAAGTTTTAAATAATGAGGAAGGAACAAAAATAAATAAATGATGATAATTGACATGAGCGAGGATAAAAGAATTGTGCCTACTAATCTAAGTGCACCATTGAAAAAACTTTATTGCCAAAAGTGGAGGTTTTCTTTAGGTGATGAGTGATATACTGTATGTGTGCATAATTTAGGAAAGTAAACAGTTGGTGAACTCTAATCCAGAGTGGAAACTTGCAAAATTATTTTACAGGGATAAAAATGCAAAATATGTAGTTTGAATATTTTTAAAGGGATTAGATGGATGGAAATCGATGGATGAAAATATTGTGGTTGCTGTTTGTAATATTCTGTCATGAAAGATATTCCTCAACTATATTGTATTTTAATGACCATGCTTATTGTGTCTGCTACTAGTTATATAGTTCAACAGCATTTGGAGAATTACAATGTTGTGTCTTTCCTACTGATCAGCAAATGATTCCAAAATCAAAAGTAGGTATTTCTGCTGCTTGCTTTACTGAAATTTCTGGAATAACTAACTCTAAGTCTGCAAAAAAATGTAAACAATATAACATACACAAGCAATCCAAGGTAACTGAGTAACAATACAAGATTGTGTACTACATATACTTAAACAGTAACAATAATAATGTAATATACTGTTTCTGCCAAGATGCAGATATTATTTATATAAATCTGGGCACTGTGGTGAATTCCATATGCAAATAAGATAACATATCTCACCATATATAGGAATGCTTGGTATGTTCCGATGACCATGGAGCAACAAACTGTTGCCCCTTAATTCTGAATTGGCCTGTAATAAAGCTTGCCTCTTCCATGATTTAATTGTAGATGAGAGGACTTTGCTTTTGTATGCATTAAAAAATCTTGGTTGGACATAGGGATAGGGTAGGGTCTGCAAACTTAAACACTCAAAGAGCCATTTGGACCCATTTCCCACAGAAAAAAACAACATTGGGAGCCACAAAACGTGGGTGGGCGTGGCCAACTCGATGTCACTCACTCACTCCCACCCAGTCACTTGACCCCCTAGCCATGCCTACCCAACTGGGCATTAGGGCAGACAACTGGTTGTTAAAAAACACAGGGAGCCACAAAACCCTTTGATCCCCTCTCTCCCTCTCCCTCCATCTCTCTCTCCCCCCTCTCTTTATCTCTCTGTGTATCTCTCTGTCTCTCTCCCCCCTCTCTTTCCCCCCTCTCTGTATCTTTGTGTGTGTCTCTCTCTCCCCCCTCTCTCCCTCTCTCTCTCCCCCCTTTCTCTGTCTCTCTCTCTCTGTGTGTCTATGTCTCTCCCCCACTTTCTGTGTCTCTCTCTCTGTATGTCTCTCTCCCCCTCTCTGATTCTGATATGAAGCATCAAGCAGGCAATGAGGCACTCTCACAGTGCCTTGCACAGCATAGTGATCTTTAGCATGCTTCACATTGGGGGAGATGGTGAATCCTCCACCAGGAGCCCATTACGACATGGAGCCACAATGTGACCCTGTCCCACTCACCCCTAGCAGCAGGATGTGACTTACAGCTCCGAGTCCAAAGCGGCGGGAGGCGAGGGCTGCCTTGATCAAATGTGGCCCAAAGGCAAACATAGGGCAACTTTGCTCCTGTACTAAGGCCTTGCCATGTCCCCTTTCCCTCCCACCCAGCAGCTCTTTGGCCGAGCAATAGCACTTTATAGCAATAGCACTTTACTTATATACCGCTTCATAGTGCTTTACAGCACTCTCTAAGCGGTTTACAGAGTTCAGCATATTGCCCCCAACAATCTGGGTCCTCATTTTACCCACCTCGGAAGGATGGAAGGCTGAGTCAACCTTGAGCCTAGTGAGATTTGAACAGCTGAACTGCTAAACTAGCAATCAGCTGAAGGTCGCAATGCTGCTTTTAACCACTGCGCAAGCTCCAGCCCCAAGCGGCAGGAAGCAAAGGCTGCCTTGAGCACAAATGTTGCACAAAGGCATTTACAGGGCCACTTCACTCCTGCACTAGGCGCCACCAACCCTCCTCCTCCTGCTCCCACTCCTTCTCCTCTTGCGACCCCCTTGCCGGCTGTGGTGAGGCTGGGAGGGTGCATATGAGCAGGAAGACCCTCCTCAAGTGAGCGACCAGGCTCAGCGAAAGTGCAGTAAAGGTGCACGCAAGGTGGGCAGGCACTCGCTTGAGGAGGATCTCCCCATTTTTGCGCACCCTCCCAGCCCCACCACAGCTGGCCAGGGGATCACGAGAGGAGAAGGAGGGGGAGCGGGAGGGTCACTCTTGCCGGGTTTCCATCAGAGAAGAGACAGAGACAGAGAGAGATACAGACACACACACAGAGAGAGAGAGAGAGAGAGAGAGAGAGAGAGAGAGAGAGAGAGAGAGAGAGAGAGAGAGAGAGAGAGAGAGAGAGAGAGAGAGCTTTAATTGAAAAGCATCCTCCGGATGGTGAAAGTTCCCTGTGCACGTTTTAAAGCCACAGCTGGGTACTGCAGGCCCATCCCCCTTTCTGTCATCCCCTTCTCCCAGATCCCATTCCCACCCCACCAGCCCTCACGATAACGAGGCCAGCATCAGTCGCGTCTGGGTCGGGCCAGTGTCTCGGGGTGGAGAGCAGGTTGTGCATCTCCCCAAGCGACCGAGGCATGCCCAGCACCAACAAGGGCTGGAAGAAGCTCCAGCAAGAATGAAGCCCCGGAGAATCAGCCCCAGTCGCTTCTCCATCCCCCGCCGTTGCCCTTACCTTCTCAGGCTAGGCAAGGAGTGACTGGGAAGGGAGGGCAAGGGGCAGGGCCAGTCAGTGATGGGATCACCCGACAGGGAGCCACAGCAGAGGGCCCAAAGAGCCACATGCAGCTCTGGAGCCACAGGTCGCAGACCCCTGGGATAGGGAAAGGCTTCCTTCAGAATTGTGCCCATCTGTACTTTGAGTGTGACATCAGCTACAACTCTGTGGTGGAATGGCTAATCTTTGAGAGATTTGAGAGACTGTTGGGATACTGGTCCTCAGATAATCAGATGCTTACTATTTGTTTTGGAATATCATTTTGTAAATAATTCTCTCAGCATATCTATGATATACATGGCTATTGTAGAAATCACTGAAAATGCCTCAGATCACCTCAACACAGTGATGAAATCCAATTTTTTTACTGCCGGTTCTGTGGGAGTGGCTTTGTGGGTGTGGTGTGGCTTTGTGGGCGTGGCAGGGGAAGGATACTGCAAATCTCCATTCCCACCCCACTCCTGGGGGAAGGATATTGCAAAATCTCCATTCCCACCCCACTCTGGGGCCAGCCAGAGGTGGTATTTGCCAGTTCTCCGAACTACTCAAAATTTCTGCTACCGGTTCTCCGAACTACTCAAAATTTCTGCTACCGGTTCTCCAGAACCTGTCAGAACCTGCTAGATTTCACCCCTGCCTCAACATGTATTCACAGAATACAGAAACAAAACTACTGTGTTCATAAAAGTTCCTGCAAAACCTATACGAACTGTGACACTGGGGAAGTGGTGCAGTTTGAGCTATCTTTTAAACATGTGGGCAACTTCTTCATCTATGCCATTAAACAACATTCCAAGCTACCTTTGACTGATGAGTCAGATTCAGTGCAGATGGCTCTGATTTAGATAGCAAGGAATTAAAGCCTGTCCTTGGGAGAGTCCAAGCCCTAAATCACATCACCAGTTTAAAGGGACTTTTAACAGTGGACATTGGCACCAGACAGTCCTTTCTAACTAAGGAAAGTTAGGGATTCTGGCTACATAAGAGATTTTCAAGACCTCATCCCTCACTGAAAACAACCATCCTTATTCCAATGATATCCCTTGCTATGTGAACAAACATTTGGCTTCATTTCTCAATTGGATTTTGGAGACTTCTTAGCTCTAGACCAGGGGTGTCATGTGGCCATGGAGGTGGCACATGACATATCGGGACTTTCCCCCCCTTTGCTAACTCGGCACGGGCGTGGCCAGCGCATGACACATCTGGCCTGTGGGCCGGGAGTTTGACAGCCCTGGCCTAGACACAGGGCCTGTTCTTGTATGATTCAAGTTTTCCTGCCTGCAGTTTTTTTTCAAGCAAATAGCCTTGCTCTGCTGACATAGTTTACACAGTAAGAACTCAGACTTTTATATTTTCAAACCTGTCTAATACTTGCTCTTATTTTTGCTACAGTTACTGCTGAAAGATTTACAGTAGGTTAGTTAATGCTCACCAGCCTGCTGTCTGTTTGCCTCAAAATCTAAGGCTTACATAGCTCGGGCTGTTTGTTGTATGATGTCAAGCCCACAGTTGTGAAGTAAAACTCAACAGAGCTTTTTGCTGTGGACTGTATTCTATCTATTCTGGGTTGCTGTGTAGACTTGACACTGTTGTGTCTCTTCTAATTTCTCTTTGAATCGTTTTAGCTTTGATAGAAAGACCATTCATCTCTGTGAGAGACAACATGTCAAAGAAATCCCTATCTGACATGGATTTTCAGACTGCTTACTCTCTGGAGGTAAACAAGACAATCGATCCACATTAGCATGATTACACGTCCTTTTGAATTCTGTTTTATATCTGCACGTGCCAAGGAATGAAGCCCAAAGCTGCACTTGGGCAGCTGCTATAAACAGAATCCCTTTTTGTAGCTGAAAGAGTAACAGTAGTGGCTGATGATCATTGATGAAAGTACACTTATTTCACACTAGTGGAGGAAACATTTAATTCTCTAAATTATTTTATTTTAAACTATATTAAATTATTTATTTATTTATGTATTTTATTTTTTATGTACACTGAGAGCATATGCACCAAAGACAAATTCCTTGTGTGTCCAATCACACTTGGCCAATAAAGAATTCTATTCTATTCTATTCTAAAGCAAACTCAGCACCGTTTTATTGTACATATTTTTTTTCGGCAGTTGTGAGGACGATGCAAAAGCTGCTAGGCATGTACTGCCATCTTCCACAGCATGCCATTGCCATATTGTGAAGTATCACAAGTCAGACTCACTTACAGTAAATGTAGGTTATAATGTGCTAGCACCATATTTGATGAGTTTCCATCATTTTGTCCATTGCTGTAACCAATCCATTTGCAGCAAAGTATTTGAGCACTGGAGCACAGTGGCTAAATTTGGCAAGAATTTTCTAAAATAACAAACTCTGCAAAGAATAGAATAGAATAGAATAGAATAGAATAGAATAGAATAGAATAGAAGAGAAGAGAATAGAATAGAATAGAATTCTTTATTGGCCAAGTGTGATTGGACACCCAAGGAATTTGTCTTGGTGCATAAGCTCTCAGTGTACATAAAAGCTATAAGTGATATATAGTTATGTCATAATTTGGTGCATTCATAAATATCTGAATTTTCTCAGTATTCTAAAGTAAGTGTTGCTCATTAATAGCTTGTCCATAACTGGTAATGCAAACTTTACAGAATTCGTATATGTTGCATGGTGTTCAAAGGCCAAAATTATCTGATCTCTGCAATGCTATCTTGAAGGTTTCTCAGATGCACGTCAAAATTTTCTCTGGCATTAGTGATCTAATTTAATGTCTGGACAATCTTGTAGCATTTGTTCCAGGGCCCTCTGACAAAGTGTTGGTGAAGATGCTATTCTACAAATGAGTTATAATAATATAACTCATTGTATATAGTTATGGAAATAAACATTTTGGAATGTTTCTGTATTTCCATTTCTGCAAAATAATCAGCCTATTGAGCTTGACATTCAATAACTTTGAAATCATCATAGATCCTGATTGATCTATTCTTTTTAGTTGCTGCAATCACAGGTAGAGTCCATGGATTCCAATAATCTTTTGGAAGAATTCTCTCTGCTCAGGTTCTACTGTTTCTGCATCTGTAAAATGGAATATGCTTGGGTTCAGCATTTTCCTATAACATTTTCCTATCTTTGATGATGTGCTTGAATGTCCCATCCAATATCTTTCTTCAATTTATTCTCTGTAGCCTCCATGATAGGAAATATAGCCCACAAGCTGTTGATTTGATAATAATCCTGCAGCAACTTCCTCAGCTAGACATGATCTCATAGTGCTGACCAACTATTTTCACAACTACTAAGCTCAATATGCCTTGTTGATTATTGTGTTTTCAACTTAAAAAGCATTTTTTTCAACGTGAATGATCTTTTCTCCTGTATAACTTTTTAAGTGGATTTCTGACAGCTTTAGTTTAGCATCTCAGAAATGCTGCTCAAATTCCTGCTGTGATATACAACAGAACCAGTGACCAATTGCCTTGATATGGCTTTGCTATTCACTTTTATGCTATAGATTTAGAGCTTGCATCTTCCTTTCAGTTTTATTATCACATTCTCCACCAATGGCATAGACTTTGTTGTTTAAAATGCTTGTTTATCCATTTGTTCTCCTATACTATACCTCATTGTGCTGCATTTTCTACAGGTTTTTCGTTTAAATCCACATTGAGTTGATGTATGTGAATCTTTGCCACAATCATAGTACAATTCATTTCAGCCTGTTCCCCTCTGCCTGTATGTGATTGCAAGCTTATTTTCATTTGTTTTTACTCCTGACTGCAGCTCTATCGTATTTCTAGCAGCAGTTTCCATGGAGATAACAATTCCTATGGACAACAATTTCAAATGCTCCATCTGCCTCTTAAATATATTTTTTTTAATTTTAATTCTTTTTCAGAATTCCATAACTACCTGCTCTTTACTGCAGTGAAATTTCATCAATTTTTCAAATGTTCAGACAGCTTTTTATCAACAGCAGTTATTGCAGTGGCTTCTCTTCGTCTCTTTTAGTTTGCACATACTAAACTAAAATCACTTTGCAAATGCTAATGGTTTGGGAACTAAAGGCTTCCACACTGAATTTACAACTTTGGAAAAGCTGTATTGCAAATTTTTTGGGCAGCAGTTAAGCATGTCGACAAGGTGAATGTTTTCTGTATCACACAGCAAACAGGCACCATTTTTTAACCTTGTGAAACTTTCATTTTTATATTTTGTAGCTTTTTAAAAATTATTAATTGTTTGTATCCCATTTTCCATATGCTGGTCTGCGACTGCAATAAAGAGCTGATCGGTAAATAGGCACCTTTTTTTCAACATCACATTTTCATCAAGAATTGTTCACGTCTCCTCAGATGAATGTCCACATCTTTGATTACCTCTGCTCTTACGTTTTTACTCACTGTAACCAGTTTACCATTATTCTTCATTTATTTATTTGTTCAAACTGCCTTTTTTCCTTTTCCTTTTTAGAAGTCTTCCTTTGTCCATATTGCTGTGTCTTTTTTACTGATCAAAAAAGGCACTAGAGTCAGGAATGCATTTTTTTTTCAGTTGCTTGACTTGAACCTTCTGGAAGTCTGGAATAACAGTATATGCAGGCAGTCCAAGGTAATCAAATGACAATATACAATTTCAGGCATGCCTAATCAATCAATAAAATACAACCCACAACCCACAAATTCCCTATTGTAGTCCAGCTCTTAAATGTATAGGTGGTACACTGCTGAAATAGCAAGATAGAAAAATATTGTCTTGTGTCTTGCTTGTGTTTATGAGAAGCAGGTGTTTGGCCATTGTGCAAAATGAGATGTTAGACTAAATGGATCCTTGGTTTAATTTAGCAAAGCATTTCTTATGATTGTGTACATAACTGGAGGCAGTCTTCTCTCCAACACACATCACAGGAGAGATCGTTTTGTTTCCAATTTACATATCTATCCTTCCATGTGAATCTCCCCATTAGTCTCCAAAATGCCACTATAAGACAGGCAAGTGCATTCCTGTATTAGTCATTTGTTTTCTTGAAGCCTTCTAAGATGGATTTCATTTATTTATGAAGTAATCCTAAATTACCTAATAAATCAACATTTTTTTCATTTTCATGCTTAGCATCAAAACAATTTAAAAGCGACCAACATTTTCTCCTCATATTTGCAAACAGGTTTGTCTCAGCAAGAAATAAAAGGTTTTGTTGGTAGCGAATGTCAATTTTTGGCTTTAATTCAATGACTATTTTCTATAAATCTCTATGGGTTTTTTTTATTGGGTAGAGAGGCAAGCTGGAACAAGAAGCAGGGCCAAGATTGTAGTAGCTGATCCTGGAAACCAACAACTTTCCAAGATTGGGATATGGGTTTAAGGAGATGAACTGAGTGAGGATTTGGGATATTTCAGCATTAAATGTAAAGGCCAAAAGTGTTGAGGAAGAGAAGGTTATAGAGAATTGGTGTCCACCCTTGGCAACTTTAAGACTTGTGGATTTCAACTCTCAGAATTCCCCAGCCAGAAGTCTTACATTTGCCCAGATTGGACACCCCTGATGTAGAAAATGATGGTTGATATTAAAGTCATTTGTTATCACCCCTTTCAACATTACCTCTGATAGACAGTCCTCAACATGCCACATGTTGAAGGTGGCTATCATGAATGCTCATGTAGTAGCCAAACAATTCCAAAATCCCTTTTAAAACGGAGACATGAAATTTGTCACCCAAATATTCCTAAATCACAATTCCTATCATTTCTCAATATTGGCAAGTGACAATGTTCTTATTTGTAATGCAGCAGTAATGATTTCAAAATGTTAAAAAAGAGTTTCTTAATGAGAAAACTAGCGGCTATGTGCTAGGTTCCCTAAAAATGATTGCTGGGCACACCACTTACCACCTAAGGACAGATATATTGTCTGACCTCAAAGAACCCATTTTTAGTTCAAGTGGGTTGACAGCTAGCACCCCGGATTAACAATCCTCAGACTCTGAGATGTGAAGCATGCCATAAACAATGTGATTTCTGAAACACATACGCAGCTGTGGAAGAGATTCTCAGAGCAAGAAACTGAAGAGTTAAATATTATAATGGGAATATGAGAGGAAACTTTCCCCCATCATAGATACTGTTATATTTTACTGTATATTTCATCAGCAGTGGCACTGCATGACAATCCAGCACAACTTATTTCAGGCAGGCTTTGCTTTTGTTTATAGCTGCACATTAGCAATACAGTGGCATAACTCAACTATTAGTGATACCAGGAAATTTAGAGGCCAGCATTAAAAGGAAGAGATGACAATGACAAAGAAAGGCCCTTTCTAAAGGAAGTGAAGGCTCTTAACTTAATTCCACATCTTATAAAGCTCAGAGTTTGAAATCAAAAGTTTACATGTACATTACATATGCAATCATTATTTGCTGATTGAGATTTTTCTCCCCACACTTTTTGACAGGTCTACATGTCTGGATGAATCCTCTCTTTTGGAGGGCAACTGTAGCTTCCTTTACTTATTTTTATTTATTTATTTATTTATTTATTTTGTCAATCTCATATTAGATTATAGATATAAGTATATACATGATTTGAATACATGAAATGAATAAAAGTAAAAGGGAACATTGGGACAGGGATGGTAGGCACGCAGGTGCACTTATGCATGCCCCTTACAGACCTCTTAGGAATCGGGTGAGGTCAACAGTAGACAATCTAAGGTTAAAATTTGGGGGGTTTGGGGATGAAACCACAGAGTCGGGTAGTGTATTCCAGGCATTGACCACTCTGTTGCTGAAGTCGTATTTTCTGCAATCAAGTTTGGAGCGGTTCACTTTAAGTTTGTATCTATTGTGTGCTCGTGTATTGTTGTGGTTGAAGCTGAAGTAGTCTGGACAGGTGGGATATTGTAGCGGATAATTTTATGAACTATGCTTAGGTCATACCGAAGGCGGCGTAGTTCAATAAACTGCCAGCTGATTCCATGGCACATTTTTCTCACTGGAAGACAGGAAATAATCAGCATCTGGCAGGAACAAATTCATAAATCAAAAACAGTGTGCAAGCATTGGTGTGTGTGTGTGGGGGGGGGGATGTTATAGACTCTCCATCCAAAAAGCAACTCCCAGTCTCTGGAAGAGTCATGAAACTTTATTATGGTCTTTATCTGCCAGTCCTAAGACGGTACCAAGAAATCCCTGATACTAAATGAACTGTTTCCTCTGTATGTAAAAGTGCTCTAAATGTTATGCCTCCAGAAGTCCTTTTGTCTTTGATAATCAAGAGAAATGTTCGTGTTATGATTAGAATTATTCCAGCCAACTACACAGAAATGCATGTGAGTCTCTAATTGCTTTCATGAAAGTGGAAGAAGTGGGTTTAAGTACAGATTTCACTATTATGTTGGTAAGACGTATTTTCTAATTAGGTTTCGATGAAGAAAATACATTGTAGGTAATTGTTGCTATAATGCTTGCACAATTCACATCAAAACTAAAAAGTTTTCACCTGAAAGATGTGTGCTGTAATTATAATAGAAACTCAGAACAAACATTTTACTTAAAAAAGTATATGCTGGTCTTCAAAACATACTTCCCTTAGGGAACTAACAGCATTCTAAAAGCATTCTAAAATTAGCTAACATTTTCAGAAAGTGGTGTTATATTGTATTCGGTGGGTATGCTACACTTTAAAAAGAAAAAGCTGAATTTTCAAGAATGAATGCATGAATAATATCGAAGAAAAAGGTTATCAATATGGAAGCATTTGTGTTATGGTGCTATAAAAAATCCTTTTCCCATAAGATGCTGGTGAGTTTGTACATGATGAGAACCAGTTTTTTAATGATGCAGTGGACTGAGTGAGCCTGAAAAACTGAGATTCCACATAGGATCAAAACAGTGTTGTTTAACTTTGATACACATGAGTGAGTTCTGTTCTAATAGCTTTGCATGGGCTCACATTCTCCAAAACATATATGGCTGAACACTGTCTTAGAAAGGCAAAAATATCTCTACACTCTATAGAAAAGCCTTCCTTTAAATGTTTTGAAGAGAACTGTTCAAATATCTACTTGCAACATTCTGATGCTGGGCTCCCTTCATATTACTTCAAAGCATAGTTTTTTTTGTTGCCTCAGCCCCTAGATCTAGTTCTTGATTTTGTCATGGCACTATTCTAATAGGATGGAAAGTTATTTACTTCCTTAGGTGAAAGCTCTATTTTCATCACTTTACTTTTTCTGAATTGTTAACATTATGATTAGTTACATAGGATGATGAAAATGATGATGATGGTGGTGATGGTGATGATGAAGAAGGAGGAGGAGGAGGAGGAGGAGGAGGAAGAGGAAAAAGATGGTGATTATGCTGAAGGTTGGCTGCACAGTCAGCCAGATGTTTTGACTGGATTTTGCATTTTTATCCACCACTTGGGATATGGAAATGTTGTTTCATAGTGTTAAAAGGCAGTGTCACACAATATAAAGTAAAGCTGCCTTGCGCTCAAATTGTCCTTTAGATGTTTTGGGATTGCACCCATGGTGACTATTACTATTGGTAGTATCTACTTCTGTTTGAAGGTCTTGGTATTTTTCAGATTTCCTCTAGTTCTTTCTCTTCTCTTCTCTTATCTCCCAGTACTGCAATGTCCATTATCAATACTTTTTTGTCTTTCTTATTGAAAACAAAAATGTTATGTGGCAGTTGGTTGTCTGTATTCTAAAGTCCAAGAGCACTTTAGCTTCTTCATTATCTATTACTTGTCTATTTTATGGTATCAACAGAGAGCTGGTCCATGATTTTCAAATATTCTCTTTTTGTTGGGCTTGATTTGTAATAACAGATCATTATTTTTTGTTTTGTTTTCAAAAATATTTGTGATGGGTAAGGAACTTTTCTTCCAATGATTTTGCAGCTGCTTGCAACCAGCTGAGTCTGGTTGCTCAGGTAATTTATGCATCACCAGATTCCAGGAACAGTAATAACTAACACAGTCTTTGTTGATCTGGTCAACGACCTATCCAGGATATGTTTCCGTAAATTATATCTCACCATATTGTTTATCTTCATCTGGCTCCTCTGATGAGACCTGTCCAGGAAGGTTGAACATTAGCTTTCATCTTCCTCAGAGCATGCAAGCCCCACAACCATGTATTTATATCTGACAACATGAATTCTCCCTCTCAGAAGAACTGTAAATAAGGGAGTTGGAATTGGACTAAGGCCAGAGGTACTGATTTTTATTTTTGTTCTGTGCCCCAGAAAGTCACTGGATATTTTTGGTCATTCACCATCTCTCAGTCTAACCCACATCAACAGATTGTTTGAAGGGCAGAAGTTGGTGGAGAATGTAAGACAGCACCAGCTAAGAGATATATCAGTGAGCTGGCACACTATGGGGCCACTATGGGGTTGCTGTGAGCTATTGAAACCCCCCCCCAGCTTTCTGGCATCCCCATAGTGTGCCAGCTCACTGATATATCTCTTAGCTGGTGCTATCTGGACAAAAATAGGGTGGCTTGCAATGTGGTTTCTAATTCTATCCTACCTTGGATAGAATAGAATATGCATGCTTAGACAAAAGTCTCCCTTGGTTACAATTGTGACATACTATCTAAAAATATCATTACTGACCACTATTTTTGTTACCACTAGCATGGTCATGAAATACAAAGACGACCAAACTAACAACAGGAAGTACCAGTATAAAACCAGTCTTACAATTGGCAATGATGATACTGAAGAAGTGGACAGCCTCTGCCTTTTAGGTGCAATGGTAAAGGAACAAACAGTCAAGAAATACATCACAGTCTAGGACTAGCACTTCATAGCAGCCATGAAGACCTTGTAAAAGATATTCAAAGGCCATGATGTGTTTATACCAAGATTAGGAAGTTATAAGCCATGATATTTGCTGTGACAAAGGACAAAGAAAGTTGGTCTTTGAAGATGCAAGATAGAAAGAGTATTGAGATATTTGAACTCTGCTGTTAGAGAAGAGTCCTGTGAATAGTGTGGACAGCCAAGAAAACAACCCAACAAAAAATTGAACAAATTAACACAGAGTTCTCACTCAAGGCACAAATGACCAAAATATTTTTTTCTCATTTTGGACACTTTATGCAAAAACATAGCTCTCCAGAAAAGGCTCTAATGCTGGGAAATGTAGAAGGAAAGAGAAGAAGAGTACAACTAGCAGCAAGGGAGATGGACTCAGTTACACTGATAATGAGTGGATCAAGTTAGGGATACATTGTCGTGGAGATCTATTATGTAATTGCTAGGAGTAAAAAATGACTTGATGGCACATAATCAATCAACAATCAATGAAAACATTATATGAAAGTATTTGAATGGGTAGGGTGATAATAATGGTGGGTGGTCAATGTTAGTGTTTATGCACCGATCTAATGATAACAATGTCATATAAAAGATTGCATATTAGAATTTATGAGTTGTAAATGGTAAGCAGCAAGGATTAATAAATGAAATGAAAAGTAAATAGTCAAGTTATGTTTTTGAAACTATGTACAAAAAGAAAGGATGTAATATATCTAAATGAAGGTGCTCTGATTTTCTACAGCAGAAGATGAATTCACACAGGGAAGTGAAGGTGTCTTTTAAATTAAAAATTAAAAATGCTAAATGTTTAATCCAGACTGTTGTGGGTACATAAGAAAATAGGAATTCATACGTTGGTGATAATTACATGTTACGGTATATTGAAGTGAATAGTGATAATCAGTATAGAAACAGACACTGCACTATTTGGAGGCACAAGAGAAAAAAAGTTTATTGTGTGTTTGTTCATTTAGAGAAAGCTTATGCCAGAGTGATTAGGCTTCAATTATGGATCATTTTGTGTGTATAAAGAGCTGAAAGAATGTTACTGAAAACAGTAGGAATAGTATATGATGGACATAAAACGTACATGATAATAAATTGACTGTTTAGTGAATGAGGCAGTGTATAAGCAGAGCATGTGTTGATTCCTTGGTTGTTTAATGTCTTTGTGGATAAATATATAAGAAATGCTTGTGATGATGTTAGAGGTGTGTTGGTTGGGTATCTGAATATGTGTATACATGTTTATGCAGATGATGCCAGGCGGTTGGCTGAGTACCCAAATATCTTGCAGCAATGTTAGATTGTAGAAATTGTGGATCTCAAAATTAATATATCAAAGACCAAGACACTTCTTTAACTGGGAAACGGAGAGAGTCTGCAAGTTAAACATACATGATAAAAGCTAGAGAAAGCAAATGGATTTGTGTACTTTGGTCTAAAATTTACCAAAGGTGGGAAAATGTGGAAATTCTAAGATGTGCAAATGCTAGTAGAAATGTTTGGTTTCCGGTGATATATGGATGATTTATTAAGAAACTAAAAAGGTAAAGATAAAGGTTTCTTCTCTCCAGTTGTATCCAAATTTAGGGGGTGGTACTCATCTCTGTTTCTTAGCTGAGAGAGCCGGCATAGTCTGAAGACAATTTCCTTGGTCATGTGGCCAACATGACTATACACCAAGACATACGGAACACTGTTACTTTCCCACCAAAGTGATACCTGTTTATCTACTGTTATTTGCATGCTTTCAAACTGCTAAGTTGGTAGGAGCTGGGACAAGGATGGGATCTGACCCCATTGCGCAGTGCTTGGGTCTGAAACCCAGGCTGTCAGCTTTCCAGCTGACAGGCTCAGCATCTTTAACCACTGAGCCATCACTTCCCCCAAAGAAGATAAAATGTCTGTATATTAGTGTTTTTGGCTGGTGTATTATATAGATGTAAGAATTAGTTACATTGAGACAAATATAGAAGACAAATGCAGTAGAAATTGGTGTGGGGTAAAAGAAGAGACAGAGTAAATGTAAAGTAATGATTTGCTGAAAGTGCCTGTTAGATATCAAGAGCTGCCTGTTTACAACCAGGTCCTCTGTTTAAGCTGGAAAATACTCGGCCTCTGATTGGTTGAGCCATCTGACAGCTCCCTATATAAGGGCAACTGTCAGCCTGGCTCTCTACTGGATTTGTACATATTGTAATAAAGAGCTGTTGCTTGAAGCCTGTTTCCAGTCTCTTCACTCACCCTATATAACAGTGCCTTTGAAGAAAACATTCACAGCAAGCTGACTTGATGCTGAGTGAAACAGGGAGAAGGACCTGTGGCTTAGTACACCAAAATGTTTTTATTCACTAACCATAACTAACTAACCAAGATAGTATGCGAATATATTGAACTCATGGGAAGGGATACATAATAAAATCAAACAGATGGGTTTATCTAAAATATTCCAATGTCATGCTGTAATTTCCAATTGTGTTTGCTTTCCCCCCCTTTGTTTTGCCTCTATCTTTTCTTGCAATGTAGTGGATGAAAGGTATTTAAGATTCTGCTTTTGCTCATGGCCACTTAGCAAAGTGTCAAAGTTTACTGAGCTTCCAGTATGTAGTGTATTATTGCTTGTATGCATGCAAATTGTGATGTATCTTCAAAGTGATTTGGTTGATTTAAGTGAGCCAATGCCTGGCCGCAGCAAGAGTCAAAAATGAATGGCTGTTGAATGTATATGAACTTAATAAAACAGAGTGATTTCTATGAAAAGCTACACTGAGACCAATCCTATAAAGAGAATACATGAGGGGGCTGAATGTTAGAATAATTATATGAAGAAAGAATTAATGGATTTGGGTGAAGGAGAAGACCAAGAAAATGGCTGGATGGACTTGATGAAATTCTTGAGAAGACTAAGATATTAATGTGAAGAATAAAAGGCAACATGTGAGGAGTAGATGGACATGGTGAAAGTAAGATATTGAGAATTATAGTGAATGTTGCTGGTTTAACATAATTTTAATTATAGTTTTTTAAATTTTTCAGAACTTTATTTTGCTTAGTAAGAAATGAAAACATTTCTTAGCTAAGAATGGGAGTGATCAGGTTTTATTATTGTCTATAGGAAAGCTTGCTGAGGTCATCTCTGCACCCATTATTGACTCAGGCATAGAGGGATCATTGTTTGACCATTCATGTATATTTTATTATATTGATTTATTCAAACTATTATCTATATGTTCAACAATACAGTCTACTCAAATCATTTTTCAGCAATGATAAATTTATATATTCAGAGGTATGGTTTAAAGATATGCAGAGTGTAAATATTCTGACTGCACCCACTGGTTAATTTACAACAAAATTTGTTTTATTGAAGTCTCTCCTGAGAAAACGGTTGTGTGAGGTGATAACGAAAGTGAATTATGGCTGCTTAATCATTAGCATAAATTTCAAATGAACACATTTGCCGGTAACAAGATATAATGTGGAATTAATGTGGATGTCACTTAATTGCAAACATAGTTCAATTGCATGTTGTTGCTCATTGGAAAGATGGACATGTTGATAGGGCATAGGTTCTACCTCTAGTTTTCTAAAATATTTAAATGGAATGTAATATAAGATTTTAAAAATATGACTGCAGCAAAGAACATAATAATGTTTTTCCAGATTAAATAAATTTCAAACACAAAATGATCATGTTTGTCCTCATTGATTTTAATTCAAAATTAGTGCTGGTCTTAAAGAACACTTAAGTGTTCTGTGCCTTAAAATGTCTTCACTTGTATATATTATCCTTTCCACTAACCAGAAGATAGATTAAGTACTCATCCGTAACTGCTTCATACTTTGCATTGTACGATAGACATACATAGTTCATACTGTATATTCATTTAGGATTACAACATATTTAAAAGAAATGTAAACAAGAAATACAGTATGTTGTGCAGATAGATATCCAGAGGTTTTCTTGCTTTCATAAAAAATCTTTGAAGAAACAACTTTAAAGTCATTCAACAATTACACAGTTGCTACCTACTTTCTTTTGTCTGATCATCAAAATCTTGAATCATTCTTTTTATTGTACCATTACTCCATTAAAATACATTTAATCAAAAACTTTGCCTCTCTTTATATTTTAAACTACTATTGAATTCCAAAAAACTACTTATATATTTGAGAACAAAGCATGAAAATAAAGAAATAGGCGATGACTACATGTGTTCCCTCAAAAGTCTTTTGGCAAAATGGAATGTTTTCATTTTCAGGGGCACTAAAAGATTTTTAACAGGAAAAAAGGACACATTAATTCATTTTGAATTCAAAATATGGAGAGAAGGGAAATACCAAGATTTTAACACCGCTGTCACAGATGTAATATATATTGTTAAATATAAAAACATATTAACAGGCATAACCTCCTTAGAATTTTACTTTATTTTAATGAATGTATTTTTCCTCTCTTTAAAAATCACACCAAGCTCAGTGAAGATTAGGCTTTTCGCAATATAGATAAAAAGACTAAATGAGGTTCCATTAAACATTTTAAATTCTTATCTCAAATTCCAGAAAGGTTTGAAAATGTGTTGATGTTACCATTGCTATTGTTTATTTGCATCTTAACTGGAGGCACTTTAGATTTTGTTACACAGCTTCTTGGAGAAATGGGAATAACTGTTATCTCAATTTAGGAATTATAAATTGCATACATACTATAAACACTATTGTGACTTCTGTTTATTAATTAATTATTGGTTATTTCAGTTTATATGGCTGTCCCTTTCAAATTCATGACTCTGGAAGGCTATAAATAAAAACAGCATAAAAATATAAAACAATAAGGAATCAATAGCAGACAAATAATCCACAGCCAGTAAAAAACCAAAGCACCAGTCTTCATAGTCATAATGCGTCTTTCCCAACAAGGGTGGGAATTTTAGTTGCACTGTGATGGGGTTTATTATCTTGACAATAGTAAATGGCCCAACTAAGATAGAGTGTCCAACCTTGTCAACTTTAAGACTTGTGAACTTCAACTCCCAGACTTCTCCAATCAGCAAGAACTATGTTTTAAGGCCATGCACAAATCCAACAGGGTCAAGACCAATCTAATCTCTGGAGGAATGATATCCAAAGCCCAGCTGCCATGACAGAAAAGGCATGGCAGCTGGATCCACTAGATGGCATTCCCAAATAGAGGGGAACAAGAATATACCCTTCCTACCAAACCTAAAGGGTCAGGTAGATTTCACTGAGAAGAGGCTGTCCCTCAAATAATCTAGTCACATTTACCTAAATGGTTTTGACCATTGTTCATTGTTTTGTATCAAACAAACATTTTTTTTAAAAAAAACCAGCAGTATCCCACAGTACGTAATTATATACAATATAGCACAGGATTAGAAATCTTCAAATTAACCCGCTTAATAATAAATTGATAAACTACAGCTGATTAAAAGTTATTACAGCATTGTGTGTGTATTTAATTTTTATTTTTTGTTTAGAAAGCCTCAGGCTTCCAGCCACACTTTAAGCAAATACAGATTCCTATCTTTATAAACATACACACGTACATTGTAAGTATTATATAAGTTATATCTTAATTTTTAGGTCCCATTTGGCCACCAAATTTTTTTTTCTTCTTCTGTTCAATTTCGTTTGATTCTCAGAGATTGCCCAGGCTACTCCCTGCTAGTTTTCCTGGAAATGTTTTCAGAAGTGATCTGTCCTTCCCTGCTTCCTGGACTGAGAGAGAATGACTGGTCCAAGGTAACCCTTGGGCTTTGGGGACAAGGCAGGATTAGAACTCATGAACTTCTGGTTTCTGGCCTGGCCTTTACTGCTACTCCAAATTGGCTCTTTACCAAGCATATACTTGATATATTTCCATAGTAAGTTTCTACAGCACTGATTAGGCATTCTGTGAGATAACTCTTGAGGTTGTATTGTATAGTTGTATGTTTGTTTATGTTTTGGTTTGGTTTGTTATTTTTATCTTTTGTATTATGTTCTTTTTAAATGTAAATAATCTAATAAAAACTATTTAAAAAAAGAAATCCCAACATATATGCCACTAGGCTAAGAAAATATTTGGGAAAAGGCCTCAGGCAGCACATTCCCCATCCAATTCTCATTAAGATTTTCATTCTTGTGAAGAGAACATTCAGACATGTAATATTCTTTTACTATATTCTAATAAAAGTAACTTTAGATGTACAGAATGCCTGTTTCTTAGTCAAGTTTGCCTTATAGGGTGGGCAGGAAGCTCCGCTGAGAACCTTCCCACTTTTAACAGAATGACAGGCAGTGATGAAGATGTTGGACTTTGTCCCGTTTTGTGTGTGTGTGAGATCCTGTGAGTTTACATTCCATACAAATCTTTGAGCAAACTGATACTTGTTCAAAGATTGTGTTTCTTTTCTAATTGTCTGGATTTTAAAACTTATTTCAAGTTTCACAAGGAAACTTTAGCTGCAATAATACATGAGCAAACAATAGATACAAACTCAAGGTAAGCCGCTCCAAACTCGATTGCAGAAAATACAACTTCAGCAACAGAGTGGTCAATGCCTGGAATGTACTGCCTGACTATGTTGTTACATCCTCAAACCCCCAAAACTTTAACCTTTAACTGTCTATCGTGGACCTCACCCCATTCCTAAGAGGTCTGTAAGGGGGCGTGCATAAGCGCACCAGCGTGCCTACCGTCCCTGTCCTACTGTCCCCTTTTATTCGTACTCATTTCCTGTGTTCATATACACGTTTATACTTATACCTGTTTTCTCGTACATGTTTGACAAACTAAATAAATTAAAATAAAATAAATTAATGAATGGAAATAGAGCTAACAGATGAGAAAACACTGCTAGAAACTTCAGTTGTGCTTAGAAATAGGTCCCCAGTAATAATGGAGTGAAAAAAATAGGGGGGAAATTTTAAACCAATAGAAGAGAAAATATGTAGCTCTGCATTGAACTTCGAGTTCTCAGTGCTGACCTTATTTGCTTGAAGAATCTAGTCTCAAAATGTCTGCAAACGAACATCAAGTTCAGAGAGCATCAAGGGCCACAGAAACAATTATGAAATGATTATGGTATTGATAAAATACAAGTAACAAATGTTATTTTTTTAAAAAAACAACTAAGAGTTTAGTATAATGAGACAAAAATTAGGGTAAATAATTTTATTTATTTATTTCTTAAATTTATTTGCCGCCTATCTCACCATGAGGCTACTCTAGTAGGCTTACAACAATAAAAACGGAGAAATGAAAAGAAGTGTAAACATAATAGCAGTAAAGTAGTGGAATAATAGAAAAACAATAAAAAGAAAACAATGATACAGCAATATGAGAATAAAAGGTGGGTGGGTGGAGAAGCAGGGAGTGAGGAGGTGGGGTTGGCTATCAATCTAGTAGCTATCTCCAGTGTGGTAGTGTCCCATTGGTTCCTCGGGCCATCCAGCAGAGTCAGGTCTTCAGGCTCTTAAATAGGTACTGGCAAGTATCTAGGAAAAGGCCCATGCTATTTTTCACTACTACTTGGAATATCAACTGTTTTCATTATGATTGCATACATGATACATAAAAAATAATAATTCAATTTATCGTGGGCCAGAACATCATCATCATCATTATTAACTTTTCCCAACTGATTTCTGCAGGTAGACATGAAGACATAGGTTGTCTTGTCAGCATGAAACATCTATGTTCTAATTGGTTCACCTGAGATTACTGCATGTAGACTGACGTTCGAAGGGAAGGTCAAAAATCAATGAACAGATGGCATCTAATAAAAGCAATTAAGTGCTGAAAATTCCATCCTTCTTTATGCAGGCTGCACAGAATGCATAATCAGACATCTGACCACTGAGATCAGACATTAGCCGTATGTTTTCCTTTTTTTTACTGTTATGATAAATTTTGCAGTACAAATGGAAAGTCTTCTAATGTGGAATAAAATATTCATCATAATAAAAAGAGAGTTGTGGGGAGGGAAGAGCCCTGTAAAATAGAAAGACCGTTCCTTTTGTCAGGGCCGAAACTATTTGACATTACAATGCTCTGCATATTATGCAAAATATCTGTATAATAACTTTGAGAGCTACTTTGCTTAAAACCACATAATTCACATGTGATTTGCTAAAGGCATCTTGCACTCCAGTTCAGATATAATACATTACAGACTTTTTTTAAAAAATATCTATATGGCCAGCAAAGAAATAGCAAAGGTTGGATCTATGGATCAAGAATAGGAAAATATTATTATCTGCCAAGAGCAGTACATCATGCTTACTCTTTAACCAAAAGAATAGAAGTGTAGTACAATGGGGATTGCATTATCTAGCAATCGAGATGAGAAGTAGTGACATAAAGGCATGACTAAAATCTTATAATTCCATTTACTCCAAGTTTCTATGAAAAAAATTGGGAAGCATTGGAAGTTTATTCAATGTTACAGTACTGGTTTCAAGTCAAGCGTGCATTTCTTTCATCTGAAGTCTTTGTTGTACTTGGGCTATAAAGCTATAAGATGACAATTTCCTAAATATAAAGTCATACTGAAGGCCTAGAACATCAGTACATTTCTGCTATAATATTCACATCATATACTCATGAACATCACAGTATCCATACTTGAAACTCAGTATCTCTGGAAATGACTTAAATTTTTGTTGCTTATTTGGATATAAACTATTTTAACCAGAGCAAAAGTTTCCAATATTGTTTCTCACCAATAATACTTTTCAATGTTCACTGAATGTCTTGGTGATTTGTAACTTTAAAAAAATGCAAAGGGCAACCTATTTCAGGACAGGAGGTATTAAAATTTTATTTATATTTATTTGATTCATAATTATGTTTATAGAATGCTACTCAAGTAATACAGGGAGAAGGAATAGGGAAGAAACTATGCTATCATTATTTTGAGTGAAAAGCTGGATTTAGAGATAAATTGATATTTAGAAATCTTACAACTAGTTAAATAAAACAGGTAAAATATAGAGTATATGAATTTTGGAATTCTCTCCAATTCCTTACCTAACAGCCTCACTCTAAGTCATATGAAGAGGGAGGGAACAGGGAAGAAGGCCTAAGTTTAGTGCAGTCAGCAACATTTTGAGTTACTTCCAACTGCTTTTCTATTTAATATACATATTGGTTAGCTGTGTTGCTTCTTTAAGCCATAAGGATTGTTTAAACAAATATGAAAACCCTTAATTTCTTGACTAGAAGGACTAGTTAATTTGTTTTCTAACTGGGGATTTCTCCTTCTGTTAAGTCGGGTGAGTGAAGAGACTGGAAGCAGGTTTCATACAACAGCTCTTTATTCCAACTATGTACAAGATCCAGCAGAGAGCCAGTTTGACAGCTTGCCCTTATATAGGGAGCTGTCAAGTGGCTCAGCCAATCAGCAGTCTGCATTTTCCCACTTAAACAGAGGACCTGGTTGTAAGCAGGCACTCTTGATATGTAACACCTTCCTTGGTTCATTGTTATTTAAGATTACGCCCATCTGAATCACCACCAATCATGATTTGACTAGAGACAATCCATCCAGAGGAATGGAAAATCTGATTTAGCTTCTCAATATTTACTTCTGTAGGCCAAATTCCTTCACATTCCTTCACATAGTTTTCTTAAAGTAGATCGACGGTCTTCAACTTTTGTGTGCCATTTGAAATTTAAACAAAAAATAATTGGAATTCAGAAAAAACTTTATGCCAGATAGAATTCTGGAAATTGAAGTCTTAAAGTTGCTAAGATTGAGAATAGAAGTCAAATTTGACTCGGGGGCATATATTGTGTAGTGTAGTGTAGTGTAGTGTAGTGTAGTGTAGTGTAGTGTAGTGTAGTGTAGTGTAGTGTAGTGTAGTGTAGTATTGTATTGTATTGTATTGTATTGTATTGCATTGTATTGTATTGTATTGTATTGTATTGATTATATTATTATTATTCATATTATATTATTATATTATATTCAATAAATTTGTTTATACATTTTAGAAGTTGTTTGTATAAAACATTTCCCTTCCTGATTAAAATGCCTTTTGCTAAGCTGAATAAACAGTGAAAATGCAAGTGATCTTTTCAATCATTATGAACTTTTCAAGTTATGGGCAGCAAGTCCCAAACAGTCAGAACCTGTTTAATGAATACACCTGTACAGCTGCTCCTCTGACCAGAAAGAGTGAGCATGTTCAGTGAGGTGGTCGAAATGCATACTTAATGAAATAGTGAAGAGGCAGAATAAAACTTACACACATACAAAGCTAAGTTCTTTGTCTTTCAATCCTCCTTTTAATAAGAGGCTGATTTTGATTCTTGATGAAATAAACTTGTTTACTGCAAACTGATACCGTCAGGTTGTGTATTATCTTGGTCAGTATCCACAATTAGACTTACAATAATGACATCTTTGTATTATAGAAAGTTTATAAAACCACATCTTCAGGGCCTTTTGGAAAAACACAAGGTGAGGGCCAATTGTACTTTTGGATTCTTGATTTATGTCGTCTTAAATCTTGCTTTCTTTTCTTTCGATTGAGAATGTTTTATCTATCCTTTTAAAATTAAAATAGTAATAATTATTGACATCTTTATTTTATTCAGATAATTCAGCCACAAAATCATGGCTGCAAGCACACCAACCAATATCGTTTTTGTAGAAATTAGCCTGGCAGATAAAGCATTTTTATAACACCATTAATGTATAAAAGGGCACAGCAATTTCCACAGCCCACCTACTGTGCTATAATTAATAACCTCTCCTTATGGCAAGGACTGTGTTAATCTATAAATTGCATTGAGGCACTTGACAAATTAAATGCAATTATAAATCTTCCTCTTGACCAATTAGCATTTAATCAACAATTAAATGTAGATATCCTTATTCAATGACCCACATGGAATGAAGATTCTCTCTAGCAGAAAATTCATAGGCAAAAATTATGCCTGAAATATAGAATTGACTCACTTGAACCTGTTGGCATTTTTAATAGGATACTCAGGGCATGTATACTGTTTTCATCCATATATCTAAGGATACCATCAATGGCAATAAAAAGGCTGTGTCATAGTTAAAGGATTCAGATTATTTTACAATGCCTTTCCATGTAATTGCTATTATTCAGTAAAGAAAGCACAATGCTGTGAGCAAGACATTTAACCAGCAGTTTCTATTCATATGTGAGTAGAATACACATGGCTTTCTGAGTTTTTATATGACCTGAACATAACACTAAGCTATAAATGAATAGATTCACATAACCTATTTTGGTAAAACCAATCAAATTATGTTACAGCATGATGTGAAAACTGAACATTTATTTATTAAATATACATACCACCACTTTGTAACTTTTGGCAGTTGACATTTATAAGTTACAACAATTGAAAA
Organism: Diadophis punctatus similis; assembly: GCA_023053685.1. Taxonomy (NCBI): domain Eukaryota; kingdom Metazoa; phylum Chordata; class Lepidosauria; order Squamata; family Dipsadidae; genus Diadophis; species Diadophis punctatus. The sequence goes on from JALIGW010000003.1 coordinate 147,986,541, forward strand.
GTTGACAATAATAAATCAAACAATCACTTAAAATCAATACACAATCACAATCACAATGACAATAACTCCAAAAGTCCTGTGTCCCAAATGGACTTTTCTAAAAGGGATCTGGATTTTGGGTTTTTTTCCTTGAAAATGTTTTACTTATCCAAGAAGATTCTTCAGTTTCCCCAATAAGCTTGGATGAGAAGTGTGGAAATAACATTTTTAGCAGAGACTCAGTGCTTAAACCTATTAAATTTCACATTTGCTATTTTTTTATACTTTAAGTGGAGATGAAATTTTCACATTTGATTTGTAGAACTTCTAGTGATAAACATTTGTTATGTTAGATTAAATCAGAACTTCCCCAAATGAAGCCAACCAATAACTTGGAAGTCCTACTGAACCAAAGGTGCTTTCTGGCTTTTATTTTATTTTATTTATTTATTTTGTCAAGCACGTATTAGATTATATATATATATATATATATATATATATATATATATATATATATATATATATATATATATATATATATATATATATATATATATATATATATATATATATATATATATGTGTGTGTGTGTGTGTGTGTGTGTGTGTGTGTGTGTGTGTGTGTGTGTGTGTGTGTGTGTGTGTGTGTGTGTATGTATAAACATGATTTGAATACATGAAATGAATACAAATAAAAGGGAACATTAGGACAGGGACGGTAGCAGTAGTGGGTTCCTACCGGTGCGCTCTCTGCTGTTCTTCGCCGCCGAGCCGAAGACGCTGGCAGAGTTTGCGGCACGGGGCTTCCCCCGCCCGCTTTCCCGGGATGCTGGGATGCCGCCATTTGCATTCTTCTGCACTCTGCGCAAGAAGAACGCAAATGGCGGCATCCCGGCGTCCCGGGAAAGCGGGCGGGGGAAGCCCCACGCCGCAAACGCCGCCAGGGTCTTCGGCTCGGCGGCAAAGAACAGCGGAGAGCGCACCGGTAGGAACCCACTACTGGACGGTAGGCACGCTGGTGCGCTTAAGCATGCCCCTTACAGACCTCTTAGGAATGGGGTGAGGTCAACAGTAGACAGTCTAAGGTTAAAATTTTGGGGATTTTCTTTGAAGATGTTTCACTTCTCAATCAAGAAGTTTCTTCAGCTTGTCCCCACCATCCATAAGAAAGAAAAGCAAAACCAGAAAGTCCAGTTGCCTCTTTGAAAAACACCTTTGGGACAACCATGACCTGGATGACTGAGAATCTCCATAGACATGAGTCCTATTGAACTTACAGCTACACCTGAACAGCAGGTGGCAGCCATGACCAGGAGGGCTATGTAGCCAGATGTAACCATTCCTAATCAGGTGTATCTATATCGCCTCAAGCTGACTATTGTAATGCATTCTACATGGGACTTCCTTTGCTCACCCAATAAGACCTGGGAAGAATCCTAGCTGAAGGTTCTACAAAAAAGACAATGACATCTCCTTTGGAACGACTTACTCTCAGATATCTGGACCATACCCTCTTTATTACATTTTAGACAGTCATAAAAACAAGGCTCTTTAGATAGACATTTGGGGATAAGTGATATCTCCAAATATATCCCCACATTGATCATTTTTTTTACAATTTATACCATAAACTGCTCAGAATCTCAAGAAAAGGAATAGCATATAAGCTATAGTAATAAATAATAGATAAATAAATATATTTTCTAATCATCCAAGATTAATCATGATATTGGAACACTGTTACTATTACAGCATTAATGACTTTTATATCAAGCATAATGTTGATATATTTAGAATTTGAATCTTGAAATTTTTCTTGCTGCTGGAACCTTTACTTCCATATTTTATCTAATAGACAGCTATGATATGTTAAATCTGGAGGAATCTGATAAGTATTTATTCTTAATAATCTCTGAATTCCAATAAAAAGATGATTGATGAGAGAGAGAGAGAGAGAGAGAGAGAGAGAGAGAGAGAGAGAGAGAGAGAGAGAGAGAGAGAGAGAGAGAGAGAGAGAGAGAGAGAGAGAGATATTAATGAAATTTCATTCAAGTAATATATAACACATTTGAATTCCTGATCACCAGTCAATTGTTTTATTTGAATCTTTTTACATGTTCTGTTTGGCATATTCATTTACTGGTTTTAGAAAATTTTTTGCACCTAGCAATCTCCCAGGCCAGTTCTGGCTGCCCTAGAAGACAATCAATGGTTTGTAAGAACTTTTCCCAACAAAATATATGGTATTATAAATCAAGTCCCCCAAAATAAGGAACTAGCCCTTAAGTTTGTTGTTGTCTTAGGACAAACCCCCCCCCCCTGTTATTCAGTTTTCCTATATTTAATTGCTTCTTTAACAAGGGCTCGAATAAATGCATAGGCTTAATATCGTCTCAAATTTTCCTGTACTGCAGCTTATTTTCAAAATTACTTACCAAATCAGGTCTTTTATCCTTCTTGATCCTTTTTTTTGTTCATGAAAAGTAGAAGCATATATTATACATTAATTGTCCTGACCCCCAAATACTTTGCTGTGAGAAAATACAAGACAGGTTTTTCTATCATTCCATGCACAGAAGCCACTTGGACTGTCAATACAGTATAATCTTTCTTGAATGCTGCTATTGTCTTCCACTACAGGTAGTCCTCAACTTACAACCACAACTGAGCCCAAATTTTCTGTTGCTAAGCGAAACATTTGTTAAGTGAGCTTTGTCCCATTTTACAATCTTTTTTGCCATGGTTATTAAGTGAATCGCTGCAGTTGTGAAGTTAGTAACAGGGTTGTTAAGTGAATCTGGCTTCCCCATTGGATTTTCTTGTCAGAATATATTGCGTATATTATCATCTAAATATTCTTGATTGAAATGAAAAAGGAAACATTATACATATTTAGGAATTCAGGTATACTGAAGTCACAGTCTACATTAGCTAAACTATTAACAAAAATACAAAGTAATGCAACTTTAAAAGTGCTAGTAATAGAACAGAAAAAGAAGTAAATTTCATCATCACAAGTTTCTATTTCCACTTCAGCGGTGGGTTGCTCCCGGTTTAGACCGGTTCTTAGAACCGGTAGCAGCGGTGGCGGGAGGCTCTGCTCACCCAACTGGGATGCTTCTGCGCATGCGGAGAAGCGTTATGCGTGTGTGCGAGCGTGTGTGTGAACCGGTAGCAAACTAATTCAGAACCCACTATTGTTCCACTTGTTCTTTTATACTTTATTTGTACCAAATGATAGCAACTAAGGTTCTTGGGCCAGGAAAGCTTGAAAACTTGGAATGGAAATTACATTTTGGTGTTGACTTTTGCTGCTTAAATCTAAATTCACCAACTATCAAGAGGCAGTTTGGTGGAGTGAAATGAAGCAGTATAAAGCAATTGTGCTCAAAACAATCTCCAATTAAATGGAACTTGGAAGAATTACAACGCAAAATTCCAGTGAGCCAAATTACTCATTTGTTCATCTAAAAGCTTTCTGGAACACAAGCATGTACATACATTGGCTGTACAAAAGAGAGGCCTGGAGCCCTTATGCACACTGGCCTTAAGAAGCAGATTTCAATGCCTTCTACTCAATCATGGTTCTATTCTCCCAGTTACTGCATCTAGCAAGGTTTCTTTAAATGATCATGAATGTAAATATCGGTAGATTTATTGTGGGGCATCACATGCCTCTTAAAGGATGGTACTTTAAGTATTAAAACTTGATTAAATATGTCGAACTTGAACCTTGTTTGAAATTGAAAGCTGAAGAATTCCCTTTCACAGATGTAATGTTTTCCCAAAGCATATCAAATAGAAAATATGGATGTGGTTTACCAGAGCCCTTCCAAAATCTGTATCCAAATTAAACAATTTAAAGTAAAAGAAGCTTTTCTTTCTATACCAAATTTGCTTCTGTTCTACTCAGTTTTCAGAATCATCCCGCTAAAGCAGGGGTGTCAAACTCGATTTCATTGAGGGCCGCATCAGGGTTGTGTTCGACTTCAGGGGGGGCAGAGGGCGTGGCTAGGGTGGGCATGGCCAGTTCAACATCAGTTGTGTCGGGGGCGCCTGTGGCGGCCCAAGCACTCTGCCAGCAAAAACAGAGCTGGGGAGGGTTGCGCGCGGCCCTCCAAAGCTCCATTTTCTCCAGCAGAGGCACCATAGGCTTTCCTTCACTGTTTCCAGGGCAGCCCCACGGGCGAGATCTAAGCACCCCATGGGCCGGATCTGGCCCCCAGGCCTTGAGTTTGACACCCCTGTACTAAAGCATAGAGAGAGAGAAGGACAGAGACCTGATCCCTTTTACATAATTTCTTTCTAGCCTTTGTTTGGGTTGGAAAGAATAAAAAAAATAGAAACTTTTCTTTAATTAAAAAAAATGAAAAATGCTTACATTAAATAACAGTGAATTAAAAAGCTGAGTCCCTCGGGAGTTGGGCGGCATATAAGAATAACAAAATAAATAAATAAATAAATGTTTATTAGTATTTATTTTATGGTATTCCAGGACCTAATGGGAACATAACAGTGTAGCAAGCTTCTGCATCGATATAGTGTGTTATTCATGTCAAAGGAACAGACTAATCTATGTGTAGTGTATTTCTTAATAATATGAACACTATGTGCTGAAGAGGAAGAAGTATCATACCTAGTGCCTAAATATGTATGCAGCTTACATGTGCTCCAAGTCATGGGGATACATATGAAAAGGGACACACAGTGTATGTGCACCATCTTGGTAAACCTTTCCTATGCAGTGAGGGATACTGGTTCAAATATGATCCCATTTGCACAAAATAAGTACATGTACAAATAAATATACTGTATACACTTACTTGTTTTTCATATGCACAGTATAGGTATGAGAGAAAAGGAGATGCTGCAAAATGCTCACATATTGTTTGGACGTCTATGGAGCTTCTCAATCATCCAGGCTCATGGTTGTCCCAAAGGTGCTTTTTTTCAAGCAGCAACTGGACTTTCTGGTTTTTCTTTGCACCACTCAGGTGACCCTGATGACACAGATAAACCTCCAGGTGACCTTAATGACTCGCTAAAATAATGCAAATAACTAGCTGTCTGCAAGGAGTATAAATCCTTCCATTTCCCACCATCCAGTTAGACCTGAAGAAGCTTCTTGGATGAGAAGCGAAATGTTTTCAAAGAAAACCCAGAAAGTCCAGTTGCCTCTTGAAAAAAGCGTCTTTGGGATATTGTTTGGACGTGTCAGAGAATTTTGCTGAATTGTTCAATAAGAAAGAAAAGCTGAGTGCCATCTGTATTTGGTATAAACCAGGGGTGTCAAACTCAATTTCATTGAGGGCCGCTTAGAGGGTTGTGTTTGACCTTGGGGGCTGTGGGGCATGGCTGTGGGGCATGGCCAGTTTGACGTCACTCGTGTCGGGGGCGCTTGTGGTGGCCTGAGTGCTTTGCAGTGAAAACGGGCTCCCAAGCTGTTTCTGGCCGCGACCGCCTCCTGCAACCCTCTGCCAGCCTCTGCCAACCACGCACGAATCTCCTGAGCTCTATTTTCGTTGCCAGATGCACTGTGGGCCGGTTCTTCACTGTTTCCAGGGCGGCCCCGTGGGCCAGATCTAAGCATCCCATGGGCCGGATCTGGCCCCCGGGCCTTGAGTTTCACACCACTGGTGTAAACGTCCAACAGGTGTGATTATTTCAGCAGTCATTTTCAAGCAAATTGCCAGACATGAGTTATATCACCAATGAAAATATAACCCCAAAATGACATACAATTGATTTCTCTATTTGATACCAAGGATTGGGTATAATCCAATCAAAACATCACAAATGTTTTTTTGCCTGGACTGCACAATAAACCCAGTCCATAAGAGACATTTATTAAATTACTTCAATTTGTTAGAACTGTTCTCTGAAAAATATTACATTTCCCAGTGAGATAGTTTAATAGCATAGTAAGAAACGCTGGTAGCTTCTCAGTAACATTTGGTTTTTTATCCTTATGGAGACAGTATGGTCTTCAATCAATTCATTCTTCGTAGAAATAAATCACTACCTGGTATTTCTTTCCATTTGTGTTATATGGATTTTTCTTGGAAAATTATTGACATTCATTCAATCCTTATATGTCTAGCTTGGACTGTGAACACATGATTTCCCCCCCCCCCCCCAAAATGTA